>CM053774.1:55168146-55256883 GCA_028658325.1 Potorous gilbertii | reverse complement strand
TGAAAAGAAAATTTGACCTTTAAACACAAGAATCAAGAGAAGCATGAAAGGGTAAACAGCAAAGAGAAATCATAAGGGACTTACTAAAGTTGAACTGTTTACATTCCTACATGGAAAGACAATATTTGTAACTCTTGCCTTTCTTCAGTATCTGGGTAGTTGGTGGGATTACACACACACACACACACACACACACACACACACACACACACACACACTCAGAGACAGAGACCGAGACAGAGAGCACAGGGTGAATTGAATAGGATGGGATCATATCTTAAAAAAATGAAATTAAGCAGCGAGAGAGAAATATATTGGGAGGGGAAATGGAATGGGGCAGGTTGTCTCTCATAAAAGAGGCAAATAAAAGACTTTTCAGTGGAGGGAAATAGAGGCAAGGTGAGAGAAAAAACATGAAGCTTACTCTCATCACATTTGACTAAAGGAAGGAATAAAATGCACACTCATTTTGGTATGAAAACCTATCTTACAATACAGGAAAGTGGAGGAGAAGGGGATAAGCAGGGTAGGGGGAATTATGGAAGGGAGGGCAGAAGGAGGAGGGAGAAATTTGAAGTCAACACTTGGGGAGGGATCGGATCACAAGAGAGAATAGAAACAATGGGGGGCAGGATAGGATGGAGGGAATTACAGTTAGTCTTACACAACATGACTATTTTGGAAGTCATTTGCAAACCACATACATATGGCCTATATTGAATTGCCTGCTTTCTCAAAGGGAATGGGTGGGGAAGGAGGGGTGGGGAGAAGTTGGAACTCGAAGTTTTAGGAACAACTCTGTTGAATATTGTTCTTGCAACTAGGAAATAGAAATACAGAAAATGGGGTATAGAAAGTTATCTTGCCCTACAGGACAAAAGAGAAAATGGGGATAAGGGAAGGGAGAGATGTTAGAAGAGAGGGCAAATTGGTGATAGGGGCAATTAGAATGCTCAGCGTTTTGGGGTGGGGAGAGGGGAGAAATGGGGAAAAATTTGGAACCCCAAATTTTGTGGAAGTGAATGTTGAAAAGTTAAATAAATAAATTTAAAAAGTAAAAGAAAAAGAAATGTATTACATATTCACACCATTACTATACAAGATTATTTTTAGCTGTCCAGGGTCCTGAAAATCCCCAGAAAATTTTGGTTTTTTTTTTTTTACTTTCCATGAATTACTTTGATTGCATTTATTTGGCCCATGGGGAGAAAAATAATGGTATCATCATTAGCTATTATGAAAATTAGAATCCAGAATTTATTATTATAATTCTGAAATTTATTTTCTTTGATTCTGAAATTTTCCTGTCGTCTGAACTTAACCATACTTTCAAAATTTGGTTAAATAAATGAATAAGCCAGTGTTACATTAACTAGACAGTAGTGTATTTTAAGAACCATCTTTTTTTCTGAAGAACAAATAAATTTGACTATAACCATGACTACATGACCAAATATTTTCTAAACAGATCAGAAACCAAAACAGAGCCATAGTTTTAACTGTAAACAGGAATATGAAATTATTCACTAAGGAAAATTCAATAAGTAGGCTAGGTCATTAACATAGAGAGAAATACTTGGTTCAAGAAAACACCAACTTTTGGAAGCTCCAAAGCAAAGAGAACATGTTACTTGAAAGAGAAATAGTACAGTAGGGATATTATCTTTCATTTTAATGGTAAAAGAGTAGAGCCAAAGGATAAGATGTTCCATTTCATAAGAAGGGAAAGGTGAAATTAGAGAGGCACACATTTTGTACCCTTTTTTGAAAACTACTGGCTTTGCACAAAAAAAGGTCAACTGTGATCAGATTTTCAGAACATGAATGCAACATCTGTTACTAAGGATGGTGGTGGTGGTGGTGGTAGTGAGAGTAAGTTAGATCAGTGAAGGAGCTGTCAGTATTTTTGAGTATTCTGCCTATATAGTTATCAACTTAGGGTATAAAAAAGGAAACAGAAAATACAATCCTGTCTCTTTGTTAACAAGATAGACACACACCAAAAAATTAATGATATATGCTCCCTCCATATCCCAAACAAATACATACTAATATACAGCACAGAAAAACAGGGTGTCCCCAAAGTCTCAGTACAGTTTTAAGCTTTAATAGCTTAAAATTACACTAAGCCTTTTGGAAACCCTGTTTGTTCATGAATAAGGATGGAATTTTGAGGAAATGGACTGATTGCAACCAAACAGGGGGAGTGTAGTTAACACTTCATGAGTAAATTGTCTTAAGAAGGATGTTGAAGGAGAGGAGGATAATTAACTAAAAGGTGCAAGGAGAACATAACAAGCAATTGCACTCTTAGCTTCTACTGCTTTCAAGCACTGTGATAGTAACTAAAGACGAGGAAAAGTGTGGGTAATATAGTAGTTTCATGGTGCAATCACAATGATCAAACTTGAATCCAGAGAAAAGCGGATAAAATTTACCTTTTTCTTTGTGAAGGTGGGGACAATAGGTGTGGTACATTGTATATACTGCCAGACATTGTTGGAGTATTGGCTGGTTTTATTGGAATTTTTTTCTTTTTCTTTTTAAATCTCTCTTTAAATGGATGGCTTGCACAGTAGCTTAAGGGAGGAGAGGGGAACATACTTAGAAATAAAAATGATTAGAAACAAAATAAGATTTTAAAAGATGTCTGTAGCAAGGATATCAACTTTAATAACATAAGGAACTGAAAAAGATTTACAAACATAGCCCCTAGTCTTAAACAGGTAAATGGCCAAAGGTGATGTGTGAACAATTTTAAAAAGAGGAAATATAAATTATTTATAATTATTTGAAAAATGTTTGACCTCAATAGTAATCAGTGATGTAAGTTAAAATAACTTTGTGGTATCACCTCACATTCATTTAACTGGAAAATGTAATCAAAAGCAATGCAGGAGGAGCTATAGAGGTTATGCAAGCATAGATAAGGCAATGGATAAAGTGCTGGGTCTGGATTCAGGAAGACCTGAGTTCAAGTCTAGTCTTAGATACTTATTAGTTGGGTAAAAGTCACAAAACTTCTTTCTAATAAATAAATTATGAAAAGTTATGGTATTTTATATGTTTAAATTGATTAATGCAAATATAAACAGTTATTAAGAAAGTTTAGTGCTATTATTTGATTTTAAGTTTTCACTACAGGGTTACATCTTAAAAATTGATAGTGAATAATCTCTTACCTTTATAGAGCTTACAGCTCAGGAGGATGATATGAAATACACAAAGCTAAGTCTAATACAAATGAATATGTGATAGGTGCCTAAGAGAAGTACAAATGAATTATCATGTGAAGTGTGAGAAGGAAAATCATTTCCCACTTATGTATGTGGTGAAAATTAACATCTACTTTATGAAAGTTAGGCTAAATTTTCCTTAAAATGTTTTGAAACCTCCTTCAAGACATAACTGGTCTAAGAGGTCATGGCTAAAAACACTGACATGACTCCTTCGTTGCTTAAGTTCAAAAGCCAGTGCAGAAGGAGTCATCACCTCCTTCCCAACATTTCCTGATTGACATAGCACCATGTTAAATGCAGAGACAATTGAATCAGTGTTATCCTTGTTTAATATCTTTTCCATGCTCTTGTTAAGTAAATTTACTTTTATTAACTGTTAGGTAGACTAAAAGTTAGGAGCAGCTAGGTGACACAATGGATAGAGTGCTGAGCCTGGAGGCAGGAAGACTCATCTTCCTGAGTTCAAATTAGGACTCAGACACTTACCAGTTGTGCGATCATGGGCAAGTCACTTAACCTCATTTACTTCAGTTTCCTCACCTGTAAAATGAGCTGGAGAAGGAAATGGCAAATGACTCTAGGATCTTTGCCCAGAAAACTCCAAAAGGGGTCATAAAGAGTTGGACATGACTGAAAAATAACTGATCAGATTAAGAGTTTCATTTCATTCCATTTCTGAATCTTGACCACAGATGGGTCTAAATCAGGCCTGACCTAGAATATACCTGCAAGCCCTTTGTGCCAGAGCCAAGTGCAGCTTGCTACAGGCATGGGTACTAATTCTGCCTTTGTCTTGAGGGAGGGAGGCACTGTCTGCCACTTACCCTCCTTACCTCCTCCCCTGTGCCTATTGCACCATCATCCTACTTCCATAGCCTTAAGTGCTGCCTCTGTTTCCCCCTGCCAGGGCCTAGTGCAACTGGTACCTCCAATGTCAGGGCCAGGGGATGGGCACAGGTGCTGTTACTATACCACTATACTGGGCTCAGCACTGGCTTAAAGCCTATGATAATCCATCTCAGGATTACTGTTCCCCCACTTCTCAAGAAAAAGAGGCACAAAACATAAAAGATAGTCCCGACTCAGTCTCCTCTAAGGCCAGTATATATGATCTGGCTGTCACTCTACTAATTGCTTTTTCTGTTGGAATACTGAAAGGGCCTGGGCTGTGCATTTAGCAGGATGTATTTCTTTTCCTTATATCTTTTAATTAGATACACTTTTGCTTTTGTTTTGTTTGAGATCAGCTTTTTTTTTTTTACCTCAGCTGAAACATAGTATGTTCTGCTCCAGCCTTTTACTTTTCCTCTGTGTGTGTCCCTCTGCTTCAAATGTGTTTCTTGTAAATACTATGTTGTAGGATTGTGGCTTGTCATCCGCTCTGCTTCCATTTTATGGGGGAATTGATCCCATTGACATTCACAATGATGATTACTGTCTGTGTCTTTCTCCTTCCTATTCTTCCCCCTCATTTTAGATTTGTCTCTCTCCTTTCTCCTGTTCCCTTCTCACTAAAGTTTTGTTTTTGACCACTGCTTCCCTTAGTCTACCCTCCCTTCTATCCACCCCTCCCTTTTCTTTCCCCTTTCCCTTCCTACTTGCTATAGGGTAAGTTAGATGTCTATACCTCAATGATTATGTTATACCCTCTTTGAGCCAAATCTGATGAGAGTAAAGTTCAAACAGTGCTCATCTCTCTTCCTTCTTTCCCTCTACTATAAGAGCTTTTTATGCCTCTTCATGTGATGTAATTTATCCTTTTTTGTGGAAGCCCTAATATGAATGACAATTACATTTTAGGCTTCTGTGGTGAAAGCAGCAATACCCTATCCTTTAAAAGAGAGGAAGGGGAAAAGCATCTATTAAGCATCTACTATGTGCCAGGTACTGTGCTAAGCACTTTACAAATATCACATTTAATACTGACACAGTCTTTCCTTCCTCATCAAATTAACTGGGGAGGGGGCATAGTTGGCACATTTGTTCATACCATCAATTTCAGAAAGGCTTCTAGAGTTCTGGGGGAGAGTCAAGCACTATCCTTTCAATAGCCTCTCCCAGAACTTTGTGCTAAATGAGTCTTAATGACATCAAAAATGTAATATAAAAAAATTCTAAGCAGTTGGTTCATAGCATTAAGTTCTTAAAACAATTCTTCTGTTAAGTCTTCAGGGAGGGTCCAGGTCTACCAAAGCTGACAGACCTAGAGATCACTATTAACTCCAATATAAAATTATTCAAGCTAAGCAAATGTCAATTTAAAACACACAATCTTCAGATATGGTTCCTAAGTACCTTGAACATATTCCTTTTCATCTCTAGTTGCTGAATTCCCACTGACAATCTACTTTCTAATCCCTTCAGGGTCAGTAGAGACCCCCTCATAATATGGGTCCAAAAACTCTATCTGAAGAGATGGGTGTGAGGCTCCTGAATTTTCTTTATTATTCTTCCCCCATTTCTATCATGAGTCTACAAATTCATGCCAATCCAATCTTTCTGACTAATGCCAAATGTTCTAGGCTGAGTCTAATTCAGACCAGTCTTAGAATTGGAATGAAATGAGATACTTGTGACCATCTAATAGTTAACAACTATAAATTTACTTGACAGTAGTATGGAAAGGACAATTCAGCAAGTACACTTTGTAAAAACCAGCTAGCCTACGTGGGGTAGATTTTCCAATTATCAGCAAAGTTTTCATGGAAGAGTTGGCATTTGAATTGGGCTTTAAGGGATGGTAATCAACAGAAAGGGGAGACAGAGGGTCCTCAAATATATGGAATTGTGTGAGCAAAGGCTCAGAGATAGGAATACACAGAGTGTGATGAAGGAACGATGATAATTTTTCAAATAACCTAGAAAATATGGAATGGAGTGATATGAGGTAAAGGTGAAAAGGTAGGATGTTGCCAATCTGAGGAGGGAATTCCATGTCAATCTAAGGGAATTAAACTTATTAGATAGGCAATAAAGAATCACTTCAGAATTTTAGGCAGAGTAGTGATGTGATCAGAACCATGCACGAGCAAAATTAAGGTGGCAGTGACATGAAGTATGGAAAGAAGAGAGCTAAAGTATGAAGATGTATAAGGAAGGTATGCTAATCATCTAGGTGCCAGGTGGTAATTAGGGTCTTTACTAATGTAGAGGCAGTGGGAATAGAACAGAATTCTGGATATAAGAAAGGGAGAGACAAGAATAGAAAATAACATTAAGATTTTGAACATGAGAAACTGAATGAATAGGGATACTACAGGATACAAAATGAGAGTAAAATAAAGAACAGGCTTGCAGGGAAAGATAAGTTTAGTTTTGGACATGTTGAGGCAGACATAGTAGGAGGACATGCAAGTGGAAATTTTGTTTTATAAGCAATTGAAAATATTGGTTTAGATAGCTCTCAACACAACCCCTAGTATTTATTACATAGGCTTTCTTGAAATGGAAATTTATTATTATATATTTTTGAATCCTCTCATGTTCTGCTGTGTACATGACATGCTTTTCCTTATTTTATATTTGTTTCAATATTTAAGTTTATAACATATTTCTTTTTCTTTTCCTGTTGTGTATTTAAATTCTATAAAACTTAAAAAAAAATAATGACAGAACATGGGTTTGGATCCCATAAAAGAAGTAGGCATGCAGATTTGGGAATGATTTGCATAGATATAATAGCTGAAGCCAATAGTTAGGTGAGGAAGTGGATAGAATCAGGAAGTCAGGAAGTCAGGAAGAGTCATCATCCCGAGTTAAAATCTGGCCTCAGACACTTACTAACTGTGTGACTCTGGGCAAGTCACTTCACCCTGTTTGCCTCTGTTTTCTCATCTGTAAAAATGAGCTGAAAAAGGAAATGGCAAACCATTCTACTATCTTTCCCAAGGAAACCCCAAGTGGGGTCATAAAGAATCAGACATGACTGAATAACGAAAAATAGTTAAAGACATGAGAGTAAATGGAATTGCCACATGAGATATTATATAGAGAGAAGAGGGTTGAGGATGGAACCTTGGACATTCATGTTAAGGGATCTGGAAGAGGATGAGTAACTAGCAATGGCAATCTTAGAGAGAGAGACAAGGAAACCAAGATTGATCAATTTCATAGACCAAGAAAAGAGAGAATGTGCAGGAGGAGGCAGTGACCAGTAGCGTCAAACGCTGCAGAGACATTAAGGAGGATGACATCATCATGTAGTGGAATGAGTTCTGGATTTGGAGTTGAAGCAACTAGGTATGAATCTCAGCTCTGCCACTTAATTCATTATACGATTTCGGGCCTTAGCTTCTTCGCCTATAAAATGAAGAGGTTGGCCTAGATGACTTTATAGGTCCCTCCCAGCACTCAGGCTATAATCCTATGATCTATGTTTCTATGAGGACTGAAAAAGGGTCGTTGGATTTAACAACTGAGACATCTTCTGTGGCTTTTGACTGAATAATTGCAGTGTAACTGTGGGCATGGGAGTCATGTAAGACACTAAGAAAAGAGTAAGTGGTGAGGAGGTAGAGTCAAAGGTAAAAACAAACTTTTCAAGAAGCTTTCCTGGGAAGAGGAGGAAAGAGATAAGATAGTAGCTGGATGGAGTATAAGGGTCAAAGTCAGGTCTCTTTTCCCAAAGAGTGGAATGTATGGAGAATAAGAGGAATCTAGTTTGTCTGGGTTTTGGATAATTAGGTTTCTTTGCTCTCTAATTAAGTTGGCTAAAGGAAAACTGACTGGTGGAAATTGTCTTTTAAAAATGATCATTTCAGGGGGCAGAGCCAAGATGGCAGAGTAAAAGCAGGGACTTCCCTGAGCTCTACCCCAAAGCCCTCCAAATACCTGTAAAAATACTCTAAACAAATTCTAGAGTTACATAACCCACAAAAGGACAGAGTGAAACAAATCCCTAGCCCAAGACAACCTGGAAAGTTGACAAGAAGGGTTTTTAATACCAGAGTGCAATCCAGTGTGGGACACACCAGCACAGATGGGCCAGAGTACGCCTCAGGGGACTGAATCATTTGGCAGCTGTGGTAGTTTCCAGACTTCTCAACCCACAAACACCAAAAAGGTCAGTGGGAAAACTCTGTGGGACTTGAGAGAAAGAGGAGCAGAAAGTCTGGCTGGATCTGGTCCCAGACCCAGGGCAGTGGGGGTGGTGGCAGCAACAGCAGCAAAGGCTGCTTCCAGAACTCTGGGTCCACAGATAGTGGGGGATTGAGACACTGATACACAATCCCTGAAGCCTGGTAAAGTACACTCAGCTCCACTGGAAAGAGTCCTACCTTGACAAAGAGTTAGAAAGTCAAGTGTTTAATTGGGACGATGAGTAAACATCATAAAAGAACTCAGACAAAAGACTCTTACTTTGGTGACAAGGAAGATCAGGACATTCAACCAGAGGTGGACAGCAGAGTCAAAGCTCCTATATCAAAAGCCTCCAAGAGGAACATGAATTGGTAGAAGGTCGTGGTGGAGCTCAAAGGATTTTCAAAATTAAGTAAGAGAAGTAGAGGAAAAATTGGGAAGAGAAATGCGAGTGATGCAAGAAAATCATGAAAATCAAGTCAACAGCTTGCTAAAGGAGACCCCAAAAATACTGAAGAAAATAACATCTTAAAAACAGGCTAACCTAAATGGTAAAAGAAGTTCAAAAAGTCAATGAGGAGAAGAATGCTTTAAGAAACAGAATTGGTCAAATGGAAAAGAAGATCCAAAAATTCACCAAAGAAAATAATTCCTTCAAAATTGGAATGGAGCAAATGGAAGCTAATGATTTTATGAGAAGTCAAGAAATGATAAAACAGAGCCAAAAGAATGAAAAAACAAGAGACAATGGCAAATATCTCATTGGAAAAACCAATGACATGGAAAACAGATCCAGGAAAGAATTTAAATATTATTGGACTACCTGAAAGCCATAACCAAAAAAAGAGCCTAGACAGTATATTTCAAGAAGTTATCAAGGAAAACTTCCCTGACATTCTAGAATCAGAGGGTAAAATGGAAATGGAAAGAATCTATTGATCACCTCCTGAAAGAGATCCTAAAAGGGAAACTCTTAAGTTTATTGTAGCCAAATTCCAGAGTTTCCAGATAAAGGAGAAAATATTACAAGCAGCCAGAAAGTAACAACACAAGTACTGTGGAAAGAAAATCAGGATAATGCAAGATCAAATAGCTTCTACATTAAGGAATCTAAGGACTTGGAATATGATTTTCTGGAGGACAGAGGAGCTAGAATTAAAATCAAGGATTACCTACCCAGCAAAACTGAGTCTTATTCTTCAGGGGAAAAATGGCTCTTCAATGAAATAGAGAACCTTCAAGTATTCTTTATGAAAAGACCAGAGCTGAATACAAAATTTGACTTTCAAATATAAGAATCAAGAGAAGCATGAAAAGGTAAATAGGAAAGACAAACCATAAGAGACTTATTAAAATTGAACTGTTTACATTCCTACATGGAAAGATGATATTTGTAACTCATGAGACCTTTCTTAATATTAGGGTAATTGGAGGAAATAGATACAGACAGACAGACAGATGACAGATAGATAGATAAATAGATAGATAGAAGCACAAGGTGAGTTGAATATGAAGGGATGGTATATAAAAAATAAAATTAAGGAGTGAGAGAGGAATATATTGGGAGGAGAAAGAAAGAGGTAGAATGGGGTAAATTATGTCATATGAAAGAGCAAGAAAAAAGTTTCATAATGGAGGGAAAGAGTGGGGAGGTGAGAAGGAATGAGTGAACCTTATTCTCATTGGATTTGGCTTAAGGAGGAAATAACATATACATTCAGTTGGGTATCTTACACTACAGGAAAGTAAGAGGGAAGAGGATAAGGTGGAGAATGATAGGAGGAAGGACAAATTGAGGGAGGGGGTATACAGAAGCAAACACTTTAGAAAAGGGACAGTGTCAAAGGAGAAATTGAATAATGTGGGGGGCAGGATAGGATAGAGGGAAATCTAGTTAGTCTCTCACAACATGATTATTATGGAGATGTTTTGCATAATTACATATGTATAATCTATATTGAATTGCTTGTCCTCTCAATGTGGGTGGGTGGGGAGGGAAGAAGGGAGAGAATTTGGAACTCAAAGTTTTAAAAACAAATGTTAAAAAATTGCTTTTACATGCAACTGGGAAATAAAATATATAGGCAATGGGGTATATAAATCTATCTTGCCCTTCAAGAAAGTAAAGGGGAAGGGGATAAGAGGTGGGATGATAAAAGGGAGAGCAGATTAGGGGAAGGGGCAATCACAATCATGCCATCTTTAGGTGGCTGAAGGGAAAGATGAAGAGAAAATTTGAAACTCAAAATCTTGTGGAAATGAATGTTGAAAACTTAAAATAAATAAATTTGAATCTTAAAAAAAAATGATCATTTTAAAAGTCCATTCCTTTTAAATCACTAGGATCTGGTGGTATGCAACCCTTAAGAACTCAAGAATTGGTTTCCTTAAAGTATTTATGAATGTTTCCTTAAGTATTTAAAAAAATTATGAATAAATAAATTTCACAAAAAAAATTCAGAAAAAGGAAAATTATCACAGCAGAAATTGAAAAGAATTAGCATAGAGTCAACTGATCTGATAAAAAAACACAGGCATAATCATTAACTCTAGTTACCTAAAATCCAAGTACAAATCAGAATTGATATTCTTCTATTACCATGAGAGAGTAATATGGAAATAATGCATAGAGAGGGGAAAAAAGACTGTATTCATCATAAACTACACCATTATAGGACAAGTGCAACTTAAGAAAGTGAAGATACTGGGTAATTCAGAAAAGAGCTTTGAGTAATCACAGTGGGAAATTTTCCTTGTGGTATGATTTCAGGATGAGGAAGGATGCTTTGTGCCTTCTGTATCTCTCTCTCACTGGTTTACAATTGGTTCAAATTGTATGAGTAGAAATTTATTCATTTGACCGAAAGCACTTATTTCTGTTGAAATGCAAAGCACATGGAGCTCTATTAATCATTTACACTTTAATATGAATGATTTTGTATGACTCTTTTCTAAAGACATGTTTTTATAAGGGACAGAATTGATAATCTCTAAAGGAAGATGTGGGGGTGGAAAGAAGCCCAGGTTGGGGAGAAATGGCACAGAGATGGGCAAGTAGGTATTTTGGAGACACACCTATCTTACTTAACAATTTTGCTTTGGCCTTATGAAGTTAAACCAGACTTTCAAGTAGCCAGCTACCCATAATGAATAATTTACATGAAGCAAATAGTAAAACCCAATAATAAAATTTCTTTTTACTATCTGTGTACCTCCTAGCTAAGTGAACAAATGGTTATTTTAAAAGAGGTGTGCAACAGGGCAAATACTTTGTATATAATTTCATGACTAGCATAAAATGAATAGAAATTATTTCATGTAGAGAAGAGGACTGATAAATTATTCAACAATCTACGAGTATGTGAAATATTATTGTAAGAAGCATACTATCCTCCATTTCTACCAAACAATGAAAATACAAGAGGAAGAGGTTTAGAATGGGTGAAAGAGTGTTTTCAGAGAATATTGGCATAGGCTACTGAGACTTTGGAATCTCTTTTCCTCAAAATTTCAAGGCATATTTCACTCTCATATGTTTTGGATAGTTGTAAACCTGCTCAGCAAAACAAACCTAAATTAGATAGCATCTTGGCATGACCTTTTCTAATTCTTCACATCATGGCCCCATAATTCTTTTGGATGACCCTAAACATTTGTTTGCTGAATCATGAGCCTGCAGATTAGACAGAGATAATTTTAAGATGCCCTCATAGATCATACATGTAGTAAGTAGCAGACAGAGATTTTAACCCAGGTTCTATGACTCCAGATCTAATAGTTTTCCTCCATGCCATACTTAGTTGTTCCCTAACAGTTCAAATTCATTTCATTTCAATTCAATTCCAAGAACATCTATTAAATGCCTATTGTGTATAACTGACTGTCCTAGCTCCTAGAGATATAAAGAAAAAAATATTTCCTGCCCTCAAGGAATTGAAATTACTGAGGAAATAAAACATGAGCACAATAAGAAAATAGAAGGCAATTTGAAGATAGATAATTTCATTAATAACAAGATTTTGTGGAGGAAACAGTTCTTAGAATCTTGAAGAAAGCTGAGTTTTTAGAAAGATTAGAATGGAAGCATACCACAATGCAATAAAGCTTTCCCGGTAAAAGTTCTCAAATTTTTTTTGTTTCAATCATTTTAGAAAGACAATATTGGCTAAGTACATAAGAAATGAAGCAAGTTTATTTTAAATGATGCTAACAGAGTGGCAACTGATCAAATTCTGCCCTAGGAAGCTTTTCTATTGGTTAGAGACTTACAGGTTTTCATTGGTGGCCTGGCTGAGTTACTTGCCAAAACTCCCATGCAGTGAGGCAACCTAAGTGCTTTTCAAGATATTTGCCAGATAGAGATTCGTTCTAAGTTACAAGCTGCCCAAAGATAAGTCCTTGAAAACAGTTAAGCTTCCTAGAGTGGTTTATTATTTTCAAATCAAATTATATTTCAAATGAGTTCTTCTATAATGATATGAAAACAAGGTCTTATTCTTTATAGGCAATGAGCAACTGGATATATCTTTAGTTTTCTTTTAGTAAAACTCTAGCTAAATATACCAGGTTGGTAGGTGGCACAGTAGATAGAGGGCCAGGCCTGAAGTTAGGAAGACTCATCTTCCTGAGTCCAAATCTGGCTTCAGACACTTACTAGCTATGTAACTCTGGACAAGTTACATAACCCTGTTTGCCTCAGTTACCTCATGTGTAAAATGAGATCAAAAAGGAAATGACAATTCTGGTATCTTTGCCATGAAAACCCCTCAGTAGGGTCACAAAGAGTTGGACATGATTGAAATGACCGAACAACAAAAATCTAAACATACCAATATGATGAATATTTATGAAGTTGCTCACAAACCAATGAAACGTGACTACATTTAGGATGAATGAACTGCAAAGACAATCTTCTTCTAGGTGGCCATGAAAGACGACTTGACTGAGAATGAATGTAACTGACTTTTACTAAACTGTGGCTAGGGGTATCAGAGGGAGTGGGTTATGTTTCGTGCAAGGCACTGTGCTATTATAATAGGCAGATGTAATTGGTTTGCCATATTTTGTTTTTACTTAAGTTATCCTCAGTTTACTGATGCTCTGTAAAATGACCTCTGTGTCAACCTGAGATATTACTTCAGTAAAGCACTTTAGAGCAAGACTAGACTTCTTTTAAGAGGTCACTATAATTACCCACAGGGCAGTGATTTTGTCTGTGTACTTTTCCCCCTCTCTGTACAGTTCTTGGCACAGTGCCTTGAGCATTAGGTATTTAGTGTTTTCTGAGTGACTGAATAAAAAAAACAACTTACCAAGTAAAGCGGTAGTTCCTAGTGATAAGACATCAGTCAGCTAGATGTTTTTCTATTAATTTCTGTGAAACCTGTATATTGCTTCCATTGATCCAGAATTAGAGAACTGAGTCACTGAAATAAATGCAAAGGATCTGAACATATAATGTGCTAGGATTTGAATCAGCCAACTTGAGTTCAAGTCCTCATTTTGTCAGATACTATTTGGATGACCTTGGGAAAGTCATTTCCCTCTTACAGACCCAGTTTCCTCATTTGTGAAATGGGAACAATAATCCTTGTTTTACCTCTCTCTCAGAGTTGCGAAAAAATATATTAAAGCACTGTATAAATAAATTGCCAATATTATTAGAATAACTTGGTAAATGGTGTACCAGGCCATCTATCTGCCCATTCCTGGTGTGTGAATATTGCTGATATGTCTCTAGCTTTTCAAACCCTGAAATTAGGAATCTATCTATATCTATATGTGCATATGTATACACACATATAAGTATATATGTGTAGATACACACATATCCATACACGCACGTGTGTGTATATGTATATATATACATATAAAAAAAGTTTGTAGATGCCCAGTTTAAAAATGAAGCAAAGAAGTAATTAATAGAATTAATTAATTAATTCTAATTAATAGAAGTAGCAAAATATTATTATATAGAATTACATAGAAGTAAGAAAAAAATGTAGAAATTTCATGAGAGGAAGAAAATATTTCTAGCACTATAGGTTGAAGTTAACACCAACATAAATGTCTATTGATTTTTACCAATAACCCTGTTCATATACACACATGCAGGAACATATACAAAGTCTTGAGAAAATGCTATTGAAAACCTTCTACAGCTTCTCAGAGAGAAAGCATGGGGTCAGGGAGAACATGAGGGATTAGAGTCTTTCGTAGACTCCATTGGCATATGAATAAATCAAAACGGTGCATCAAAGATTGTACTACTTCAGGCATATTTTGTTACGATTTTTAGCAAGTTAAATCTCCAGTCTAATGAAGTTTTCTTTTCCCCCTATTTCTTGGGTTTGCTGAAATAACACTGGCCAGGAATTCTGAAGCCTCTATATCACTCCTTGGGAATTGCTTTCTTAGGAAATACTCCTGCCTCATCATTGCCATCATGTTAAATTCTGATCTGACTGAGCAGCTCATTATTATTCAGTCCATGTTTTCCCTGCACAGCAACCCCCTCTTTCTGTACACACAAACCCACGACTGCAGTGTTAGGGTTTTTCGAAATCGGGGTGGGGGGGAAGAAAGCAAATGAACTCCAAGAAAACTTGCCTTTCTAACTCAGACAGTAAAGATTACTGTTATTTTAGGGATTTCCCACCCCCCCCCCCCTAGATCAACACAACACATCAATTAAAGTGGTGCCGCAAATATTGATTTACTCTTGGTACAGAAGGTACTAAACTGCAGAAAAGACTTGGATGATTGGAAACAACTTCCTGAGAGGGACAGCGTTATTTAAATCGAGACTTCACTGAGGAGATGCAAAACTCTGAGATCCTGGATGCCTGAAAGAGAACTGCAGCTGTAGAAAGGCTGGTGGACACTTGGCTCCACCGCGCTTTGTTTTCCTACCGCATGAAGCCCAGACTGCCTTTTTTCTTCTTTCCACAAGACTTAACACACCAGCAGCAATAACCATGGAACTTGCAGAACAGCTGGGGAGGGAATTATTCTGCATTGCATCTTTTTTGGATGTTATTATTCAGTACAGACCACCACTTTCTTCTTACTTTGGGTAAGTGAAATTAAGTTACCAGTAACAAAAGGGAAGTGGGGAGGGGGTGAATAGAAGGTGGGACAGAGGGAGGGAGGCAGCTGGGGCAGAGGAGGAAGTGGGGAGAGTTCAAATAAACAAAGGGTGAGTCCCCTAAGTTTTTGTTCCACTTCCAGGGGGATTTGTATATTTCATTTCATATACATAGTTCAAGATTTGGACTTTATGTCATTGATGAAAGGGGGCTAAGATTTATTTGACTCAATCTATGGAGTTGTTACAAACTTAGCTTTGTCTAGCTTCCGAAGGAAAGATACAGAGTTGGAGGGAATCAGGAGGAGGTGGGATGATGAATGATTTGGCAGAGCTGATGCCCAAGAAGAGGACAGAAAGATCATTTGAAGGTCTAGTTGCCAAATAAAGTAGGAGCTCCTTTGAACTCCTTATTCAGCAATCTGTTATTCTCTTTTCAATCATATCTAGTCTATCCCAAATGACTGACTCTCCTAAACTATTAGTTATGACCATACACTGCAGTAGATTCTTGGAAAAGGTTTCTTATGAGGATCTGAACCCTAGACCACGATACCAAGTACTAGATGATTTCTAAAGATCCTTCAACTTTATGATTATCTTTCCTCAGGCTCTAGTTCAGTAGACAAATCTTTGGATATTATTTTGCCTTGGGCAGTTACTTTCTCTTTTTTTGACACAAATAGTTTAGGATTTCAAGAGCCCAGAGTACCTGAATGGCACCGTACTTTATGCCAAAAAAGAAGGGAATCAAATGAAAACTTATTTATCAGCAATTTCATAGTGCACAAAAGTAGAATTCCATGAGGCATACAGTGTAGTTATCATTCCCATTTTATAGATGAGGCAATTGAGGTTTAAAAAGGTGAAGTACTTGCCTCCTAGGAAGTGTTAGAAACAGGATTTGAATCTAGATCTCGTGATTCCTTATCCAATGCTCCTTCAACTACATTTCAACATATGGATGATGCATTGGTCAGCTCTCCATAATCTACATCAACTTGCCTGTCTGTAACCATTATACTAGTGGCCAGCATTACACTTCCCATCAGTGTTCCATCTTGATTATTTCCTTCTGTTTATCTGACATTTTCTTCTTCCTCTGGTGTAATGTCCTGATATAAGTCAAACAATTAGCTGGATTCCATATTCTGCATAGGGACAATAAGGATACTGGAAGATGGAGAGAGGGAGGAGAGTATGAATTTAAGATTCCTTCTAAAGGACCTCTGGAACAGCTCCTTTTAAATTTGAACATAGAATCTCTTTGTGTCATAGTAATAATAGATTGTTTGGGTTTTTTTCCATTGTAATCTCTCATGTTTTCAAAGTATTCTAATGTGGAAGGGGGAATAGGTAGGAAACTTTGATTAAGAGTATAGCTCAGTAGCATGAATACAAAGTACTTTTGCCACAACACTCCTGTAAGTTAAATAGGGCAGGTATTGCTGCTTGTATTTTATAGAGGAAGAAACTGAAGCCCAAAGGGATGGAAATGATCACCCAGGTCACCCAAATCATAAGTAATTGGCCAGAACCAAAACTCAAGCCTAAGTCTTCTGATTCTGCATTTAGTCTTCATTATATTATGCTATTGCCATATCTATTTCCTGACTGACAGTGAAGAGCTCCATCTAATCATAGAGTCACGAGCTAGAAGATAATTGAAATACTAGTCCAGACCCTTCTTTCTACAGCTGAAGGAAATGAAGCCCAGAGAAGTTTCCTCTTAACAAAGTCACTCAGAGAAGAGGTTATATTTGAACCCTGTAAATTTGCATTCTAACTCCAAATCCAACACTACTATTCCACCAAGAGGGAACAGACCAGCAATCCTATCTCTAGATCAGGAGTTCTTAAAATGGTACTATTTTGATACATACTTATATATACTTTCATATACTTACTACTTATCTATTTCTTACCATTTTGATAATTGTACTTCAGTGTAACTGGTTTATTTTATGCATTTAATAACATTCTGAGAAAGGGTCCATACATTTCACTTGATTGCCAAAGGGGGATCCATTTTACATAAAAGGTTAAGAACCCTTGCCACAAAGACCTTTTGACTCCAACATGGGCAGCCAGTATGAACTCAACCTGGTGATAAATGACAAAGTACAGATCAAGGTGACTTTCTGCAGGGATATCTTTTCTGATCAGAGAGTTAGAAGGCTCTGTGTCTCACTTGGAATATTAAAAAAGAGTAAGCCCTAGGTTAACAGAAACCTTCCCAGGAGCCTCAAGCTTCTCTAGTCAAGCATACCTCTAGGGTCCCATCAGAGAGACATTAGAATAAAAAACAGAGTAACTTCCCGTAAAATAACCAAAATAACCAATAGTAGCCTATGCAGTGCACTTATCTGGGAGTTAGGCAGCTTGGGTTCAAATCTCAGATCTATAACTTACTAGTTATGTGACTACATGTAAGTCACTTGCTGTCAATACACTTCTCTGTTAAGTGAGAGATTGGATTAAATAATCTCTATGGTTCCTTCCAGGTTGAATATTCTGTAAGAGACTTTCGGAAATCTAGTCTTAGGATCTAGAATCTATCCTTAAATTGTTCCCTCCTCATGTAGTTGGATAAAATATGGATAGGGACCAGACCTCTGATTTCATTGAGAGAGGGATCTTCCTGATGAGGAAAACTTTACCAAGGCAACTTAGTAAACTTAAATAATTGCCTAAAGCACTATCTGGTTAAGTGACTAGACTAGGGTCATAGAACCAGGATGTGTTGGAGATGGAATTTGAATCCAAGTGTACCTTTTTCTGAGGCCAGCTTCTCTTTCCGTTTCCCCAGGTTGCCTCTCCATGCAAGAGACCGCTTATTAATAGAATTTTTCCCTAGTGAATAATCTTTCAGATTTATAGAATATTAGAGTTAGAAATGATCTCAGATTATCCAGTTCAAGACCATTTTATCACCTTCAAGGGAGGTTCTTTTCAGAAGTCAAGGCCCTGCCACCTTTCCCCATACCTATACCCACTCAACCTTTGCCATCATATACTTGGCTTTAGATTGTGTCAGTGGAACAGAATGTAGCAGTGGATGCCAAATGTCCTGTCGAGTCCTGTTCAGGGAAGCAAAAGATGATGACCTACAAGGAGGAAATATATAAGAACCATCAGTTCCTAGGGAAGGAGCCTCCACTGCTGTGTTGAAGCCAGCTGGAGCTGTTGATTCCTGGGGTAGCCAGGCTGTTGAGAACTCCTCTCTCCTTCTGCCCGAGTTTTTTTCTCTCTCCAACTCCCCTCCCTGTCCTTTAGGTGAAGCAACCCCAGCCATATGGTATGTAGCTTGGGAAGGGAGCTTGGGCTGTGTCTAGGGAGAGAGGCTAGAGAGAGGGATAGAGAGAGAGAGAGAGAGAGAGAGAGAGAGAGAGAGAGAGAGAGAGAGAGAGAGAGAGAGATCACGCCCGCCAGATATGGGAGTAGTCTCAGCAAACAAAAGGCTCATGGATTTCTTCTGGTCTCCTCGAAAAGAAGGAGGTGGAGAAACTCTACCTACCATCCCGAGCAAGGGAATAGGAGCAAGGGGGCTTGAGGTGGAGGCGATTTAGAGGGCCTGGGATAAAATCCATTGCAAAGACGTTATCCCAAGGAAGGGCGTCTTCTCTAGCTGCTGCTGGTGCTGCCACCAGCCAGCCAAGCGTGTCTCCGACTGACTGCAAACTCTGCCTAACAACACTGCATCCTCCTTCTCCTTCTTCTTCCTCCTTCACTCAGCCCAGAGATCAAAGCCAGTAAGTAGATATAGTTTCCAACCCTCCAGGCAGCCTGCAATCTCTCTAATTCTCAATGTCTATCGTCCAGTCTCCCCCACGAACTTGTCTCCTTTCTAAATGCACAAATAACACGGTTCTACTCCCTTCGCCCCCCCCCAAGACCCTCCCTTAACAAGTTACCAAATAGCTCTCCTAGTCAAGGCAGAGGAGCCCTTAGTTTGGAGAACTCCCTCCAAAGCTAACGTGCCTTTCCTCTCTCTTAGCTAAATGGGCTGCTGCCACTGCCACTACTACTGCTGCTGCTGCTGCCGGTGGTGATGCTGCATTCAGCTGGGATGGTCTCCCTTCTCCTCCCCTTCCCCTCTCATCAGCCCAGTGCTGCACCGCCCCCTCCGACCTCCCCAAAGTGGGGGCTGGTGCAGCTTTTTGCGCTAAGTCTATCTAATGGCTGGTGCTGAGGATGCTGGGCGGGTGTAGTTTAGATGTGCCGTGGGTGTAGTGGTGGAGAAGGAAGGGGTTGCTGAGTACGGACTGCATTTGTGCTAGTCAGTGTGCCAGGCTGACGTGCGCATGTATGTGTGTGCTTACACGCCTTCGATGTGTGTAGTAATACTGCAGTGGGCTTCTCCCTCTCACTATCCTCTCAGCACATGGACTAGACCATCCCGGCTGCAGAACCTCGCACCTGACGGGATCATATTTTGGATCAGCCTGGCTAATTTTACTGGGGTCTTCCTCTCCAACAATTCCCCTGCCGATCATAGTTTTGATTCCATCCAGGGTGCATCTGCCTTCCACACAAATACAACTAAAAATAATAAGTCCTTTTTTAGTTCCTTTTTAGCGTATATATTTTTTCTTGGTGGGCTTTCCCTGAGGTTGCTGAGCCAAATCAGTGCAGTCTCTCCTATCATTTGAAATTAATTCGTTGAACTGCAGCACCGAGACAGAGAAGTTGGGGACCTTATTTCATTTTCTCTCCCTCTCGGGCAACGGAGCAATGAAATTTCCAATCGAGACTCCAAGAAAACAGGTGAACTGGGATCCTCAAGGTTGGTGCTGCTTACTTTTCACTCCCCCATCCACAACTCCTCTCTCTTTTCTAATAATTGGTGACAGCATGTGGATTTGGAGTAATTTTTTCTCCATGTGCCCTGCCCCGTGAGTGGAAGGAATCTTGTTCTTGTCAGTGTGTGTCCTTAAGCTTGGAAATGCTCTTGGGAATTGCCAAGCAGGTGGGGGAAGGAAGCAGGAGTGTATTCATTCTGAAAATCTACACCGTAATTATATGCATTTTAAGTTCTAGGGTTTAAAAAATATATTTTATAGATGAATTAATCAGAGATGTAGAGGACTAGTTGAATGAAATGCAACAAAGTATATAATGATGACTGTTAATATATATTATTTTTAAAATTTCTGTGTGTGAGCCCGTGTGGCTCCTTTGTTTCTGGTGATCTTTGTCTCTCTGGTAAATGGGTGGTATACTTACTTGAAGTCAGATCTGGTTGCCTAGGGTGTCCTCAGTGGGGAAGGTATCCTGGCAGCAAGCAGGGATAAAAAAATCTGCTGTAACATTTCCCTCAGGGATGGCTCACTGCTCAGGATACGTTAAATAATGGAACCCAAAGGGACCTTTCCAAGTCTTGCCTCAATCTTATTAATGTTTGAGCAGTGATTACCGTTCTGCTAGTTTCATTGCCTCTCCTACTCCACTCAGGAAAGAGGCGATAGGGTGGGGCGTGGAAAGGAAATGTGTACTCAGCAAGTGCTACTACTAAGATTGCAAAATGCTTCTTTAGCCCAAGAGGGAAAGGGTAAAAACGCAGTTGTGTTTGATAAGTATGGAGAAACTGTCCCTGAAATTAACATACAGATGTTTAATCTCTTCCTAAGTGATTAGTGTGGGACCTGAATAAGTTAAAGCCATATGTCCAGTTTTGCATCGAGAATGCTTTTTAGTGGTTCTTCAAGGAAGTCTGAGAGATGACACAATCTGGACAATTAGCCTGTATTGCAGGTCTAATTTTGTGTTTGGTTTGTGCAGCAGAGGTGGCTTTTTGTTGATGTTTGTTTTTCCCACCATGTAAAAGTGTATTTCCACTTTCCTCCAGAAGGGAAGTAAAGAAAAAAAAGCATTCAGCTCTTCAACAAATATCTCATGAACTGGTTGACTTTTAGGGATTGTATTCTTTACACCAACTGCTCTGGAAGCTTAATAAAAGGAAACCTAGCAATTGATCTTCAAATTGACCCTAGAAATTGGAATGTGTCTTTTAAAATACATTTATGGACTATCAGTGTCTTATATGTTCACATAATACTAATAAACACAGTTGAATTCTTATAGTATCTCACACATGGTAGGTACTGAACTAATATTTAGTGACTAGTCACTCAGTGGAATAGGTAGATATTCCATTTTATATATGTTCAGAAACAAACTTTAAGTAGGATGCTTACATTCATCCAGCAATATGTGTATATGCTTTATAAATTAATGCATTTATATAAATATTAATACATTATAGTATATAATATATAACATCATATAGCATATAATAATATATTAAATCATTAAAAGCAATATAAATATTAATATAGAATTTGATATGTTATGTTCATATACTATATAATATTGGTACTTACATGACTATGTTATACAGAATATATTTACATATATAGAGACAAATATATATTTTCAATATGTGTATATGTACATGTGTATACATGTTCACACAAATACATAATACATGTATATACATACACATACATGTACACACATATAAACATATGCAGACATACATCTATCTATATCTCTCTATCTTACCATAAGCGAGTCTGGTGGGGAAATAAATGCTAGGCCACAGGTAGGCAACTTTTCTGCAGTTGCATGCCCCAGACATGTAACTACAGTTGAATGCATAGCCATTTTCCCTTATGGTGCTGAAATGTAGAAGGTTCAAAATTTTAATGTGGTTTTAAATTTTGTTTACACATTGATAGCACCTTAATTTCTTCAGCAACAGAGAAACTAATTAGCAAGAATCAATAACTGAACAGAAAGGCAAAAGATTGTATCATTACTTCTCTTCCTTCCTCTCCCTTCCCCTCCCTGCTTCCTCCATACACATGGGCTGTGGCTGAATGCCAGAAAAATTCTTCTCTGGTCCAGCTTTTTCTTGCTTCTTCCCAGGAAGTGGTTTGCATAGCAATAGACTTCCAGTGTCCAGTAGTCTCCCTCTTCTGACTGAACTGAGGGAGCATTTAGTGATGCTTTCTTAAGGTGCTCTTTTGTATTCTTTCCATAGAGGCCAACATTGCAAGTAACTGTTTTGTCATACTCAACTTTCATTCATTTGTTGTTGTTGTTCAGTTGTTTCTCACTCCTTGTTACCCCACTTGGGATTTTCTTGGCAAAGACATAGGAATGATTTGCTATTTCCTTCTCTAGCTCATTTTACTGATGAGGAAACTGAGGGAAACAGGGTTAAGTGACTTGCCGAGGGTCACACAGCTAGAAAGTGTTTGAGTTCAGATTTGAATTTAGGAAGGTGAGTCTTCCTAACTCCATTTCCACTGAGCCACCTTACCGCCCTTCATTCATTTACTCACTTGTAAATAAAGTAAGGGTGAGTGGGGTGTGATGGTTTTCCATTTCAAGGAGTTGAGAGTAGAGGACAAGCTGAGTCTTCTTTGCTCACGAATAAGGGACATGGCTTAACCAACTTGGAGGCCACGGCCTATCAGGGACAACTATGGAGATAAATTCCAGGGAAACACAGTTTTCTAATGATCAAAATTCTCAAAGGACTGAAGTGGAAACAGATGGTCATAAGGAGGAGAAAACTGGTAGTTCAAGGGTACAGGTTTTCATAAAGATTTTTTTTTTACCATTGTTTAGCTAAGTTAAATTAAAAAATGGTTGCAATCAGCCAAGTACTGTGCTGGAGATACAATGGTAAAAATGAAAACAGTCCTGGGAACTTGTATTATTTTGAGGGAGACTATGTATCTAAATAAATGTATACAAAATAAAGAAATAGGAAGGTTTTTTTTTTTTGTATAGGTAACTCCCAGTTGAGGAAATTCCTCTTATTGATTCAGGTTATCAACTTTTGCACAACTTGTATGCATAAAGAGATGCCTGGAACATTGAGAAGTTAAAAAAGGTTTGCCCTGGGTCACGTAGCCAGAGTATGTCCATGGTAGGACAGAAATCCTAGTCTTCCTGGTTTCAAGGATATACTTTATACAGGCATACATAGTTTCATTACACTTTGTTTTATTGCCTTCACAGATATTTAGGGTTTTTTGTTTGTTTAATTACAAATTGAAAGATTTTGGCAACCCTCTGTTAAGCAAGTCTATTATTGCCATTTTTCAAATAGCATGTGTTTACATCGTGTCTTTTGGGTCACATTTTTGTAATTCTCTTAATATTTCAAACTTTTTCATTATGATTATATCTGTTACGTGATCTTTAATGTTACTATTGTAATTGTTTTGGGGCACCATGGACCACATGCCTATGAGATGGCAAACTTAACTTGAAAATGTTGTGTGTTTGCTGACTGCTCCACAAACTGGCTCCTCAGGTCTCCCCATTCCCTGAGACACAACAATGTTGAAATTAGTCCAATTAATAGCTCTACAATGGCTTCTAAATGTTTAACTGAAAGGAATGCGGTAAACTTTTGTTGTTGTCCTATTTTAAGAAATTCCCATAGCCACCAAAACTTTCAGCATCTACTACTGTGGTCAGTCAACAACCATTAACATCTAGACAAGACCCTCCACCAGCAAAAAGATTATGACTAGCTAAAGGCTCAGATATTTTTAGCATTTTTTTTAGCAGTAACATACTTTTAATAAAGGTGTATGCATTAATTTTTTAGCTATAATACTATTTCATGTTTAATAGCATTGTAGCATTGTGTAAACATTAACTTTTACATACACTGGGAAACCAAAAAATTCTTGTGACTAGATTTATTGTGATATTTGCTTTATTGTGGTGTTTGGAACTGAGTCCACAATATCTCTGAGGTATCCCTGTACTACATGCCACATTGCCCCTCTACAAGAGCCATCTCCACTCCTTCTATCTATATCTTGCCATTGGACCCAGGTGGCTCTGGAAGAGAAAGTGAGGCTGGTGCCTTTGCACAGATCTGCCTCGCTTAAATCCAATTCATTTGCATGTGATGGCATCATGTCTCTGATGTCATGGTCCTCTTCAAGAACAAAGGGCAGACAACAACAATAACAAAATAAATGCAAGGTAAATACTAGGATAGAATGAATAGACAGAGAGGAATTGAACTAGGGAAGCAGCAGTGCATGGAGGGAGAAGGGAACAAGTGGAAGAAATAATGTGGAGGTAGAAATGACAAGATTATGACATTGGTCACTTCTTCTTGTAGAAAACAATGGATCTATCTGCCCGTTCAGATTTTTTTCTTTATGCAATATGTTTGTTGAGTAAGAAACCAGTTCTAGAGAGTGAGGTGAGCATTATGATATATTGAAAAGGACACTGCCCTCAGGTTCAGAATACTTGAGTTTTGGTCCTTTGTCCATTAATTTCCCATATGACCTTGGTCAAATTACTTTCCTTCTCTGAGCTTCAGTTTCCTCATCTGTCATATAAGGCAAACTCCAACATGGTGACCTCTAAATCCATTCCAACTTTAACAATCAGTGATTTTTAGTGGTTATATCAGCCATTGACATGAAAAAATGCATTATGGTGATTGCTGAGAAATTTTAACTGAATTGAACCAAGACATGGTAGCAATCACATATGTTGTAATTATGATATTTTGTTTACAACCCATTACCTGACACTTTAATAGCACAAAATGAATGCAATTTGAGAACAGATTGGCTTTGATTGCACTTAGGTGAATTAAGTAAAGCACCATCAAGTGGCTTAGATGTCAAAATCAGACCTAAATTTAAATTTATTATTCTTTCATAGGGAATGACCATCCTCAAAAATCATAAAATTAAATTTGCCCCTAAAGTTCTCTGCAAGCCTTTTATAACAGAACTTTAAAAAAAAAGAATATAATGATGTCCTAGTTGAGATTGCCCTTTGGTTAATCGTTTCTACTTGATAATAGGATGGACTGACTGGGATGGCTATCTTTCACCTCTACCAATGAAGTTCAGCAAGTGTTATTTCTGTCCCTTAAGTTAAAATGAACTAGAGTTACAGATCATGGGACATTATATCTGAATGAGATCTTGGGAGTCACCTAGGCTGACTATCATTTTATAGATTAGGAGCGATGATAGTGGTAGAAAAGGACAAATTTGCAGAAGCCTCTCACCCTAATCCTAAAATGATGCATCTTTGTCCAGCCTGTTGCAAGTTCTCTGGAGTTACCGGATAACTGTTTTTAAAATTCCCACTTTTATGTTTGCAAATCTGGCAGTGAAAAAACTGTAAAAGAGGTTAACATATCTTGCTCTTGCAAACATATGTTTGGCGTTCAGTTAATAGGTCCATATTTTTGCCTGGGTTTGAAGCACTTATTAGATATTCCATTCTTGTGAAGAAACATGGCTAAATCTAGGTGGTTAGGCTAGGATTAGACAGGTCTATTCTAGTAGAGAAACATGACAAAGACTGGGTGGTTAGTCCTGAATTCTTTTTAAAAAGTACATTGTTATCATACACTATAAAAGGGTACTCAAAGGAGTCAGTTGGCAGAAACAATGTCAAAGTACAGTCCTTACTGTCCCCCTATGTATTCCTCTGAAACGTGTCTTACTAGGTTAGAAAGAATAATTCTTTATGTGAGTAATTTGTGAGTCTTTAGAGAATGGTGTTTTCCTGTTTAGGTACTTTTATTCTGAGAGCTGATATGAAGATTCTTGAATTAAATATATACTGGATAAAAAGTGGAATCATTGTTACATCTGGCCATTTGTCACACCCAGTAGTATCAAGATTGCACTAGCTTTGCCTTTGTTTTTTATTAGCACAGGCAGTAGTTATGGTAGAAAGAACTCAGCACTTTAGAGTCAGAAGATGTGGGTTTGAGCCCTAGTTCTGCCAACACTGTATAATCTTGGACAAGTTACCTCTCCTTCCTAGTCTTTGGAAGTCTCAGTAAAATGAGGGATTTGGACTATATGACCTCAAATTTCTCTAATTTTAGAATTTTGTGACTTTAAATCCAATGTTTTAAGTGAATTTTTGAAAATAGAAATTTCATTTATTTTCATCTCTGAGTATAAAGATTAGCACTCCAGTTTGGGACTTATTTATTATTGCCAGAATAACAAGTTACATTTGTATGGTATTTTACAACTCAAAGCTCTTTACGCACATTCAGTCCTTTCTATTGTGATTTTTTTTGCAGTCATACATCATATAATATTGCTCATAATTAGGCAAAATAGTTTGTACTAACTTTTATTTCCTCTTGTTTTGTTTTGACGTCTTCCTTTTCATTTTTAAAAAAATATTGGCTATTTGGTTTCCTTTTTTTTTTTTTTTGCTTTTTAGCAGACTAGCTAATAAAATAACTTACTCATTTTATTAGATTTAAAAAAAAGCTCCTAGTTTTATTTTCAATTTTGTTCTTTTTTTCCTTTTCAATTTTGTTCCAGTTCTTTTAGTTGCATTTCCAATTCATTTATTTATTTGTTCTTTTGTTGATTATAAGATATAAATTTCCTCCTAAGGCTGTCTTGGCCACATTCCAAATGTTTTGGTATATTTTCTCATTGTTGTAATTTTCTTTAATTATATTATTTGTTGTTTATATACTTTGTTTTGACCTACTAATTCTTTATATTATTTAGCTTCCTGTATTCAAAATTGATCAAAATTATATTTCATTGTAGTCAGTAAAGGATGTGTTTAATATTAGTGCTTTTCTAACTTTTTATGAGATTTTTTTTTTTATGTCCTGGAACATGGTCAGCTTTTGAATAAGTGTTGTGACACACATTAGAGAAACACACACATGCACACGCATATATATCCCTTTATATTCCTGCTCAGTAATCAACAGAGATCTATCATATACAAGTTTTCTAAAATTCTATCCAAGTCTTTAGCTTCTTTCTTATTTAACTTTTTGTTAGATTTGTGTAGGTCATAACAGAGGCACATTGAGGACCTCAAATATTATAGCTTTGTTGTTTATTTCTCCCTGTAATTCAATTTACTTTTTCAAGTATTTAGATGCCATGGTAATGGGTGCATATATTTGTATTATTTCATTGTCTATGGTCTCTTTCATTATCATATAGTTTTCTTATATATCTCTTCAGTTATTTTATTTTTAATACTACCTTATCTGAAATCATGATTGGTTTTTTGAAATCATCTTTATACTTTAGGTAAGTGCAAAAAATTCTGCTCTAGACCCGCATTTTAACTGAGTGAATCTTTATATTTCAAGCGTATGTCTTATAAACAACATATCAGTTTTCTGCTTCATAATCCATTGTGCTGCTCTTCTCTCTTTTATGGGTGACTTCATTCCATTTATATTCACTTTTATGATAGCTAATTGTATATTTCCCTCTGTCACAATCTTTTCTATTTTTCCCTCTCCCTCTATATTCCCCCTTTATAAAAAAGAGAAGGGAATGAAAAAGGAGAAGGAAACTGATCAACACTAGAAATCTATAGTTGCAGTAATCTTTTCCCTCCCCACTTTTCACCGACCTTAGACCCTGATCTCTGGCTCCTTTGCTTTTCCTTGTTCTGATCAACTCTCTGGTTTGTTTTGTTTGTGATTATTCCCTTGCTAAGTCTATTCTCTTTTTTATGTGCCTTCCTACAGTTCTCCTTTCCTTATGTCAGCATGTTTCTCTCTTGAGTTTAATATCTTTCTATACCAAAATGTGTGTATGTGTAACCTTCCCTTTACTATTTCTCTCTACCACTTCCTCTTTGTCTTCCTATTCTTTTTACGCATGCCTTATATTTGAGAGTACACATTTTTAATCTGCCTTCCTCCTTTCTTACCTAGTGTACTGCCTTTCCCTTCTTCTTCTTTTCTCTTTTTTAAAACATTTAATTAATTTGTTTTCAGTTTTCAATAATCACTTCCATAAGTTTTAAATTTTCTCCACCTCTTGCTCCCTTTCCCCTCTCTCCCTGAGATGGTATGCAATCTTATATGGGTTTTACACATACATTGTCATTAAAAATATTTTCACATTAGTCATGTTGCATAGAAGAATTAAAACGAGTGGGGAAAACTAATTTATCTTTTCTCTTAAAACAGGCATAAACCCCCCCCCCCAAAACAGGCATAATAGAATAAAACTATACCCAGGTCTTGTGTTTGCCTTACTTGGCTTCCTCTGTGACCCTTGACAAATTCTGAAGGAATTTGTATTCTATCTATTCCCTCATCTTATAATATATGTACTTTATCATCATTTTAGGACCTTTCAGTTGCTCAAATGTATTTCTCATTGTAGGTTTCCTTTTATTCCTATGTTTGTATTTCAAAGTTTTATTCTACTCTTGTCTTTTTATCAGTAATTCTCTAATTTTATAATATGTGTGGTTCCCCCTTGTACAATCATTTTTAGTTTTACTGTTAAATCATTCTTAGCTGCAAACTTTATCTTTTGCTTTTTGGAATATCATATTCCAAGATTTTTTCTTCTTTACAGTAGTTGTTCTTCTAAACTCCTGAAAAATTCAGGTTGTCCTAAAATCAAATAGACTGCCTCGAGAGGTGATCCTCATTGGAGGACTTCAAGCAGAGGCTAGATATAATTTGCTGAATATGATCTAGTGTGGGTTGCTTTAGAGGGTCACTAAAATCCTTTGCAGTTTTCAGATTCTGTGATCCCATAAAATTTTTTGTGATGATAATTGTGGTTCCTTGATCCTTCAACTCTTTTTGGCTGTTTGTAGTATTTCTTTGTCTTTGATTTGGAAACTCTGAGTATTTGATATTACATTCTTGGGAGT
Organism: Potorous gilbertii; assembly: GCA_028658325.1. Classification (NCBI taxonomy): domain Eukaryota; kingdom Metazoa; phylum Chordata; class Mammalia; order Diprotodontia; family Potoroidae; genus Potorous; species Potorous gilbertii. The sequence continues at coordinate 55,227,783 of CM053774.1, read as the reverse complement.
TTTCAGTTTAAGATTTATTTTAGGAGGTGATGGACAGATTCTTTCTATTTTGGACTTTTCCATCTGGTTCTAATGGATCTGGGCAGTTTTCTGTGATGATTTTTTGAAATAGTGTATATAGGATATTTTTGCTCAGTCATGGCTTTTAGAGAATTTGCTGATCCTTTATCTCTCCTTGAAGTATTTTCTAAGTTAATTGCTTTTGAAAGTACATACTTTCCTTTTTATTTTTACTTTTTTTAATCTTTGACTTTGTTCTAATATTTCATTTTGCCTCATGGAGTCATTGATTTGTCTGGTTCATTCTATTTTTTCAGGGAGTCTACTACTTGGGCACATTTTTCTATTATCTGTTATAAGCTTTTTATGTTCCCTTCAATTTTTCTTTTATGAACTCTCATTTATTTTCTCTTTTCACTTATTATTTCTTGCTTCATTTCTCTGAATCATTCTTTTATTCACTGTGGCTAAACCATTTCTTCCCATTTTTTTCTTATAGTTGTTGTACTCTTTTTCTGGGTTTATGTTTTAAACTTCTCTTTGCCCATAACAATTTTTAAAATTTTGTTTCTTGTTTTCTTCTATTTATTCATACTTCCAGTCTCAGATTTTAGATTTAGATCATGTGCTCTTGCCAGTCCTCTCAGGCATTTTTGGAAGGTTTGATCTTTCCCCAACCCCGTTTCACTGCTCCACTCTGTATTCTGGATGCCACTCTTACTGACAGTTTGTATAAAGCATCTTGTGTTAGGCCCTACCTTGTGCCTAAGTGCCTATCTTCTGTAGCAGTTTCCTGATGGCCCATTGTGGGTTCTGGCCTTGGCCAGTTTCTGTCTTCTCTTTACGTGATTCTGAGTCAGGATTTGATTCTGTCTTTTGCTGTGTGAACTTGATAAGGCCTACTGTGATGTTGAAAATAACATCGGTTTTTGACCTCCTACAAATCCCTCATTCCTCACCCTGTTCTTGTGCCTAGGTATTGAGTTGGCTCTTCTCCTGTCTTGGCTCCCAGTGCTTCATAGAGTGCATGTCCAGGCCCTGACTTTCTCTCTAATGACCTGAACTGAGTTTTTTCCTGTCACAAATTAATAGTGTTCCTGAAGTTGTTTTGAAGTAAATATTTTTCTACAATCTATCATCATTCAATATGATTATTTCCTCATATAATACTGCTCTAAGTATGGCTATTAACATAACAATTTATAGTTTGCAAAGTATTTTATATTACCTTGTTTGATCCTATATCAACTTTGTAGAGTAGGTAGTAAAGAAACTATTATCTCCTTGTTGTTGATAAGGAAATTCAGTAAATTCAATTTAATTTGGTAAACATTTATTAAACACCTACTATTTGCCAGACACTATGTTAAGCACTGGGATGTGCTGGCTCAGTAATTGTTTAAGATTACAGTTAATAAGTAGTAGAGATAGGATTTGAATCCAGGTCTTCTAATTCCAAATGTAAAACAGTTTCCTACTTTTCTTAATTAAGTTTTATTAGAACTTTTTGTTTTTTAGGTTAAATATCACTTTTTAATATCACTTCCTTCACACAGTAAAGAAACCATCCCAGAAGAGACATTTGACTTTATATGCAACAGTTTACACTTGTAGGAGATAGTTGTTCTATGGAGAGGAGGAATGGATATTTTATTATGGGTCCTTTGAAGCCAAGATTAGCCATTGCAATTAATCTGAATTTTGATGTCATATTGTGTTGTTTTCATTTATATTATTTTAATCATTCATCATATTATTCTTTAAGTTTTGACTGTTTTACATTTTAGCCCTTGATGCATGTTCCTCTGAATTCTTCACATTCTGCCTATCTTATAGGGTACTTCCCCTCCTCCCCCCCAGAAAACAGCATTCTGGAGTCTTTCCAAAGGATTGTAAATTTCCAAAGATATCAGGCTTGACTTTCACTTTCATTGATTATTCATGCTGAATACATAGCCTGAGAAGAAATGCAACTCCTTTTACATGTCTCTGCCCTCTTAAACTCCATGAACTTAAAAAGTTCATATCTACAGTATCATGCTATGGAGAGAACTCTAGATAGAGAGCCATGAGGTTTTGATTCTTAAATCAAATCTTAATGTAGGCCATAGCCTACATTACTGAGCCTCTGAAACTCTTCATTTATAAACCAGGGACAATAATATTTGCACTACTTACTTTCTAGGTTTGTGAGGAAAGAACTTTGTAAAACTTAAAGCACCATAGAAATGTGAGTTAGTGTTGTTATATTATTATAGTTTTAGATATGTTCTTTACTAGCAGGTGACTTAAGCTCTCTATAAAATGATGGAATTGGGCCAGGTGATCTTCTAACTCTAAAATTGTACTTTATAATCTACATTATATGCTTATACATTATATGCGATGCTTATATTGTATAAATATCATATATTCTCTACAATTGCTCATTATTTGAAAGGCTCTCTGTGAAAGAGGGGTTCAGTTGGTTCTGTTGACATCCAAGGGTAAACTAAGAACAAGGAGTAGAAGTTTCAGAAAGATAGTTTTTTTTTTCAGTTTAAGAAAAACTTCATAACAATCAGAGCAGTCCAGAAGTCAGTAGGTGTTCTGGGAGCTTACTCATCATTGGCAGTCTTTCCTTGAGAAGATGAATGTCCACTTGTCAAGGATGTTGAAGAGGGGATTTCTGTTCAGATTGGACTAGATGATCTGTGGGGTTCATTCCCAAACTTCCAACTTCAGTGACTCTAAAGAATGATACAAAATTAGAAATGGCTAAAAATGTTCAACTTTCCTGTTTAAAATGAGATGACCCAGGACTGGGAGATGGTGGATGTGATGGTACCAGCAACATCAGCAGTGTTCCATTTTGATCTGGGAGGACAAGACAGGATTTGCCTCTGTCATATTCTTGAGGCACTTCTTCATAATGGAAGAACATTTATTTAGTGTTGTGCTAAGTGCTAGGAATAGGAAATAAGAAATTGGAAAGAAAAAATAAGAAAACAGAAAATGGAAAAAAATAGAAAAGGGGATCGTCCCTTCTCAGAATTCACATCATCATTAGGGTAAGATAACATATAGGATAAATCAACCCTAGGGCAGCTGGAAAGAGTAGAGGTCCTTATAGCACTAAGGTAGGACTTGATGGTGAGGTCTAGGAGTACTAGAGTGCACTACTCAGAAGGGGAGATCACCTTCAGATGGGATCTTCATAGGCCAGGTTATGATGGTGCTGTTGAAAAATGGGATATGATCTTGTGAGTTCTGCCCTCTTACTCCCTGTTGTGGTTTTCAGGGCAGTTGAGTTGGGGTAAAGAAAGGGTCATTTATTCATTAAATGCTATCACATCAGCTATAATAGTGTCAGAAACTAAACATTTTGAAACTTCAAGAATCTGTAATTTTATTATTGTGCTTATTCCTTCCACCAATACACTTAGTCAACAAGTATTTTTCCAGTGTTTACTATGTGCCAGGCACTGTGATAGGCACTGAGAATGCAAAAAAAAAAAGGGAAAGGTGGTCTCTACTTTCACAGAACTCACAGTCTGATGGGAGAGATAACATGAAAATATCCATGGGCAAACAAGGTACATGCAGAGTAATTTGGAGACAATCAATAGAGGATGAGTGTTTGTCCTTCATTGTTGAAGAAGATCATCAATGAAATAATGACATGACTTGCACTTGACTTTGTTTTGAGTGAGGGAGAGCTGTGCAGGTCACCAGTCTCACTTCTCCAGAACCATCTGGATCCAATGACCAGATATTCATCAGGATGACTCAGGATGAGGCAACTGTGGTTAAGTGACTTGCCCAAGGTCACACAGATAGTGAGTGTCAAGTGTCTGAGGTGAGACTTGAACTCAGGGCCTCCTGACTCATGCACTCGTGCTCTATCCACTGCACCACCTAGCTGCCCCAATCAATAGAAGATAGGCACTACAAGAAGGAGCATCTGAAAAGACTTCTTGTAGGAGGTAGGATTTTAGTTGGAACTTGCAGGAAGCCAGGAAGGGAAGATGAAGAGGGAGAGCATTCCAGGCATGGGAGAGTCAATGAAATGAATGCCAGTAGTCTAGAGATGGAGTCTTGTTCAAGGAATGGCAAGGAGGCCAGTGTCACTGGACCTTAGAGTGTGTGGTGGGGTTAAGGTGTGGAGGTAAGGGGTAAGATGTAAAATGAAAGGGGGGGGGGGTGCAGCTTATGAAGGGCTTTGAATGCCAAATAGAAGATTTCATATTCTAGGGGTGAGGGGGAGGTTTTGGCATTTATTTCTTTATACTTTATTAGCCAATTTTGCTTAGTGGGGAAAAAATTATCACCTGGTGGCCAACTTTGTGATGATGATAAGCTCAGTCTAGCTCCTTTTACTTGGTCTTCTTTGCTGACTCTTCATTAATGACAAGTCAGCTAACTGTGGGATTCTTCCAAGGCTCTGTTCTCTTGATCTCACCAGCTCTGGTCTCTTTGCTAATGATTTCCAGATCAATGTGTCTAACCTTAGTTTGTCTGTGAATCTCCTTCTGTGCCCCTTCCAGGTTAAGTTCGTCACTTCTGACCTCATTACCATGCTGCTAACTCAAGTCTTCATCTCTCTTCTGATTTGCAGGGCTGGAGGGTGGAGTGTACCAAACTCCTTCCAATGCCTTTCTTTATAAAAGGGCAGATCACTCCACTTTGAATCTTGTCCTCTGCCTGGTTTCAACACCAGGGAACAATATACTCCCTGGTGTTCCCTCCTCTCACCCCTAAAATCATAAACTTTTGGAAGGCAGGGGCTGCCTTTCTCTTTATTAATTATATCGTCAGCACTTAGTACGGTGCCTGGCACATAGTAGGGCTTAATAAATGCATATCGGATTGAAATAGATTGTATAGAAAGGGAAAAGATACATTCAGAAATGAAGACAAGATACCAGTAAAAACTAAAGACATTTTTTAAAAGGAAATAACGATTTTGAACAAAAACAAATGAGAGCATATTGAGTTACTGTACCAGGCTCTGGGGGTACAAACCAGAAATAAGACTGTTCTGCTCTCCTGAAAGGGCTCAATTGGATCTGAAAAATCACTTATTCCTTCAATGCCCCAGGCAGCTTCCTAAGACTATCAGTTATAGAGAAAGGGAAAACCATAGGTTTAGAATGAACGAAGCAAAATCTATCATTGTATTCCCTGGGGGTGTCTAGTAGTAAAGCAGAGTTTGTACGATGGACATCAGGGTAGAAGTGGTTAGTCTTTTCTTGGTTACCTAGGAACACATGGTGCTTTGCAAGAGAGAGGACTCTTTCTCCCTCCCTCCCTCCCTCCCCTCCCCGTGTGTGTGTGTGTGTGTGTGTGTGTGTGTGTGTGTGTGTGTGTGTGTGTGCGTGCGCGCGCATGCATGTTGGGAAGATGTAGAATGATAGAATTTTCAAGTTGGAAGGTATCTTAGAGATAATCTAGGGCAATATCTTAATTTTACAGATGAAGAGATCAAAGCCCAAGGGATGGAAGCTGCATGCCTGCTATAAGGTCTCTGAGGATAGAGAGCATAGTATTTTTAGTAGAATGCTGGATTAGGCACATGGGAAACTCAGGCTTGAAATTCCCTCTCTCCATCCCTCATGTTTAACAACCTTGTGACCCTGTGGTCACAGACTTCTCAGGAACTTAGTTTCTTCATCTGTAAAATGAGAGGGAGAGACTCTGAGCTTCCTTACAGCTCTAAAGGTCTGATCTTTCTTCTTCATCTTTGCATCCTGCCTACCTAGCCTAGCATAGAACTTTGCACATCAATGTTGGTTGAATTGTTGTCATGCCTAAGATCACACAATGAGTTGGTGGCAGAGCCAGACCTAGAATCTAGATCTCTTGGCTCCTCATGTTCTTTTAACTACAGGAGACTGTCTCCCATGAAGCAAAATAGGTGTTAAGTGTCTGTTTTGCTCATCAGGTCCTAATGGCCTCTTGCCTGGGCCATTGTGATGGTATCTTAACTCCTTTTTTTTCTTACAAGAGATGACTTGCTACATACAAGGGAAAATACATTTAGAAATAAAGGCAATATAAAAACAAAATATACCAATTAAATATTTTAAAGAAATAAAGAATGATCTTAAATAAAAACAAACAAGCATAAATTTAGGCATTGTTCTGGGTTCTAAGAATACAAAACAAATGATATAGTACCTATCCTACGTATTATTATGAGATTAATCTTAGACCATAGATAATACAATCTTAATGCAGAGTACTTGGCCACATCACACCCCTGCTCAAAACAAAAATCAACAAAAAACAAACAATCCAGTAATTATTTCTCGTTGCTGTATACAACATGTAGAAAGATTAGTAAATACAAAGTAATTTTGAAGAGGGGGGTAAGAGAGAGCGAGCAGTAACCAATTTGAAAGATCAGGAAAAGAATCATGTAGATGGTATGAGAAGGGAAATAGGGATTCTGGGAGGCAGAGGAAAATTGGGAGAGCATTCCAGGCATAGGGGAGAGAATATCCAGAGGCTATTTTATTCTGAATCTCTTACCTTCAACAGATAGTAGCGGTGAAAACATCATCTATGCCCTTGAGTTCATTAGTTCTTTGTCCAAGACTGTGATTCTTAGCAATGCGTTATCAGTTTCTTCTGGTGGTGTTATTTTCCCCCACATGATCATTGGAAGTGATTCATGCAGGGAATAACCAGAAGTAGAAACAGATCTTCAGATTTTTTTCTGTCACATCCTAGATTCTGTGGTATACAACCGGCTGTCAAATAACTGCCATGGATGTTGTCAGCAGGGAATCACCCACTATTATTATTAATTTCTTCTTTTGACCATTATTAGGCAACTTCTCACCTCCTGACATCTGTGGATATATGTCACTATTTCTTAGAACACATTTTTTTTTCTATTAAGATGATTTATTTTGGAGGTAGAATGAGAATGTGTATGAGAAGCGCGTCATTCCCATTTTTTAGCTCCAAATGTTTACTTGTCCTTCTTCCTTTCCTTTTTTAGGTCACATTCTTTTACCCTCCATCTTATTAACACCCTTCTACCTGTTTTTTTTTTATTTTTAATTTTTAAAGTTTATTTTCTACTTAAATACAAAATAAGAAAAGAAAAACACTGCCATGTACACAACTGAACATAAAAGAGGAGTCAACATAAAGCAAAAAATTTCCATTTCAAGAAAACCTATGTAATGAATACTACATATTATTTTCAAAGCTTTCCATATTTTCTTTGCTTCTTTGTTGTGTTTTCTTTTGTCCTCTGCAGTGTACTTTTTATTTTATTTTCCTCCCTTCATCCCCTCCTCCAAAGGCTACAATTAAGCATAGATATACACATACATATGCACATATACATATATATGCAAATATACATACACATATATACATATACATAGATATTAATAAACATGCATATATATATACTTATACACCTGATACATTGCCTTCCTATTCCTTGACTTACACCCCTCCAAGAATTCCTCCCTTAACCTCTCCCTCCATCCTATCCCTCTTATTTTTTATGAATTTAGAAGATTTTTTATACTCTTCTAAATATGTATGTTGTTCCCTCTCTATCTCATTGCCATTAATTTGCACACCCTTCTATACTACCCTTATCCTGTTCTCTATCCCTTCCTTATTTCTTTGCTTACCTAACCCCTTACCCTCTTACTTCTTTCTGAATTTAGAAGACTGTTATACCTTTCTAAAGATATATATATATATATATATATATATATATATATATATATATGTATATAATCCCCTCTTTAACCCATTCCTGATGAGAGTGGGGTTCTAGAACTACCTACCCTCCTCCCCATCTAATTCATATCAGTTCTTCTTCTCCCACCTCATCTGTATGAGATAATTATTCTTTTTACCTTCTCCTACATAATTTTGCTTTTTAGAGTCACATCATATCCAGCTCTATCTCATTCTTTCTATCAAACTATCCAATTACTAATGACAACCTTGGACATGGTTTACATTTCCATGTAAAAAAGGAAACAATTTATTCTTATTGAGTCCCTTTATAAAAGCCTTTGATGTTTATCCTACACTTTTCTTAGTCTCTTACAGCTTCTATGGCTTCCCCTTGCTCATTTCTAATTTTCAAGGAGTCATTTTCTTCCTTAAGATTCTGGATCTCCTTTTCCAGTTGGTTGACTTTCTTTTCATAATCTTATTGTTTTTCTTGGATTTTTCTTACTTTAAGAAAAAAATTCTCCTCAATTTCTCTTATTTGATTTTTGAAGTCTTGAATTCTTCTCTGAATTCTTTTTGGGCCGGTGCCCATTTGACTTTACTCTTTGGGATGGGAGACGTTTTTTCTTCTTTCTTTTCTTTTTTAAAAATTTTTTTATTAATTTTATTTATTTTTGGTGTTCTACAATCACTACCATATTACTCAGATCTTTCTTCCCTACCTCCCTTATACTTTCCTGCTCCTTCCCCAAGACGCATACAGTTTTATATAGGTTCTACACATATATTCCTATTAAATACATTTTCACTGTTTTCATGATGTGTAGAAGAATTAAAATGAATGGGAGAAATCATATAACAAACCAAAATGTAATACAGAAGAAAAAGATCTGCTACATTCTATGATTGAATTCCATAGTTTTTTCTCTGGATGTGGAGGGCATTTTGCCTTGAAAGACCATTGGGAATTTTTTTAAGTCTTTGAATTGCAATGAAGTTCAAAGTCTACCAGAAAAAACTCTTGCACACTGTGATCGTTGCTGTGCACAAAGTTCTCCAGGTTCTTCTCCTCTCACTCAGCATCAGTTCATATAAGTCTTTCCAGGATTTTCTGAAGCTCTCCTGTTCATCATTTCTTATAGCACAATAGTATTCCATTATATTCATATACTGCAACTTGTTAAGCCATTCTTCAATTGATGGGCATCCCCTTGATTTCCCATTTCTGGTCACCAAAAAGTGATGTTATAAATATTATTGTACAAGGAGAGGCTTTTTCTTTTTCTTTAGTTTCCTCTTCTGGCAATGAACTCCAGTCTTCCCTATTCCCTTAGTGGCTGTCTGTGGTTGCATTCTGTCTCCTTTACCTGCTCATTAAAAAAAAATAGCAATCCTAGGGTGTGAGGGTGGTGCTTCTGGCCTCAGGTCCTTCCTGCTGTTATTTTTTGGATTTGTCCTGGGTCCAGCCTGTGCACTCCTTTGTCCCGCTAAGCTGCAGCTAGGGCTCTTTGGCACACTATGCTGGAAATGCTCTTACTCCCTGAGAACCCTCCAGTGACTAAGACCTACATTTTTCACTTCTTACCTGGAACCGAGATCAAGAACTCAGTTCTCCTGTAAGTACTCACAGCCAGCAGCATCCCCACCCCCTGGTTCTGCACTCACTGGGCATATTCTGGTTCTTTCTCACCCAGGGTCTGGTATCCCTTGTCAGCAGGGGCTCCCTCAGTTTTCCTTCTCTCAGAAACCCTACTCTCCACACTGTCCTGGAGGTGGCTAGGGCTGAGGCTGCCTCCCAACCCAGCTAGCTCCAGTGCTCATCACTTGCTGTTTCTTCAGAACTAACATCTGGAGGTGTTTACACTTTACTCAGGCTGAACCTCTGTCCTGGAATCTTGCTTCTGATCTTCTCCAGTTGTCCCAGGAGGATCATAGTCCTGCCCCAATTCTTGTTTATTTTTGCCACTCTAAGTTCACCTGAAACACTATTTTGTCTTGTTTCTGGAGGAAATCTGGACAGCTTGGAATTTTTTAATCTACTCTTCCATATTTCCAGAATCCTCCTCATCTACCTTTTTTTTTACATCTCTTTTCTCAGCTGTTTTCTACCTGAAATTCTATTCTTTGAAAAATCACTTTGTTCTCTCTGATAGTCTGGACAGTAGAGATAAGTCCCTTCATTCTATCCACTTTTTTTCTTTATCCTGGAAAGCATTTGTGCATGCATAGTTGTTCCTGGTATTGAATAGGAAGACCAACATTTCACAACCTGTGCTAATCACTCAATAATTCTCCTTGTTCTCCACATTTTTTTTGAAGCCAAATCCTCAGCTCTGCTTTTTTTGTTGTTGTTGTTTAACTGTCTTGGACCAATATTTGTGGCAAACCGATTTGCCAAGTTGCCTAGGGTATGCTGGTAAATGCTAAATAACTGACTTGGGTAAAGGTGTAGGGAGGAGAGGATGTAGGCACACATATTTTTAAGTGTAATCTGCATTTATTAAAACTTTTTTAAGTCTAGGCAATTAGCAAGACAATAGGTCAAGCCCTATTTGTAGCAAGTGTTGATTTCTGAGGTATAAATCCTCATATTGAAAATCATGGTCAACATATCCCTGGTCAAGCCTTTTTGTATATATTTTCTTGCATGTCATCACTTCCATTAGATTTCAAACTCCTGGAAGGCAAAAACTGTCTTTTGCCTTTTTTGGCGGGGATGGTGGGGTGGGAGGGTGGTATCCTTAGCACTTAGTGCCTGGGACATAGTAGGAGCCTAATGAATGTTGACTGATTCATTGATGGAGGCTCCTGAACAAAGTTTATTTTATTAAAGGCAAGTCTTCTCCTTTTTTCTCAATATCAGGTTGTTCTTTCTCCAAAGATTTGAGGAAAATTACATTTAGTTGAAAATTTTGGCTAATAGAGTCTAATATGCTTACATAGTGTCATAAGCCAAAGAGCTAATATGTATTATCTCATTTGCTACTGTTATCATTAATAATAACATATTAATGACAGCTCATTCTTATGACTGAGACTTTTTGGACTTCTTGTATACTATTATAAATTTTTGAAAAGTTTCTTTTCTCCCCACAGCTACCCTGTAAGGTATATTGTGAATGTATTATCTCTGTTTCATAGATGATGAAATCAGGCACAGAGAGATAAGTAACTCAAAGCACTGACTCAGGAGTTAGAAGACTTGAGTTTGTAGCTTAACAATGATGTTTCTGACCTATCTGTCCTTGGGCAAGCTACTTAATCTCTGGGCCTTTGTTTCTTTATCTTTATCTTTAACTAAGGTCCTTTCCAACTTAGGAGTTATGATCCTTATTTCATGGTTTGAATGTCACATAATGTTAATAGATTTTAGTAGTTATATCTTACTGACAAAGCTTAATGTTATTTTCATTTCTTGATTCCATTTTAACTTAGACCTATGGCTTAAAATAAATTTGGTGTGTATTACTTAGCCTATAAAAAGTGCTTCATTTGACTGCCCCTTGTGAAATGAATGTTGTCTCTGTCAAAATTAACAAAAAACTGTGATAGTTAGATATGAGGTCCATGGATTTCAAAGAGGAAGATGGATCTACACTATTTATTTTAAAATTTTATTAGGAGCACTTGCATTTTAAGACTCTGGGTAAGATTTATCTTTGTTCTGATGGATCCTAGGTAATCTCAGCAAAGCAGATATGTCATTGATGAAGCATGATTCATTGTGAATTCTAATATTATTGAATTACAGAACAGGACATTACCTTAGTAGTCATCTAAAAAACTCCAACCTAAAGCAAGAATTGAAAAGCAGTCAATGAACTGTATGTATCCTGTCTATATTGTATCTGACAAAGCGTCCCTTGAATACCTCCACTGATGGAGAACTCATTTTCCCATGAATAAACTTATTTAATCTTTGGACACCTTTAGTTACTATGAAATTTTTACTTGTATTGAAATTCATCTTCCCCTAACTTTCATTCATTAACTCTAGTTATATTGTTTTATATTGTTAAAAGCTGGGAATAATAGATATGTCCATTTTATAGTTTGATTCTCTTCTGTGTTAATAGTTTGTAAATTCAGCTCTGAAGCTAAATATGAAGCTGAAATGTTTGAACCATATGGAAATCTCTGGTAGTATAATCTTGGGTTTCAGATTTTTACCACACAAAACTCCATGTGCTTAAGTTTGTCTATCCTAAGGTAAAGGGGAATAGATATTTTTTGTTGATTGTTGTGTATAGAAGTTTCTCTGTTCCCTCTGAGCTACTTGGTCAGTGGTGCTAACTCATGCCAATGCACTGCCAAATCTTTGATCTGTAGTCCTAAGGTTTTAGGTCCTATGAGTAAGACAATTTTGAATGGGCAGAATGTAAGCTCTTTGAGAGTAAAGATGGTTCACTTCTTTGTAGTTACATCCCCAGCACATAATGAATGCAGTACCTGGCACATAGTTGGTGATTACTAACTTGCTAGTTGAATGAACAGCAAAGCTGAGTGAATCACCATGAATTCCGATAGAAAGGTCAGGAGAAATTAGAATTATGAAAGGTCTGCTTGGCAGGGTTAGGGGGCTTAGGATGAAGGGTTAACAAAAGAGAGTGCTTTGCAACCTGGAGATGACAGCTCAGAGAGGTCAATTGCTCAGAACCATGGTGTCAAACTCAAGTTGAAAGAGCCAACTAATCTGTATATAAGAACCCCTCTTGGTCACAGGCTAATTTAGTTTTTAAATGTAATATTATCTATGTTTTATTATATTTTTATTTATTTTATTAAATATTTCCCAATTGCATTTTAATCTGATTTGGGTGGCATTTAGGAGTGTTGTGGATCACATGCAGCCTGAGAACCATGTCCTGGTTGGAGGCCATCAGGGACCCTTTAAATCAAGACAGGATAGAACTAAGCCCCCAAGGCTGAGCTGCCATTCATCTTAAAAGGCAGTAGCAACTTTGAGAAACTTTGCTGATTGGAGACAAAGGTGTCAAATACATGACCCTTGTTCATTTGGGCAGCTGATTCTGAACATCTCTGGTTTTCCCCTGAAGACATCCTACATCCTTCAGTGTTGATCTTGTGCCCCATAATTTGCAAGCCTAGGAGGAGGCACTGATGTTCTCCTTGCCACTTCCAGATGTTTGCTCTGCCACCTTTACACAACAATCTCTTCTCAGAAATTCACACCATATGTTTGTATGACACTATTTCTATCATTGACTCTGTCATACCTCAGGAAACTTTCCCACCTTTTTCACTAATTTCAACAACTGACTTTATATCTACCTTTATATCTACCTCAATTCCTTCTGTCATCTGTAGCAATTTCAGTATTCATGCTAATGATTCATAACACACACACCTCTCAAGTTATTAGCCTCCCAAATCCCATCTTTACTCTGTCATCTTTATTCTGTCTCATCTTTACTCTATCTCATCTAACCACAAGAGTGAATGATTCTACATCTCATGACCCTAAGACCTGTATTGAAAATGTGCTTCCTCCGCATTTCTTAAATCTCTCACGTCAGTGGAATGCAAACTCCATTTTATTAAGGATTCTTCCTTCCTTCCTTCCTTCCTTCCTTCCTTCCTTCCTTCCTTCCTTTCTCCCTGCCTGCCTTCCTTTCTCCCGTCCTTCCTTTCTTTTTCCTTCCTTCAATCCTTTTTTCCTTCTCTCTCTTTTTTCCTTTCCTCTTTTTTCCTAGAGCCTAGAATATCAGGAATACAGTGGATAGAGTACTAGGACTGTAGTCAGGAAGACCTGAATTCAAATCTAGCCTCAGATACTTACTACTCTGTTTGCCTTAGGTTCTTCATCTGTAAAATGGGGTTAATAATAGCGCTTACCTTCCAGGATTATTGGGAGGATCAAATGAGAGAATAAATATAAAGCTCTTAGCATAAAGTATGTGCTATATAAGTGTTAGCTATTATTATTAACATGATGCCTTGTACGCAGTAGGTGATTAATAAATGCTTGTTGGATAGAAATTGAATCTCTGTTAAAATTCTTCTCTTCCTTTAAGGCCTCGTTCAGATGACATCTCATCGAGGAAGACTTATTTCATCCCTGAAACTAAAAATTTTTCCTTCTTCCCATTTTCTCCTAGCTCTTTGACTGGATCTTTCCTCTGCCTTTGTCATATTTTACTTCGGATCACACTTACTCTGATTTAAAAAAAAAAGGTGGCATGCTTCTCTCCTTGAGAGTCTATATAATTTTTTTCATCTTTATGTACCAAGTTTCTAGCATTATTGCCCAGCCATGGCATTAGGTGCAGAGAGTTGGTCTAAGAGTGCGAAGGCCTGGGTTTGCATCTATCTGCTGACACACTGGTTGGGTAACTCTGGACAGCTCCCTTAACCTGTCAGCGACCTAGGCAGCTTTCTAGCACTATAAATTGCCTAGATATATACATTGGTAGATGGGGTTCCAATAAAGATAACATATTTAGGGGCCATCAAGTCCAATTCCCTCCCTTTACAGATGGGAAAACTGATGTATTGAAACATGGAGAATGACTTGCAGAAGACCATGCAGTATCTGAGGCAGAATTTGAACCTAGTTTTTTTCTAACTCCAAGCTTGGTACTCTGTCTGCTACCCCATGCTGCCAAAGTTTCCCCACCAATGGCCTGGCCTAAGAAAAGGTTTGATTTGAGTTCATGACCTAGACCTCTGACCTAGGTAGGACTGGTGCCTTGATCACAGGAATTCTAATGTTTTCCATTGAATCTTAGGATGACAAATATGATCAAGATAGAGCATATACACATGTGCACTATTATGTGCTTCATCTTGACCAGTATAGTTCTGTTGACTATTTCCTTCAAAGGTCTTGGCCAAAAAAGGGAAGAAAATGTAGAATGTTAGTGCCAGGAAATTTTAAAGTTTATGTAGTCCAGTTCCTTTACACATAAATTTGGAGAGTTACATAAATGAAAATTATGGGAGAAATAAATTTTCAGTCTGAAACTAGCAATTCACTTAACAGATATGAAATAAGCATTATTTTTTCCTTGTCTCCTCCACTGGCGAACTGCAATCACACATTTCAAATGACTCTGCAGCTACCAATCTCTTTTCCTACAGCAGGCTGTAAATTTCGTAGAGTAGCATCATTTGTTTTGATGAACAAAAGCACTTTGTGAAGGAAAAAGTTAGGACACTTGAGTTGGCTCTTGGCCTGTGATGTGCATCTCTTTGCCAATTGCAGGCACTAATCAGGGTATGAAAGACCATTCACAGAGAATCAAGTGCGTCTTGTAAAATGATATAGTCATCTTCCACCCTGTAACAAGCCCCCTTTTCTCCTGTACTGTTCTTGTCTGTGCTGGGAGATTTACTGTTTTATCATTGTCTCATTCTATTTAGTATGTAAATGTGTTTTCCTCGTTATTTCTATGAAAAAATTTCTATATAACCATGAAGTGATTTATGGACTTGGACATCACCTAGGCTAGTCTCATTATGTCAACATGACATCCCTAAATGCTGGATTTGGCCTCAGAATTAGCTTGAAGGTCAGATGCCAAAATGAGCCAGGAGGGAAGTGAACAACATGGCTTTGATGCGGGATTATTATGGCAGTTCTAGTCAAGGACTCACTAATCATCTTGTCAGCCCTAGGATGGAGTCATTCATACTCAGAGTGGGAAGATATTGCCTAATGGATTTAAAGGGCCTTTGATGGTCTCCAATGAGTTGCTTGTCCTGTCCATATCCATGGTCTACTGCTTTTGTTTTGGTAAAAAAAACCAAAACATTTAAATGATCTACAATTGGTCTTTGAATAGAATATATGAATATCTAGGTTCTGCTTTTAGTGTGATAAAGAATATGTATTTCACATAACTATCTAGCTGACAAAGCAGTTCATCTCTTTCCCTCTTCTTGATCTCTTCATTCCATTCTCTTCTTAAGAAATTCTCATTGTATTTTTGCATTTTTAACCTAGTCCCCTGATTTCCTATTCATGTCACAGGTTGTTTCTTTTCTTTCTTCTTAATTTTAATATCTGTTCTCTTTGTTTGTCAAGTGGGTGTGTCAGGGGAAAGATAGAGGTAGGTTTTCGTCAAAACAGGAGGGAAAAGGGAGATGTTTAAAGGGCATTAGACTCTTCATGTAGCCCTCAAACCCCAAAAAAAGGTAGGAAGGAAGGACAGAAACAAACATTTATTAATCATCTACTATGTGCTTGTCACTGTGCTAAGCACTTTACAAATATCATTTCATTCGATTCAATGAGATTCAAAACCCAATGACAATACTGACAATATAAAATTACACAAGAAAATAAAAATAAACCAAAACAGAAAATTAGCAGATCAAAGAAGAGTACTAAAACAATTTAAAAAGTATTATGGGGAAACTGAAAAAGTAAAGTAACAGAAGAAAGATAAGAAAGAAAAAATGGAAAGTATCTTCAAATCATCTGTAAATGTAAAATTATTGTATTAAAAGAAGTTAATCAAGAATTATTTGTGTTCATCCTTCGTTGCCAAAGAAGACCCTACCATCAGAGAAATAATGACATGACTTGCACTTGACTTTGTTGAATGAGGGAGGGCCGTGCTGGTCACCAGGCTCACTTCTCCTCCAGAGCCATCTGTTTCAGTGACCAGATATTCCTCAGGATGACTGGAGATGACCCAGAATGAGGCAATTGGGGTTAAGTGATTTGCCCAAGGTCACACAGCTAGTGAGTGTCAAGTGTCTGAGGTGAGATTTGAACTCAGGTCTTCCTGACTCCTGTACCGGTGCTGTACCCACTGCACTACCTAACTGCCCCTAATCAAGAATTAAAACTTACAAGAAATTCCTAAAAAAGTGAATCTAAAAAGAGCTTATAGGAACCTCCTCTCCAAGAGCTGAAGTTAGAATTTAAACATGACCAAAATAATAGGAGGGTATGATGAAGATAATTACCAACATGGACCATTGGAAAGATATAGAAGATATGAAAGAATCAGAAGACAGAAGAATCATAGAAGATACAAAAGAATTGGTAGAAAGCAACCAGATCAGGGTTACTGTAATGGGAAACTAAACTGCAGATAATGTAGAACAACCGAAAAACATGAGATTCAAGTTATGGATACGGCTGATGAGTCCAGGTACCCTCATAATGATTCATGTCCTATAAAATTTAGAACAGAAGTCTGAAATATTTTGCAGGACATCATTAAAAATCAACTTTTCTAGAATCAATAATAAAGAGTAACAATATATGAATAGTAAAAATCCATAGAGCCCAACGAATAAAACAAAAATTGGTGCTTTTACACACATTCTAATTAAATTTCAAGAAAAGGACAGAAATAACATCCCAACAAATGGATCACTGGATCTGGAGAGTGAAACTCTCCAGAAAGAAAAGGAATAATCAGAGGAACTGGCAGATATAATTTACAAAATTAGGAAATATGATCCATGAATCCAGAATTAACTACCTAACAGTTGATTATGCTCTGTGAAGGCAAGGATAGAAATTCAAGAAGCATTTGGAGTTTGAAAATTCTGAAGTGGGACATACACTTCAAGAAAGTCAGTGAACATTCAAAAAGAAAAGAAAAGGAGCAAAAGTAATGAAAAGAGTTCACACTCTTCAAACCAAATAAATGAATAATTTATAATAATTTATCTCTCTATATAATATACAATTAATAAGTATTTAAAATAATTTATCATGAATAACTGTGAGGATCTGTATATATATGTATAAATGCATATATTATATATATAGGTAAATCAAAAATAAGAGAAATAATGGATGGAGACAGAATAATCTCAAAGGGGAAATTCTTATCTATCATAGAAGGAAGTTCAAGTTGAAGAGTCTTATATAGTTACTATAGATAAAGGAATTTATTCATATTGCTTTTGTTATACTATATATAGTTATAATACTAATAATAAAATAAGAAAGCTTATGTTTCTTTCTGACAAATTGAATAATATTTCCCCCCGAAAGAATGATGAAAGGTATCTACTAATTGTAAGATCAATGTAAGTGGGTTGAACTTTGAAGGAGAAAGAGGAGGAGGAAGAGGAGGAGGAGGAGGAAGAAGAGAAGAAGAAGAAGAACAAGAAGAAGAAGAGGAGGAAGAAGAAGAGAAAGAAGAAGAAGAAGGGGAAGAAGAAGAAGAAAAAGAAGGGGAAGAAAGAGGAGAATTACTTATGGGATAGATTAAAAACAATGCTCTTTACAGGGAACATATTCAATCAGAAATATCTAAATTAAGTTAAAATAGATTCAAATGAAAAAAGTGGTATAAAATTTACCATGCTGTTACTATTCTGGAAAAGTTGAAATGGCATTAATTATGTCAAAATCATGTTTAAATTAGAAACAAAGTATACATTTAAAATGTATTTTAATACATTTTAATTTAAAATGTATTTAAATTTATACATGAATTACATATGTATATATATATGTATACACATATGTATACTAAATAATTTTATAGCGAAATTCTGATAGGAAAATCATACAGATTTAAAACAAGAAACAGCTAAAAAATGAAAATCCCAGGAAAGAACTTCCCCTTAGGGTTAATGATCTGCTCTGAGCCTCCATGATTGCAGGGAAGAGTAAAACCTCTAAGATGTCAGATTTAGAATACTCTCATCTTGGTGGGTTATGAACTACATGATAAGAATATGAGAAATCCCATGAGAGGATGACCAAGAAGGAAATCACAGAACTAAAGAGAGTGTTAAACAAATAGTATCTAATAGTTAAATGAAGAGAACTCAATAGAAAATGTAAAGAACATGCGTTATTTTTAAGGAGACATGGAGAATAAAAATAACCACTGGGTCAAAAAATATAGGTAGGTAAATAAAGAAAAGCATATATTTTATATACTACCTTTACAGATCATAATGGCAACAAATGTAGTAATAAACAATGATATGAGTAAAGGGATAGGTTCATGTGACAATTAAAAATAGAATAATAATAGAATACAAAAGAACAAGTCACAACACAAAATGGCTGAATATAAAAATCTTTTGGATATAGCTAATGTAGTATTCAGAGGCAAATTCATAGGATTAAATGCCTACTTCAACAAGAAAGGGAGTGAAACTTAAACTGAGTCTTCACTTTAAAAATTTATGGAAAAATAACAAAATTACATGCCAGTGTAAAAAGAGGAATAACTAAAATCCTTGGAGATACCAATTCAATTGAAAGCAAGAAAATAATTAACATGATAAATGCATCCTAAATTTTAAAATAAAAATCAACCAAATTTATAGGCACTTAGTACACTTTTTTTCAAAAATAATTTACAAGCATAAATCACCAAAATGAGAAGTGGGAGATCAGAATAAGGGCATATATATATATATATTTTTTTTTTTAATTGCAGAGATTATTAGACACATTTATGTTAATAAATTGGAGAATCTAAAAGGATGGTTATTTACAAAAATACAAAACCCTATAACAAAGAAGTAGATAGACAAAACAGAGAGAGCTTGGGAGAAATCTGACAGATCATCAAAAAGCTATTTTAAAAAAGCACTAGGGAAAGATGGATTCACAATGATATTCTACTAAACTTTTAAAGAACAAGTAATGCAGATATGCTTTTCTAAAACATAAAGATGCTACTATGTAATTCATTCTATGAGGCAAATATGGTATTGATTCCCAAAAGGAACAAAGGTAAGGCTGAGAAAAAATTATAAACTAATATCATTAAATATAAATGTAAAACCACTAGATTAAATTTCTGCCAAAAAAAGTTTAGCAGTACATTAACAATTATTCTCAAATAAGATTTACTGTATGATGATAGTTCAAGTATGATTGATATAATAAATCACACACAAAATGACTGCATGAATATATAATTAGAAACAGATAAAACCCTTGGTGAAACATAACATTTATGTTAAAACATAAAAGTATATAGGAATAAGGAGAAATTTCTTTAATATGATAAAATATGCATTTCAGATCATGAACTAATATTGTATACCTACATGAGCAAAACATGAGAAGCTCTCAAGTTATAAGCAGATATAAAATAGTGCTTTCCATCCTTGCCATTCTTATTTGACATAGTCTTTGAAATGTTGGCAATATTGCTAAATCATTGTAAGAAAATTAAAGGAATTAACATTAATTAATGAAGATGTTAAGATATTTCTAGTTGCAGATGACACTATTATATATGTAGAAAAGCAAGACAGACAACAGAATTAGTTTATACAGCCAATAATTTTAGTAAAGCAATGGAATATAAGATAAACCTATCAAAATAATTTATATTTGTGTGCTACTTATAGAGAAAACTGATGGAAAGAGAAATGCCCCTGACAATGACAAAAATGGATCAAATATTTGGGCATTTGCTTATCAAAACACAATGTAGGGAGACTCATCATGCAATGAGAGTAAGCAAAACGGAGTAGAGAGAGACTTTGAGCAGAGGGAACAATGAGTAGACTCTTGCGGTACTCCATTCCTAAGACTTGGACTAGAGTAATCACGAAGGAAATTAAGAATTTGAGGTAATATGAAGAGGATTTTGAATAATAGAATATAAGGGGAAATATGAAAAGTTAGTTTAAAATACATAAATTTATAAGTATAAGGGAAAGGAGATATGATGGCTCCATCAATGATGTTTGAAATATTGGGAAAAGGTTTTTGTTTAGAAGGAAGGGTGAGAGACAGTGAGTTAAATTTTTAATACACAGGGTATCTCAAAAATCTTCGTGTAGTTTTAAGTTTTACTAATGAATTAAGGATTAGATGGCAAGACATCTAATTAGAAAGAGAGCCCATGATGTTAAAGACTTAGTATGGAGTAGGAGAAAATGCTGTGGATTATAAAATAATCTAGTTTCTAATCTAGGTTTTGTTGCTAGCTGTGTCCTCAACAAAAACATTATTGAGACTCAGTGCATGGCATTGGAAGAGATAATTAAGAATGATGTCTAATGAACTACTGGATCCTGCTCAAGTCATCTCTAAAATTGTGGATATGGATTGATATGTCCCCCAATAACCCTCATTTAGCTTGTTAAGCTAGCAAATACTTTTTAAAAATTATTTATTTATTTTTTTGATGTTCTACAATCACTACCAAAAAGCTTATAATTTTACACCTCCGCCTATCCCCCACGACCCCCCTCCCTCCCCAAGATGCCATACGGCTCTATATATGATCTACATATACTTTCCTATTGAATATGTTTTCACTATAGTAATGCTGTATAGATGAACTAAAATAAATGGAAGAAATCATATAACAAATCAAAACATAATACACACACACACACACACACACACACACAAACAAACAAGATCTGCTACATTCTGCAAAGGAATTCCATAGTTCTTTCTCTGAGTGTGGAAGTAGTTTTGCCTTAGAAAACTGTTGGGGATTATTATTTTTTTTTTAAGTTCTTGCATCATTATGAAGTTTCAAGTCTACCAGAAAAAAACTCTCTCACACTGTGTTCGTAGCTGTGAACAAATTTCTCCTGGTTCAACTCCTTTCACTCAGCATCAGATCATATAAGTCCTTCCAGGCCTCTCTAAAGTCTTCTTGTTCATCATTTCTTATGGCGCAATAGTATTCCATTACATTCATATACCACAAATTCAGCGATTCCCCAAGTGATGGGCATCCCCTTGATTTCCAGTTTTTGGTAACTGCAAAGAGTGCTGCTATAAATATTTCTGTACATGTGGGACCTTTTCCCATTTTTATGATCTCTTGGGGATACAGTCCTAGTAAGTGATATTGCTGGGTCAAAGGGTATGCACATTTTTGTAGCCCTTTGGGCACAGTTCCAAATTGCTCTCCAGAATGGTTGGATGAGCTCGCAGCTCCACCAACAATGAATTAGTGTTCCAACTCTCCCACATCCTCTCCAACATTTATCATTTTCCTCTTATGTTTACCAATCTTATAGATGTGAAGTGGCACCTCAGAGTTGTTTTGATTTGCATCTCTCTAATCAAAAGTGATTTAGAGCATTTTTTCATATGATTAGAGATATCTTTAATTTCTTCCTCTGAAAATTGCCTGTTCATATCCTTTGACCATTTATCAATTGGGGAATGACTTGTACTGTTATACATTTGACTGAGTTCTTTATATATTCCAGAAATGAGACCTTTATCCCCAAGATTAGCTGTAAAAATTCTTTCCCAATTAACTACATCCCTCTGAATTTTGGTTGCATTGAGTTTGGTTGTGCAAAAACTTTTCAGTTTAATATAATCAGTTATCCATCTTGCATTTCATAATGCATTCTATCTCTTCTTTAGTAAAAAATTCTTCCTTTCTCCATAAATCTGGTAAATACACTATTCTTTGCTCCTCCATTTTATCCATGGTATCAGTCTTAATCCCTAGATCTTGTACCCATTTGGACTTTATTCTTGTGTATGGTGTCAGGCATGGGTCTATGCCTAATTTCTGCCATGCTGTTATCCAGTTTTCCCAACAATTTTTATCCAACAGTGAGTTCTTATCCCAGAAGCTGGGGTCCTTGGGTTTATCAAACAGGAGGTTACTATATTCCTTGCCTACTGTATCTTGAGTGCCAAGTCTATTCCATTTGTCTACCCTTCTGTTTCTTAACCAGCACCAAGTGTTTTTGATAATTGCTGCTTTCTAGCAAGTACTTAACTGGGGAAAGAACATTAAAGGTGGATCCAGATAATGGCACATGGGGAACTTCTGGCTGGTTAATTGAGGAGCATATGCCAATCTTGTGGCCTATATAAACAAGTTGGATGTTGGATAAGCAAGCAACTCTAGTAATTCTTGAGAACTTGCTCTTTGACATTTCTCCATATCTTATAATAAAGGGTAGGCTACTGCTACCCTTCCCCACCTCAACCAGAAGCAACCATGGAAAGTTGTCTTACAAGTACATGGTATGTGCAGCTTAGCTAAAAATCTCACCTTCTGCAAGAAGCCTTTCTAGTGCCTTCCTTCTAAGATCTTATCTAATTCATCCATATATATCTCATTTGCCCATAATTGTTTGCACACTGTTCCCATTGGACTGTGAGTTCCTTGAAAGCAGGGTCTGTTTTCATCCTTTTAAAAAATATTCTTATTGCTTAGCACAGTGCCTGGCACCTGGTAGGTATTTAATAAAACATTTGTTGACTTGTTGACAATGTGGCAGTCACTTCACCTCTGTGGACCTCAGTTTCCTAATTCATAAGATGAAGAGAGATGGATTAGATCTTGAAAATCCTTTCCATCTCTGAAATTCTGATTCCCTGTTTTGTAGGAAACATTTCTTGAAGAAAAAGACCATGGATGATCCTCTGTTGTTTATTTGTCTGCCTCTAAATTATCTAAGAATAGTCACATCGCTTATTCAAGATTATGTATTTATATTTGAAGTGTCTTAGAGGTCATGTAATCCAATTTCTTTATTTTACAGATGAAGAAACTGAGGTCCAGAGAAGTTCAGCAAATTGTCTAAGATCATAGGGGTGACAAGTAGCAGAATCAGAAATTGAATCCGGATTCAAATTCCATACTAAGTCTCAAAGCAAATGTTAGCCTGAAACGTCATTGCTTTTAACTTGTTGAAGATCAAGGTGATGAAATTACCGGGAATAGAAAGTGGACCTATAGCTTTCTTTTAAGGGCATCTAAGTTATTAGTCTTTCAATATCACTGGTAATGAGCCATGGACCAATTCTGTAGCTCTCCCCACCTCACTCACACACACACACAAACACATGCACATGCACACAGTATAATATAATTATAATAATATAATATATTAATATATACAATATATTAATATATAATCTCAAATTAAGGATTCTCACAAGGAAGTCTTTGTTTTCTTGGGTTCCTAAGTTCCCTGTTTCCCACTTGAAAAGCTCTGGGAGTGATGTTACTACAGTTACTCTAGAAATCATTTTGCTGTTACAAAAAAAAAAAAATATAATGATGTGAAGAAGACTTGAAAAAAGCCAAGAACTGATCTGGGTTTAACTCAGATAAAATCTGGTACCTGGCTTTTCAGGGCAGAGTGAAGCTAATGATTCCCCATCTATGTATGTGACAACCTGTAAATTTCCTAGATGACTTTCTCAAAGTCTTTATTCCCTGAAATACAATGCTTCCCATCTTCCTTTCTGTCTTAGTGTTTTTCTCCCTTTCTTTCATCCATCTATTTATATAGTGCCTATCACTGTAGTGTCTAGGATGAAACACACCAATTTTAACCGAAATGAATAGGGTACAACAGCTCTTCGGAGCAATTCAGGGCAGAAAGCGGAGGATGTATTCTTTTAGTTGAAAGTCGGTGGAGGAAACTGTGACTCATTCTGTTCATTTTCAGCACCACACAGAGGGTTGGTTGAGTTTCAGGAAGCCACTGGAAGTCTACAGTCAACTTAGTACCACAGGAAAAGGAAAACAAGTTTGTTAAGTGAATTTGTATCCAGAATATCAAAGAGCTCAATAATGCCTTCGAGCAAAAAGGAATGATGAAAGATGCCCAAAGGATCATCCCAGATGTTTCTTAAATAGGTACATTTATGGCCCTAAATATTGCACACATAAAAATTGTATCCAATGCAAAAATCACCTATTAGGCAGATGCTAAACTTTCAGCATTTCTTTGTGTATGTAAGGCCTTTATTTTGTTGATGCTGCAACTAATTGTTAGGCTGAAATCCGTATTTCCTACAAAATCAACCTTTTACTGTTGTTTTGTGGAATAATTAACCTTTGAAACAGTTTGCAAAGCACTCTTCATCTCTCATTTGCTTCTTGCAAAAGCCCTCGGAGAGGTGTGTTCTTATAATTTGCAATTTGTAAATGGGGAAACTGAGTCTCACAGCTGTTGAGTAGCTTGTCCAAGGTTACACACCCAGTAAAGTTGAGTGTTCTTATTCATTATGCCAGCCTAACAGTCAAGAAGACCGTCTATAGATTGTCTGTGTTACTGTATATGTATGAGGAAATGAAGAGGGTACAGGTTGGGTTCAAATAACTCGGCAAGCTTTGTGACCAGTCCAATAATTATTTGTGTAGTGCCTGGTCTTGTAAATATAAGGTGCTGTGATAGGTGCTGAGGATACAAAGGCAAAATGAAAAAGGCCCTTCCTACAAGGATCTGATGGTCTACTTGGAGCAGGGATGCATTATGTAAAAGAGTAGTCTATGATCATTTGAAGGAGGGAGAGAGTGCTAACAAAGAAAGAGATTTAGAAAGGTTTTTAGTGGGAGGAAGACCGTTTTTATAGTAAGTGATGGGAGCTAGAGAGGGAGTACTGGTTTAGGGGAAGAGCCAGGAGGTTAGTTGGATCAGTATAGAGCCCATGAACAGGAGCAATTACTTTGTAGTAAACCTGGAAAGGTAGGCTAGAGTCAGATCATGAAGGACTTTAAATGCTATGCTCAAGAATTTGTATTTTGATCCTACAGGTTGTCCCAACATTAAGCCAGAAGTAGGAGTGAGGGGAAGGTGACTTGGAAGGAGGTCATAGGTAATAGGTTTGGACTTATCTAGATCAATTCTCATTTCACAGATAAGTAAAGTGAGGCCCAGAGAGACAAAGTGATTTGCCAGGGTCACACAGGTAGCAAGTGGCACAAGTCAGACTTAGGTCTTCTGATCTTGGGAAATTGGTCTTCTAAGCCTCAGTTTCCTCAGCTTTAAAAATGGAAATGATACTTGTATTGCCTATCTCAAAAAGTTTTTCTAAGGAAAGAAGGAAATAAGCTTTTATTTACCACCGATTGTATTCCAGGCATTATCCTAAATGCTTTCCAAATAGTATCTTATTTGAACCTCATAGCATCCTGTGAATTAGGTGCTCCCATTTTACAGTTGAACTAAGTGAGGCGAACAAGTTATGTGACTTGTTTAAAGTCATAAAGCTAGGAAACATCTGAGGCTAAATTTAAACTTAGGTCTTTCCTACTCCAGGTTCAATGCTCTTGTTGCTGTTGAGTCATTTCAGTCTTTTAGTGACTCTATTTGGGGTTTTCTTGCAAACATGTTGGAGTAGTTTGCTTCTCCAGCTCATTGTATGGATGAGGAAATTGAGGCAAACAGGGGTAAGTGACTTGCCCAAGGTCACATAGCTACTAAATATCTGAGGTCAGATTTCAACTCAGGTCTTCTTGACTCCAGGCCTGGAGCTCTATCCACTGAACCACCTAGCTGCCTTGTACTTTTTCCACTGCTAAGTGTCCAGTATTATTACATAAGTGGCATAGGATCCTAGATTTAGAGCTGCAAGGATGCCTATAGGCTATCCAGTTCAAACCACTTATTTTGCAGATGAGGAAACCAAAACTCATTGAGGTTAAGTGGCTTACCCAGGATCATATAATTACTAAATGTCTAAGGGAGAATTTGAACCCATAGCTCCCTGACTGGACAAAGTCCAGTGCTCAATTGATCAGGACATGCTGTTTAACCAAATCTCTGGCAGAGAAAGACATTTTATAATGAAGTTTTTCTGTTCCTGAAACTTTCATTTTGTGTCATCTGAGTTCTGCTTTTTAACCCAAGTCACTGGCTCAATTAGATTAAAACCCCAAAGGCTAGTGCAGAGAAAGTGCAGGATATAGGTTGTTTGAGTGCCCAACTTGTTTCTTCCATTTGAGTCAGGGTTATTTTGGGGGTTCAAAAATAAATGAAAAGGGGAACCGATAAGATTATCCATTCATATTATTTCTTACATTTAGCTATATTATTCATTTTCTTTCTGAGCGATTTTGTGATAAACTACAACTGCCATGGGCAGATAGATGGTGAAGTGGATAAAGCATCTTGGAGTCAGGAAGACCTGAGTTCAAATCTGACCTCAGACTGATGATCCTAGGCAAGTCACTTAGAACTCTGCTTGCTAGTAACACTTTCCCTCCTCTGTAAAATGATCTGGAGAAGAAAATGGCAAATCACTCCAGTGTCTTTGCCAAGAAAACCCCAAATGGGATCACAAAGAGTTGGACATGACTGAAACAATTGAATAACCACAACAAAATAATTGCCATAGAAAGGGAAGAAAAAGAACATTACATAGAATAAACTGAGTCTTAGTGAAGGATATATTTTGCAGTCACTGGAAGTGTTAGGAAGATTGGAGACAAGTCAGACTGCAATCTCAGGGAAGGAGAAAAAGCAGCAGCTTCCCAAATGTCTAAGGGGTTGTGGTAGCATTTCAGTTGGAGTACCAACACCTCTGGGTGTTAGTATCACCAAAAATGACTCAGAAGCTTCCTCTTTTTACACAAAAAGGCATTGTCTCTGATGCACATACCAAGAGATGCTTCCAACAAATAGCTGTTCAGGATTCTGGGGCAGTGATTGGCTAAATGAGACATATAAGCATAGGACAGAAGGCTCATCTTTCTCGTATCTGCTTAGCATGTGGACATGTTATTTACAGAGCAGACTACTGGAGAAGACCTACTTTACTCAGGCTGAGCATTGTCATGATTTTGGAAACAGGGAGAGGTCTTCCCAGCAATTTAGGGGTGCAAGACAAAATAATAAAATTGCAACAAATTAGTACAAAATGAGTATTAAGTATTCTAGAACTTTCTTTTGTTTCTAACTAGCGTTTTATATTTGGAGCAGCTAGGTGGTGTACTGGATAGAGTGCTATTCCTGGAGTCCAGAAGACTCATCTTCTTTCTGACTTCAAACACAGCCTCAGATATTTTCTAGAGATGTTCCACTGGACAAGTCACTTAAAACTGTTTGTCTCAGTTTCCTTATCTATAAAATGAACTGGAGCAGGAAATGCAAAGCACTATACAGCATCTTTTCCAGGAAATTTTAAATGGGGTCACAAAGAATCAAACATGACTGGAAAAACTGAACAGAAAGTGTCTTACATTGCCAAGGAAAATATTTCTTGGGGAACATTAATAAAACTTTTATTCAAAAGATTTTATGACTTTGCATTGAGTTTCTATTTATGAATATTGACCTACATAGGAGTAGAAGAGGAAAATGTGTGAAAATTCTAATATTAGAGAGAAAACACTTCAACTTACCAATATAAATACACACAAATATATATGCATCGTCCTTCAGCAGATAATATAAATTTGTTTATATTCACTGAGAAAGGCTGGCACTTGCAGTTATAAAAATCCTAAATAGCAAATATATTCATATATATGCACATACATAAATAATGTTATATATGTGTTTTACATATTTATATATCATTAGATTTATATGTATGTATGTATATGTGTATCTATATATCTGTGTCAATTTATCTGTTTATAGAGAGAGAACAGAGGTCTAACAGGGATCTAGAATTATGGAGATCAGACACCACGGGATGAATTGTAACAGTAAGAATTTTATTGGCCCCTGGACACTTAAATATGACACGGGGGGAATGGGGAGAAATGGAGCTAGGCTACACAGTTCCTACAGGATGGGGAACAGGTCTTCCTTCCCTTGTATTTTTGCCCCATGTTTTTGCTTTCTGGTCCTCTACTAAAATTTGAGGGATGTAGCTATGGAGTGATAATTGTTGAGTATGAAAACCAGTAAAAGGAACCCGGGAAGGAGACCTGTGAGGTTGGATCATGTTATTTAGAACTGGCAGGAACTTCAGAGATCATCCCAAATTATATAATCACAGAAGATTCAGACAGCTTGACTCAATCAATCAACCAAAAGTATAAGCTAAGTGTAAGCAAGTTTTTAATAAATTTGAGAAGATTTAACTGCTTGGATCATTGGATAAAGAAAGATGAAGCTACAAAGGAAATATCTCACAACTGACTGAAAAAATCAGAAATATCTCTGATCTGATTTGGAGTCAGTCCACTGTTGAACCAGAAGAGTTGGAGCCAAACCCCCAAGGAGGAATCACCCGTGGGGTGTGTGTGTGTGTGTGTGTGTGTGTGTGTGTGTGTGTGTGTGTGTGTGTGTGTGTGTGTGTGTGTGTATGTGTGTGACAGAGACAGAGAGACAGAGACAGACATATGAGAATTTCTCTCTTTCTCTTTCCTCTTTACCACCACTTTCTTCCTGCCCTACTCCTCTTTCCCCTCCTCACCCTCCAAATTGATCATGTAGGAAAGAGATTGAACCAGCAGGTGACAGTATGTAGAGCCTGGAGATCCAGCAGTCCCAGCAGAGGTCCCAGTGTTGACCAGAAAGTTTAGCATTAGCCACCAGAGGATCTGTAGCTTAATGACAAAGGAAGCACCTGAAAACAGATGAAGGACAGCTACCTGAGTATGGCAACAATTTTAGGGGATAAGACTACTCATGATAGAGAGTGCTGGCTTGTGATTTCAACAGAATATCATTTCTCAGTGCACAGCAGGGAGTTTATGCCTAAAGTGAATATCATGAGAACTCTATGAAGGAAGAAAAGGACTTCCAGTAATCATGAACTGTGGGATCCCAAGGAGAGTTTTAATTCATTTTAAGGAAAAGAACTAGTTTAATCTGCATAGAGGTAGGGCCTTAGGGAACTACTAGTCCAGCCTTGTACCCCTTGATAGATTCATGAGGAAAGTGCTTTGGAAACCTTAAAGTGTTACATGAAAGTGTGTTATTCTTAAGGGATCTTCATTTTTATGCCTAATCATGAAGTAGAGGTAACTTTGGGTTCTAGAAAACTGTGTTAGAAGAGGGCAGGTTCTGACAGGTTCTACTGAGCTAGAAAGACTTTAAGAGCTTTCTCTGTGACAGAATGTCTGCTGTTGAAAGAGGTCCATTGACAATAGGCTTATCCACTAGGCGATGAAATCTTTGTCCATGGCAACCCAAGAAACAAAGACAAATATACAATGTCCTGAAAGGGACTCTTCTACTTTTGTAGGGATGGGGACAGAGGTTTAATAAATTATGCGCGGTTTTGAAACCCCACTGTGAACATTCCCTTAACTACTGGTCCCCCAAATGTGAGAAAATTGTCCAGTAATCAATGAGATGATGTACTGTTGGAGCACAATTTCTTAATCTTTTGTGTGTCATGGATGTCTCTGGCATTCTGGTGAAGCCCAAGGACCCATTCTCAGGAGAATATTTTTAGATGCATAATAACTACATAGGATTACAAAGAAAATCAGTTATTTGGAAGACTAAGTATCTATATCTATCTCTCTGTATCATTCTATCTCTATCTAATTATCAACCTATCTCTACTTAATTATCTATCTCTCTATCATCTATCTACCTACCTAAACAAATTCACAGATCCCTAGTTAAGAACTTCTATATTAGTGGAACATTCATATGAACATTGACATTCTCAATAAAAATGAAAACTAATTAAGGGAAATCTAGCAGAAAAATGTGGATTTTCCTTAGTTTATGAGAACCATCTGTACTGTTAGAGAACTTCTCTTCCCAACTAAATTTGAATTATGATGCATTCAATGCCATCATCACTATCATCACAAAAATGAAAAAATCATTTATTAAATTCCCAATATGAGTAACACTAGGAGAAGAAAATTACCTGCCAAAGCTCATGCTTTCTAGGGATATATAGTCTAAACAGCAAAGATATGATTAATATCTACATATATATGTGTACACACACATATATGTACATATATGTAAAATGTGGAAATACACATGGCAAAAAGACTAGAAACTTTAAATGACTGTTAATGGATAATGTAATATTAAGGTAACTAATTACTCAGGCT
This sequence comes from Potorous gilbertii, assembly GCA_028658325.1. NCBI lineage: Eukaryota > Metazoa > Chordata > Mammalia > Diprotodontia > Potoroidae > Potorous > Potorous gilbertii. Next base: position 55,197,412 of record CM053774.1, on the reverse strand, counting down.
GAAATAAAAAATTAAATCCATTATGTCTTTTGTTTCTCTATCACCTGTATCTCTCTCAGTCTTTCTCTCTCTCTGTCTCTCTCCCCCAGTAAATCATTCCTTATTATGAAGAATTAAAAAGAAAGAAAAAAAGCCAGGTCAGCTATTTTATTTCTTATTGTATACTCTCCTGCAATGTGTTACTTTCCTTCCTCCCTTCACTCCTTCTTTCCTTCCTTCCTTCCTTTCTATTTTTCCTCCTTCCCTCCAAATCTATGAACTTGTTTAGATAGAAAGATAGATAGAAAGAAAGGAGCGAACATTTATTAAGTACCACTGGGTGCTAAGCACTGTGCTTGGTTTGCTTTGTTATCTCTTTGGATGCTCACAACAACCCTGGGAGGTAGGTGCTATTTCCTGTTCTAAAGTTGAGGAAGCTGAGGCAGACTGAGGTTAATGTACTCAGGACAGCTAGTAAGTGTCTGAGGTTGGATTTGAACTCAGATACTCCTGACTCCTGCACCTGTACTTTATCTCAGTGCTACCTAGAGCTGCCTCATGAGCTTTATTTACTGTATTTGTGACATATATGTGAATGTATGTATATCTGCACATGTATGCACACATATATACAAAACGATTCATGTCACAAATATATACATATACACAAATATAATGAATAATTATACATTCAATGCCATGTATATGTATATCTCAGAATTATTTTTGCTCATTTTCTGGTTTTTGTTAGAATGCCAGATAATTGGATTACTGATATATGTGATCTCTGAATAGATGAGGCATTACTATACTTGCTCAATAATTAATTGATTTGGTATTTTGTAGTTTTGATCCAAATGGAAATGACATTTCATTGCAACAGAAATAGTTTCATACCAGAAAACCTTACAATCCAATCCAATCCTCTGCCCTGGAACAAGCTGAGTGTGTAATTTTCCTCAAAAAATACACACAAATACAAAAAAAAAAAAGACATTTTAAGGTATTCAGAAATGTCACATTTCTGCAGTGATGTTACCTCTGAAAAAACAGGTGAAGAGAAAAGAACACTTGGCTGCAAATAAGGGGCCCAAAGTTTTAGTATAAACTCTGCTACAAATTTGCTGTGTGATCTTAGGTAAGACACTCCACCTCTCTGGCCCTTGATTTCCTTCCCTGTGAAATGAAGGGCCTGGATTATGTGATCTCTGAGGGCTTTGTAAAACTCTAATGTGCTATAATTCTGAATATTAATTTATCCACAACCAGAAGGATTTTGCCCTTGGTTTATAGTTATGCAGTTTGATGGTAAACTGTTCTGAGTGTTCATGACCTTCTGGTGAAAATAATCCATTAGCAGAGGATGCGTGGGATGGAAAACAATCCCAGAGCTACGTGGGCAGTGATGCAAAGTCCTCGAGTTAGTCAGTAGAAGTTGGTTGGGTTTCAGTCCCTTTCCCTGTCAAGAGTAGAGCTGATTGCAAACACTGAACCAGTGGTGATGCTTCTATGTAAACTCCATCATAATTTTGGTGTGTTCTTGTCCTCTGTGAATTAAATGATTAGCTGTTAGCTCAGTCAGTCAACAAACATTTATTAGGTGCCTTACTTCATGCTAGAAACAGTTCTAAGCACTGAGGATACAAGTACAGGTGAAAGACTGTCCCTGTCCGCAAGGAGCTGACAATGAATGAGGGAGACAGCATGCAAACAACTATGTACAAATAAGATATTGATGGGAAATATTGGAGATAATCAGCAGAGAGAAGGCACTCACTTTGAGGGGGCTGGGGAAAGGCTTCTTGTAGAAGGTAGGTTTTTAGCTGGAACTTGAAGGAAGTCAAGAAGACTGGAGGTAGAGATGAAAAGGGAAGGCACACCAGACATGAGAGACAGCCAGTGAAGATTCGTGGAGCTGAGTGATGGAATATCTTGTGTGAGAAACAGCAGGAATGTTATTTATTGGATCACAGAGTGATGCGAGAGGGGGCTGAGGTGGAAAGGTTGGGTGGATGGGGAAACATACTGTGAAGGGCTTCGAATGCTAAACAAAATATTTTATGTTAGATCTTGGAAGTGGTAGGGAGTCACTGGAGTGTACTAACGAGGGGGCATGATCAGACCTGTGCTTCAGGAAGATCAGATTGACTGGTGAGTGGAGAATGGATTGAACTGGGGAATCTTGAGGCATATGGACTTAACTGCCAAGCTATTGCAGTTGTCCATGTGAGAGGTGATGAGGGCCTACACCAGGGTGGTGGTAGTGTCAGAGGAGAAAAGGGGGCATATGCAGGAGATGTGAAGGTAAAATTGATTCAGTAAATAGCAGCAGCCTGTTGCACCTGAAATCAGAAAAGGCAACAGTTCTTGGTATTCCCTGGTGCCTTGTACCTCACCTGAGAACTACCAGCTCTGTAAAAATTGTGGGCATGAGCCCAGGAATTTGCCTTTGTACCTGGAAGGCATGTATTTTTTTCCTGGCTTGACCTGTGATTACAGTAGAAAGCCTAGGGAAAAAATTCTACCAATAGAGATCAACACCTGCCTGCTCTGTAATTTCTATTTTTAAAGAGTTGCTGGGACACCAGGAGATTAAGTGAATTCCCCTGGGGTCGCATAATCAGTATGTGCTGGAAGGAAGACTCAAAACTAGATCTGCTTGACGCCAAAGTCAAGTCCAGTTGTCTATCCATTAGAGCTAAAGCCATGCCAGAGGTGTTTGGGATTATCATAAGCAATACGAATGGTTTTCCTTTTGTTATTCTTGTTAATCTGCCATGTTAAGCAGCCATGAAAATCAGACTACTTTTCCTACAGCTGGTCTAGCAAATTCCCATGATGCAGGCCTACCTGGAAGGGTTTTCAGGGGAGCTAGTCTACTGCTTGTCATTCCTGCAATAGTATAAGAATAGAGATTATTCGAGAGGCTTCTATGAGAAGCCTGTCATGGTGAATGAGTAGACAAACTATAGCCCATGGTCAAAAATGCCCTGCTACCTGTTTTTCTATAACCCATTTGCTAAGAATGATTTTTACATTTTCAGATGTGGAACTTGAGCCCCATCTTTCTGACTTTAAGTTCAGTTCTCTAGAGCTGAACATTTCTACTCTAGCGGTAGAGAACTGATCTTAGAGTAGGAAGACCTGAGTTCACATCCTACCTCTGACACATACTGGTTTTGTGACCCTGGTACCTGGTCAGCTAACCTCTCTGAATCCAAGACAACTGTCTAAGACTATAAATTGCAGGGTAAGTGTTAACGTTGATAAAAGGAGCCTCCTCAACAGGAGGTCCCCATGTAAATGAAGTCACAGGTTTATTTATTTATTTTACATATCTCATAAGTCATGGAAGAGAGCAAGTGTTTCTATGTTTTCTGATACTTCCTTCACTCACTCATTAAAGAATATTGGCTCTGGAGATGGAGGACATGGTTCAAATTCTACCTCTGATGCTTACTTCCTGTGTGAACTTTGGCAGTCAAAAAACATTTGTTAAACACTTACTGTGTGCCAGATAGGCAACTAGGTGGCATAGTGGATAGAGTGCTGGGTCTGGAGTCAGGAAGACCCAAATTCAAATATGGCCTCATACACTTAGTGATTATGGCTAGGTAAGAAATGAAGTAAAGAATGACCTCTTTTCCTGAATCCAAGGCCATCTCCAATAGTCTTGATCTGTATCTTACCACTGGATCCAGATAGCTCCAGAGGAGATAGTGAGGCTGATGACTTTGCACAGCCATTCCTCACTTAAATCCAATTCACTTCTCTTTGAGAATGAAGAACAAACAACAATAGACACTTAGGACCCTGGGCAAGTTACTTAACCCTGTTTGCCTCAGTTTCCTCATCTGTAAAATTAGTTGGAGAAGGAAATGGCAAACCACTCTAGTATCCTTGCCAAGAAAACCCCAAACAGAATCATGAAGAGTTGGACATGACTGAAACAACTTAACTACAACAACAGTTATGTGCTACAAGATGAGTATACAAAGATAACACCCACAAGATTCCCTGCTCTCAAGGAGATTATAATCTATTAGGGGAGACAATGTGTGAATATAAGAACATACAGAATAAATGCATTATAGATTCAAAGTAGTTCAGTGAAGGAGAGAACTTGGGGTTGGCATCAGGAAAGGTAATGTTTAAGATAAGACTAAAAAGTAAAATGACAGGGTTGGACTAGATCAGGGTGGGGAACCTGTGGTCTTAAGGCCATATGTGGCCTTCTAAATCTTCAAGTGTGGCCCTTTCATTGAGTCCAAGTTTTATAGAACAAATCCTTTTATTAATGGGATTTGTTTTGTGAAGTTTGGATTCAGTCAAAGGACCACACTTGAAGACCTAGAGGGCCACATGTGACCTCAAGACTGCAGCTTCCCCAACACTGGATTAGATGATCTTTGGGGTCCCCTCCAATTCTAGATCTATGATTCTAAGCATTTATTAATCACTTGCTGTTGTCAAGGCTGCTCATCTTCATTTGGTGTCTACTTGCCACTCAACTCTCACCTGTGCCTCTAAGAAGCATGCCCAGTAGCCACAGTTTGGCAGACAGGCTAAACTAGGTTGAAGGTAATTGATGGACCTCAAACCAGTCAGTGAGCTAGGAGGATGTCTAACATCATGTGGTGACTTCTCCCCAGTGAAATGGGTAGATGAGAACAATTTGTTCCAATGGCTATGAAGGTGGCTGAAGCAGGGGCTGTGGAGCAATTAGAGCTTGGTCAGATATTGAAGTTGCCAAGGTCATCCAATACATCCTGGGCCATTGCCAGTTGCCTTGACTTTTGTCTTGTGTAGTAGCAAGAACCCCAGCATACACAGAAGGGCCTGCTGTACAGGTTATTAGATCTGCTTTTCTAAAAGGAAAGCAACTTTTGAGGGGTCAGCAATCTACTTTAATTACATTCACCAACAGAGAAAATACAAGCAGAGAAATAAAGACCAGAGAGGGATTCTGTCTGACCATAAGCAATACAGATCAACAGACAGATCCAACTGTCTGAACATTAAATACATACATAGTTACCAGAGAGAGAAACACCAACATCTGGGTTTTCTTTTCTTTTTCTTTTTTTTTTTGTTATTTATTTATTTTTTTTGAAAAATAATTTCTTTATTTTTAGTTTTCGACATTCTCTTACACAAGATTTTGAGTTCCAAATTTTCTCCCCATCTCTCCCCTTCACCCACCCCAAGACAGCGTGCATTCTTATTATCTCTTCCCCCAATCTGCCCTCTCTTCTATCACACCCTTCCCTTCTCTTATCCCCATCCCCTCTGTTTTCTTGTTGGGTAAGATAGATTTCTATACCCCATTGCATGTATATCTTATTTCCCAGTTGCATGTAAAAACAATTTTTTAACATTCATATTTAAAACTTTGAGTTCCAACTTCTCTCCCCCTCTCTCTCTCCCTCTCCACCCACCCACTCCTACTGAGAAGGTAGGCAATTTGACATTGGCTATACATGTGTAGACATGCAAAACACCTCCATGACAGTCATGTTGTGAAAGACTAACTATATTTCCCTCTCTCCTATCCTGTCCCCCCATTTATTCTATTGTCTCTTTTGACCCTGTCCCTCTTCAAAAGTGTTTGCTTCTTATTACCCCCTCCTCCCATTTGCCCTCCCTTCTATTATCCTTCCCCCTTTTATCCCTTTTCTCCCTACTTTCTGTAGTGTGAGATAGTTTTTCATACCAAATTGAGTATGCATGCTATTCCCTCCTTAAGCCAAATGTGATGATAGTAAGGTTCATTCTTTCCCTCTCACCTCTCCCCTCTTCCCCTCCATTGAAAAGCTTTTTCTTGCCTCTTTTATGTGAGAGATAATTTGCCCCATTCTAGTTCTCCCTTTCTCCTCCCAATACATTCCTCTCTTACCCCTTAATTTTATTATTTTTAGATGCCATCCCTTCATATTTCACTCACCCTGTGCCCTCTGTCTATATGCATATAATCCCTTCAACTACCCCGATACTGAGAAAAGTCTCAAGAGTTACAAATATTATCTTTCCATGTAGGAATGCAAACAGTTCAACTCTAAAGTCCCCTATGATTTCTCTTTCCTGTTTACCTTTTCATGCTTCTCTTGATTGTTTTGTTTGAAAGTCAAATTTTCTGTTCAGTTCTGGTCTTTTCCTCAAGAATGCTTTAATCTAACTCCTTAGACCTCTGGAATATCATATTCCAGTCCCTCCAATCCCTTAATGGAGAAGCTGCTAGATCTTGTATTATCTTGATTGTGTTTCCACAATACTTGAATTGTTTCTTTCTGGCTGCTTGTAGTATTTTCTCCTTGACCTAGGAGCTCTGGAATTTGGCTATAATATTCCTAGGTTTTCCTTTTGGAATCTCTTTCAGCCAGCGATTGGTGAATTCTTTCAATATCTATTTTACCCTTTGATTCTAGAATATCAGGAAAGTTTTCCTTGATAATTTCTTGAAAGATGATATCTAGACTCTTTTTATGATGGCTTTCAGGTAGTCTAATAATTTTTAATTGTCTCTCCTAGATCTATTTTCCAGGGCAGTTGTTTTTCCCATGAGATATTTTACATTGTGTGCTATTTTTTCATTCCTTTGGTTTTATTTTACAATTTCTTGATTTTTCATAAAGTCATCAACTTTCACATGCTCCATTCTGATCTTTAAGGAATTATTTTCTTTAGTGAGCTTTTGGAACTCCTTTTCCATCTGGTCACTTCTGCTTTTTAAAGCATTCTTCTCCTCATTAGCTTTTTGGATCTCTTTTGCCATGTGGTTTAGTCTATTTTTTAAAGTATATTTTCTTCAGCATTTTTTTGAGTCTCCTTTAGCAAGCAGTTAACTCGTTTTTCATGATTTTCTTGCATCACTCTCACTCTCTTCTCAATTTTTCCTCCATTTCTCTTCCTTGATTTTCAAAATCCTTTTTTAGTTCTTCCATGGCCTGAGACCAATTCATATTTTTCTTGGGTGCTTTAGATGCAGGAGTTTTGACTTTATTATCTTCTGTTTGTATACTTTGGTCATCCTTGTTTCTAAAGTAAGATTCTATAGTCTGATTCTTTTTCCAGTTTTTGCTCATTTCCCCAACAATTTACTTGACTTTTGAGTTCTTTGTCAAGATAGTTATCTGCTTCCAGTAGATCTGGGGGATGTAGTGCCAGCTGCTGGATCCCCCTACAATCTGGGGGACTAGAGGTCCAGAAACAGTGACTGCAGTTGCTCCTGCTTCAGTTGCTGTGGGTTTCTCCACCCACTCTGCTGCCCCAAGGCTGGGACCTGACCACTCTACTTTCTCACAAAGGTCCCACAGGTTTTTTCCACTTATCTTCTAATTTTTCCTTGGCATTTTGGGGTCATGAAGTGTGGAAACTGCCATAGGGGCCCAAAATTCACTCCCCAAAAGCTACCTCAGGTCCCATCTGTGCTGGCTTGATCCACACTGTACTGTGCTCTGCTCCCAGCACAGAGTGATAGACACTTCCTGTTGACCTCACAGGCTGTCTTGGGCTGGAGATTTGCTTCACTCTATCATTCTGTGGGTTTTGCAGCTCCAGAATTTGTTTAGAGTCATTTTTTAATAGGTATTTGGCTGGGATTGAGGGAAGGGCTGTAGCAAGTCTGTGCTTTTACTCTACCATGGTCTAACATCTGGGTTTTAAAAGGGGAGAGGGGGCAGTATGGCATGGCTATCCAGAGTCTCACCTGGCACAGGAATCTTCTTCCAGTTCTCCAAAACAAAATCTCACCTGAGAGTATATTTCCACTTTTCAGAGTTGGAGGCTATGACCCTCTTGACCCTGTGCCTCACTAGCAATTAACAAAAGGTGTGGACCTCACTGCAAAACAAACCTCCCCTAATCTGAGGTCCATTAATAGGTGGGAAAGATCTTTCATTAACATAAATCTCATTGATGACTATGGGAGAACGAAGCTAATGACTGTATGCAGCTCTGCCTGACTCAAATCCAAATCATTCATTAAATCCAATTCAGGGCAAGACATTATCCTATGATGTCATTGGTCGTCCTTAAAAATGAAGGACCAACAGCAACCACTATAGTCAAAGCGCTGTGATAACTGAGGGGTATAAGAAGACAAAAGGAAAGACAAAAGGGAAGACAATCCTTGACTTCAAAAGGGTTATGTTCTACTTGGGAGAAGACAATATTTACACAAATTAGTACATTCAAGGTTATTTTTGAAGAGAGATATCACTAACAACTTGTGGTGATCAGGAAAGTCTTCCCATAGGAGGTGGCACCTAATTTCACCCTTGAAGGAAGCTAGATTAATTATACAACCCAGTGTATTCATCAAGAGAGGAGATGTTTCCTTTACCCATTTTAGGCCTCTGTTCAACCCTACTTGTGTACCTTTCTCATTCTTATTGGTTATCTTCTTGGCTTACTTCAAAATTCTATGAAATTTAACCCTTAAGGGCAGGAACTGTGTAGTTTTCATCTTTATGTTCCCAACAACTAGTGCCATTCCTCACTGCTTAATCAATTTAGTTAAATTGAATTACTGACCACTAACACTTTTTCAACCTAGGGCTGAAAAGAGTCCATTGAATTTGTTTCTCTCTGAACTTCAAAAATAGCCAAAACCACAAACAGATTTTCAACCTTTTTAAGGCCTTTCCAGTATGCCAAACATCTCATCATCACCTAAGCTGGTTTTGTTGTCCTTCAGTCATGTTTGACTTTTCTCAACCCCATTTGAGATTTTCTTGGCAAATATACTGGAGTGATTTGGCATTTACTTCTCCAGCTCATTTTACAGATGAGGAAACTGAGGCAAACAGGGACAAGTGACTTGCCCAGGGTCACACAGCTACTAAGCATCCGAGGCTGGATTTGAACTCAGGCAGATGAGTCTTCTTGAAAACTTTACCCATGCTTAATCCACTGTGCTATTTTGATGCCCCATTAAATGGTTAAAAATTTCTAAAAATATGGCTTCAGTTGAGTGTAAATGGAGTAGAAGCGTTTTCATTTTCCAGACCATTGATTATTCTTGAACTTTGACAGAATTTCTTCAGAAATATAAGAAAATTTGCATGAAAGGTTGAATCAAAGCTACCTTTCCGATTAAGCAGCTGCATGAAAAGAATAATCCACTTACTGGGTAATAATGCTATTTTATATTTGCATTCTGCTTTATGGTTCTAAAGCACTTTCTGTATATTATCTCATTTCAGACTTACAACAGTCCTCATTTTACAGATGAGAGACCTTAGGTTCAGAAGAGTTCTGTGATATACTTAAAGTTACTTAGTCATCCAAGTTGCTGGTGCTGCTATTTGTAACTGTGTTCTCAAAGAGGTCCATGACATCAGGAAGGTGATGCCAGGACATGAAAGTGAATTGGATTTAAGTGAGGGAGAGTTGTATAGAGTCTCCAGTCTCATTTTCTCCTCTGGAGCCATCTGGATCCTGTGACCAGATAGGGATCAGGAAAACTGGAGATGGCCCAGGTTGCAGTGGGAGGCCATGACCTTTTCAAGGTAAGGTCTTTAACAGGTCTCAATTTGACTGAGGCAACTCCTATTCAAAGATTAATGCTTAATAACAAATGAGGCAAAAAATGACTTTTAAAAAAATAGGTCTGGGAGGAGAAGACACTCAATGTTTCTGACCAAAACAAAAAAACATTGCTTATATGAAAACATTCATTCTGAGCCTGAACTGTGACTCAAACCCAAGTTTTTTGAATTCAAATTCAGTAATTTTCATAACATCACAAGCAGCTCCATACTAAAATGCCCTACACTTTGGTAGGTCAAGGGGACTTCTCCTTCAACTTCAAAGGGACTAGCCAAAGACCATTGATTCCTCACCTTATGATATGAAACAAGAAATGTTCTGATGCCTGTTTATATAAGCAATGATTTTTTAGGTTACCACCACAGTTTGGTACAACGTGATGGTGGTGTTGGTGGAGTAGCATTGGAGGCTCCCTATGAATGTCCCATTTCTAGTCTTCCCTGGGGAAAATTCTCTTTTCCCAATCATCCAGTTATACCTCTAATTATAAGAAATGTTCATAGATAAGCTAGTAGATAAAAAACTATAATTACAACAGAACTACATTATGGTATTGGTGTTAGGAGACAAAGATAAAATCCAATGAGATAATACTTGTAAAGTATTTAGCACAGTGTTCAAAACATAATAAGCACTTAATAAATGATTTCCTTCCTTCCTTCCTTCCTCATGAGCTTTATTTGAAGGAGAGCTCCTAAGTCCCTCAGGTGGTCTACTTATTTCCTTTACTACAACTCAGCATTCCTAAGTAATAGAATAAAGTACTATAGCAGTTTTACTGCACTGTATTTTATAAGTAGATCTAGAAGAGCTTATTGGTCAGTATAGGGACAGAGAACTGACCTGTGATTTCATTAATGTAGGGAACTCCTGAATGAGGAAATTCTTTTTACTAATAATACTTGCTAGGTGGTACCTTTTCTGAATATTTATCATCTGAGAGTCGTTTGGAGGCATTGAGAGGTTAAGTAACTTGCCCAGGGCCACATAACTAGTAGGTTTCAAAGACAGGATTTAAATTCAGGAGTTCTCTCCATTAAGGCCAACTCTTTATTCACTGTAATTGGCTTCCTCTCAATACCCAGAGGTGCAGCTCAGTGGTGCAATGGATAGACTACTGGACCTGCAGTCAAGAAGACCCGAGTTCAAATGTGGCTTCAGACACTTACTAGATGTGTGACTCAGGTCACTTAACCCTGTTTTCTTCAGTTTCCTCATCTGTAAAATGAGCTGGAGAAGGAAATGACAAACTACTCTAGTACTCTTGCCAAGACAACCCCAAAAGAGGTCACAAAGGGACCAAATGAAACAACTGAAATAATATTGGTCAATATATAAAGAATTCTTTACTCTGTTTTCAGTTATGTCATTGGTTCAGTTTATGAACTTTTATCTAGATTGGTTTAGATTAGGGCCTAGCCTGTCTCTAAATGTGCAGAAAATGCAGAAAATGTACAAGACTAGCTAACTTCTGGGAATCAGTCACTCAGTCAAAAAACATTTATGAAACCCCTACTAGGTGCCGGGTTCTATGCAAAGTGCTGGGGATCCAAAGAAAGGTGAAAGACATTTCCTGCTCTCAAGGAACTTATATTCTAATACTGGAGTCAACATGCAAACAACTGTGTACAAAGAAGTAATATACAGGATAAATTGGAGATTGGATAAATTGGTAAATTGGAGATTGAATTTATTGATTAATAAAGGGAAGACTCTAGAAGTCACTTCTAAAATGCTTTATGTGATGAAGAGTGTATGAAGTTCTTAGGAGATTTCTTTTTAGTAAAATTCATGAGGAAGGAAGGAAGAGAAAGGAAAAAAGAAAAAGAAAGAAAAAGAGAAAAGGAGAGAGAATAGAAAAGAAGGAAGGAAGAAAGGGGAAGGAAGGATGATTCTGTCATGTTCTGAAATGTAACCTGCTTAACTTACCCTAAAGGAGGAACAGTTAGTTTAATGGCAAAGCCAGAACTAACACCTAAGTTTTTATCTTACAGTCCAAACTTCTTCCTGTTGTATCATGCTGCTTTTAGATGTCTTTAAAAATGTTCAAGAATATTTATTAGAAAAGTGTTAGGTTAATCAGTATTGCCTTAGAGTCAATAATTGAAGAAGAAGGCAAAATTCTCTCTGCCTAACAAATTTGCTTTAAACATTTACCAGTAGTATTGACAAAATACCCTTCTTGGTGTCCTACAAATAGAAATTCTTCAGAACTGAAAGATTGTAGAAGGGAGGAGAACAGTCTATTCAGTTTCTCAGGTGTAGCCTTTGCCTATTTTGGATTACCTGACTGAATCAGCATGCAAATGTGTTTCAGAAAAAATGATCACGTGTCTTGAGTTGTTCACTTTACCATTTTCACACCATTTCTTTGATGACAAGTGACAAAGAGAAGTAAAACCTGAATTATAATAATCACTATTTTTTCCTTAAAAGCAAGCGAACAATTAATTGACTATAATATTCAGCTTTTGGTTGTCTGTGATAATAGGAGAAGAGAATAATATAGATAAGTAAAATTCAGAGATTGAAATGGGAAATAGGAAAATCAATACTCTGGAATTCTAGGGTGGAAGGGACATCATGTAGTCTATGTCCTAGCTGTCAACCTTAATCCTTGCTATGAAGCAATAAAATTTCAGCATGAATTAATGTGGATTTGAAGTTGGAGGATCTTGGTTAAATATCACCTTCTACCTCTGTGAAATTAGAGGACCTGAAATTGAAGAGGGGCTCTAAGCAGGTGGTGAAGGGATACTTTTCTCTTCCTCCATTCCTTCCTTTCACCTCTACTCCTTCCTACCCTCCACCTAAAACCTGTAGGGACAGCTAGGCAGAGTGAGATTATGCTTGTTTTTTCCTTCTTGGTTGATCCCTTGAGAATCACCAACCATAATCCTTCATGTGTTATGGAGGACCACCAGGAAGTCTTATCACTTACTCTGCCAATACTTCCTTAGATTCTCCATTTTTTACCATCTGCCCTGCTGATAAGCCTTAAAGATTCCCAGGTACTGGCATATAAACTGATGCTGTTGCCTAAAGATCCTTTGTTCTTACCATCAACGTGGAATCTTCAGGGCTTCCAGCCTTTTTTATTGGCCCTCATGTTAAAATTTCTTTTATATAATTTCTCCCTCAATTATAGTATGAGTGTCTTGAGAACAGGGACTATCTTTCTTTTTGCTTCTCATTTTTAATTCATTTTTAAAATGCTGAATTTAACAAACAATAATCACAACTTTTCTGAACTTCAATTTCCTTACGTCAAACAGGGATGAAAACAGTATTTGTAGTATTTATTTCACAGGAAATATATGAAAACAAAATGAGATTTTATATATATATATGCACACACATATTCATATATATATTTATATATAACTTTATAGACTTTAAAGTCCTACAAAAATGTAAGATATTATTTTAACAGCATTTACAATAACAATGTTAACAGTTCTTTGACACCAATGTTTACAAGACACTTTATTCTTATTTGATCTCACTTGACTTATTACAGCAAAACGTAACCTTAAATGCTTTTCTCAAGTTATCTTCCATATATACATTAAAATTATATAAGATTATGACAGATATGACTACAAAGATAATTGTGCAGCAATCTCCTATACATTGATGTCAAATGAGGTGTCAAACAGGGAGAGTTGTGTTCCCCAATTTAATGGAGAATTATAACTACACAAAATTGAAGAAAGAAAGAATCCCTGTGGATAATAAGGTTCTGCAGGTTTTCTAGTCATGGATAGCATTTCCTAATTGCATCAAGCACCAGGTTACTACAAAGACTCCTCTTCAATGTAATACAACAGTTTAAAAGAGATTGGTCCAACTAAGTATAGTGGGAAAATAAAGTGGATGAAAAGCAAGTATTGTTGACATGATGTCACACAGCTGCCAAGTGAGTATCAGCATAAATACCTTGGATAAATGTTTAAGGTGGACAGTGGACTGGGTTTGGAATTAAGTAGGAAAAAGAGATTATGCTAAAATGTACTTGAGAAATTGCCCAGCATCCTCAGTAATCCTGAAGTACTCTTTACCACAAAATTAAATTCTCTTAAAATATCAACATTTCCCCAGTGATGCCAAATTACTTGTAAAACATGGGATATGAAAATCTCATGAGAACTGTCACAATTACAGAGAAACCAAAGGTGATGGAAGAAATTGGCGGGGCAGGGACGGTATGAGTTGATTGTAGCAGATGTAGCTGATGACAAGAATATGAGAAATCGAATAAGAGACACCATCAAAGACATGGATGACCAAATATGTGAATGGATGACATGTTTAGTTATTTTTTAGTCCTTTCTGACTCTTTGTGACCCCATTTGAGGTTTCCTTGGCAAAGATACTGGCATGGTTTGCTATTTCCCTCTCCAGCTCATTTTACAGATAAGAAAACTGAGGCAAACAGGTTTAAATGTCTTGCCCAGGGTCACACAGCTAGTAATTATCTGAGTCTAGATTTGAACTCAGGAAGATGAATCTTTCTGTCTCCAGTGCCCAGCACTCTATCCATGGCGTCACCTAGTTGCCCTAAAACACGGATGGCATAGCCATAAGCTAAAATAGATAAGAACTTTATTTTTCATTTTCTTTAATTTTTTTTCTTTTATTCAAGTCTTCTAGCACAAAAAGATGAATGTGGAAACCTTTTACATGGTTGCACATGTATAACCTATCTCTGATTGCTTAACCATCTCAGGGAGGGAGGATAGAAAGGAGGGAAGGAGGAATAGAATTTGGAACTCAAGACTTAAAGCACTCAAATGGTAACAAAATTTAACATGCAATTGGGGGGGGGGATAAAAAGTATGTGTATATATATGTATATATAATTGAAAGCAAGATAAACATGCAGCATATTGGGTCATCTTCTATGGAGGATTTATGGAAAGATATGGACAAGATTCACACAGTATGAGAAAGCATAAAAGTTTTATATTTTTGTAAAAAAGAAAGTCATGAACTTACCAGAAAACTAAAGTAAAACTGGATAACAGTGCCTGAGAGCTACACAAGAAATGTGATGAAAGTTTTAAGGTGGGAAAGTACATTTTTGGCTGGGGAGAGAGGCAGGGATCAGGGAAAGTTTCATCAAGGAGGTGGTATTTGTACTAGATTTTGAAGGCTGAGCAGAGTTTCTCTTCATGGAGATATGGAGGCAAAGAAAGCTATGAGAAATTGTGCAGCAGTAGAGAAGTACAGTATGTATTTGGCAAATATCTATGAATCTGAGTTGGTAAGATCATAAGGCATATGAAGGGGAGCAACATTAAATATAATTCAGAGGGTAGGTTAGAAGCACAATGATGAAGGTCTTTGAAAGCCAACTTAAAGGCTTATACAGGAGGTGCTGGAGGGTCATTCAATATTTTTGAATAGCAAGGAAGAAAACAAGCATTTATTAAGACTCTATTATGTGCCAGGCACTAAGTGTTTTACAAATATTGTCTCATCTGATTCTCACAATAACTCTGGGAGGTAGGTGGTATTATTTACCCCCATTTTACGGGCAACAATTGATGCAGGCAGAGGTTAAATGTCTTTTACAAGGTCAAATGGGTAGAAAGTTTCTGAGGCTGAATTTGAACTCAGGTCTTCCAGATTCCAGGTCCAGCACATGATTCATTGTATCAACTAACTTCCAGAAGAGAAATGGGACCACAATTGTGCATTAGAGATGGAACTGTGCTATTGATAGACTTTTGGGGAGATACTGAAAATGGGGAGGATGAGATAGAAGAATGGTAACCCAGATGGTGATTAGAGTCCTCAGTGGGAATGGAGCGATTATGAATGAATGAGATTATTTTAAAGGTCTTTTGCTTTCTTAGGTTAGCCTGAGAAGCAGACTAAATTATCTTTGGGCAGGTGCGTTCTGAATTCCATACAGCTAGCTTGCAAATGATCTTTTGAAACACAACTCTTTCTGCAAATTTTGGACCATATCTATTTTCCATATTTATATCTACCATTAAGCACTTGTGGTTGCCATCCAACTGAATTGGCATCATTCCACTAGACCATTCACTCAAATCTTAAGATTTGTTCTGTTTGGATTCAGTCAAAGGGCCACACTTGAGGAACAAGAGGGTCACATGTGACTTGAGGCCACAAGTTTCCCACCCCTGAAGCTCACGGAAAACAGCATGGAATGGTAGAAAGAGATTTGGCTCTGAAATCCGAAGTCCTGAGTTCCAATTCTGCCTCTGATACTCAGTACGTGTAACTGTGGACAAATTATTTAACTTCCCAGCATCTCAGCTTTTTTGTCTCTTCCTGTTTAAAATCTATCATTGGCAGATCAAGAGGAAGCAATGGGGCATAGTACAGATAGAGTAAGGAAGAAATGAATTCAAATCTGGCCTCACTAAATGACTTTGGGCAAGGAGTTTAACCTTCGCCTGTCTCAGTTTCCTAAGCTGTAAAATGGGGATAGTTTACCTACCAGTGTTGTGAAGATTGAAGACAATATTTGAAAAATTTCTGGTACATGCCAGGTGTTTAATAAATGTATATTTTCTTCCTTCTTTCCTATGACCTGCAAAAATTCAGGATTTGGACTAGAGATCCTCTTTTTCTGTGGTCCGATCAAACGATTTAACATTGAGTTAAATCAATGAACTTACATCACTATAAAATAGAGGGGAAAAATCTACTTGCTTTAAAACCAGAAGATCTTGATTTGAGTCTTGACTGCTATTTATTATATGATAATATATGACCTTGGGTAAATTATTTTATCTTTTCTTAGGAGAATTTCCCCATCAGCAGAACTTGAATAATAATACCTGCATGCCTTACTGGAGTTCTTGCAAGACTCAGACAGTGCTCTCTCTGTAAACCCTAACTCAGCTTGTCAATGTCAGTTGTTATTGCTGTGTTCATTTATTCCTGCTTCATTCTTTTCTTTGCCATGTTTTCTGCCAAAAAGTTACCAAAAAAGCAAGATGAAGAAATATAACCACAAGAGCATATCTCAAATTTCTTCTTTCCGGATAATTTTAAAGCAGTTAAGGATGGGTTGAATCCAAGATGCAGGACTGACTTCACTTCAGCAAAAAGCGGTTATGAGCAAGTATATTTCTTGGCTGGAAACAAACTGCAGCATCAGACTTCACTACCTAGGCAGAATGGTTCTCCCCTGGCATTCTCCAAAGCCATGCATCTTGTGCCTGGCAGGAGTTATATTCGTGGTACCTCAAATACAGGGCTAGAAGGGACCTTGGAGATCACTGAGTTTTGGATGATTGATGATCCCAGGATCATGGATTTAAGCACTGGAAAGGGACCTTAGAGGTCATCTCATGCAGGCCCCATATTTTACAGCGGTGGGGGAAACTGAGGCCTAAAAAGAGTGTTTTGCCTAAGGTCATAGAAGTTAGAATGGTCAGACATGGGCTTCAAACACAGGTCCCATGCCTCCAAATTCATTGTTCTTTCTGTGATAAGATGTTAAGTATCAATCTTAATAATTTAGGCCAGTGGTTCCTGAATTCGACTCCATAGATCCCCAAAGGGTCTAAAATTAGATTTCATGGGGGATTGTGAGTTTGTATAGGAAAAACTATTTTATTGAAATATATTTAATATAATAATACAATATATTTTATTAATATAGAAAAATAATATAACATATTTTATTAATATATTAAGATGTGTAAAATATATTTTATTGTAGTATAATAACTTACTGTTAAGTAATAGTATCTTTTTTTTTTTTACTAAACTGTAACCGAAATTAAGCATTTCATTTAATTATGACTAACCCCCTCAAAAAAACCCCAAACCAAACAACACTATTTTGAGAAAGAGTTTCAGGGCATAAAAAGAAGTTGAGTGCCTGTGCTAAGTCAAAGCTTTTCAATGGAATTTCACGGCCTCATAAGGTATCTCTAAGGATTCCTCCAAAAGATACATTTTTTTGTGATACCAAGTTTGTTACTTCCCCTTCCTGCTTATGTCCTACCTTAGGAGGAAAGGATGGGTGAGGAAAGGGGAAAAACCTTCTTCTACCTTGAAGGAAATCTCAAGGAGAACCTCAAAGACACCTGATATGCTCCACAGACAGGAAGAAGACTGAAAGCAGGCATTCCCTATCCTTTTAAAGTTTATTAATTGACTGGCTGTTCCTGAGCAGTCACCAATCATTTTTATCAGTCTCCCATCCACTGCACCAGGGTCATGCGATGGAGGGGCCAGTAAGATGACTTCATCATCATCCCAAAATGAAAGTGCACAGGGATCAATAAGGAACAGCAGTGCCATCCCCAAATGAGAACACTTCAGCACTGAGCTAAGGTATTTGTATCACCTGAAGTAATCAGAGAATCTCCGATCAGTTTCTCTACATATCCCATCCCCATATGTGCTTAAATCTAATACTCCCCCTCCATATGTATACTAGCGTACACACAGAGCACTCTGCTGACTCTTGGGTATTGATTGCTAACACTTATATCGCACTTCATACACTATAAAGTACCTGGCATGTTCAAGTCTCACAACCACATAAAGAGAGCAAAAATAAGAGACAGCATGGCTGGTCAAAAAGGCATTGGCTCTGTGATCAGAGGACTTGAGTTCAAATCCTATCTCTCATATATAAATATATATTCTCATACATATATATTACACAGACACACACACACACACACACACACACATATATGCATTAGGCATAAACCTAATGTGACCATGGGCAAATTATTGATCTCCACAGGCCTCAGTTTCCTCTATTGTAAAATTGGAGGGTTCGATGATCTCTGATGTCCCTTCTAGTTCCATATATGTGATTCTGTATTATACTGCTATGAAGTGGAAAAGCTGCCATATTATTATTCATATTCTACAAGTAAAAGTCATTCTGTTCCTGATGTATTGAAAATTCAGACCTGAACTCAAGGGTGTTGGATCTGTTTATGGTTGTGTGTGTGTGTGTGTGTGTGTGTGTGTGTGTGTGTGTGTATTGTGTGCAAATTTTGCAGTCAGTAATTTAATTATTTCCACATATACTTACAAGAGGGGCAACTAAGTGTCAGGGCTATAGTCAGGAAGACACCTTCGTGAGTTCAAATCCAACCTTAGACACTTACTAGCCGTAAGTCACTTAGATAAGCCACTGTTTGCCTCAGTTTCCTCATCTGTGAAATGACATGGAGAAGGAAATGCAAACCACTCTAGTATCTTTGCCAAGAAAACCCTAGATGGGGTCATGGAGAATTGACACAACTGAAACTACTGAACAACATCAGTACTTATATAAAAGATGTTAAATGCCTTGAGAATTCTTCCCTGATTTTGGATAGGTGAATTAGTACTAATTTTCTTTACCTACCCCTCTCCATTCTCTAAGGAATACCATGAAAACTCTTTTCTCCTTTTACATTCATCTCTTCTACCATCCTGTATCCCTAGCCACTGATGACTGCATTTGCAGTAAATCACAGGAATGCTGCTGACGTCCGCAGTGACAATACTGCATTAGAGAATCGGAATTGTTAGGCTATTGGGGTGAGGAGGTGGGGAAGAAGGGAAAGATTCTCCTGAAATGAAAAACCATTTTTCAAGATACTGTATGGAAACACATTGCTTTTTCTGAATGAAGTTTTTTATTCACTTATGCTTCTATTAAATCTGAATATGAAAAAATGTGCCATTTTAATTTTTTATATTACTATGTCTTTCCGGGCTGATAGTTGAAAGAGCAATGTAGGGCAATGAAACTCATTATACTAGGAGCAAAAATACTTGAGTTCAATTCTAGCTTTTGTGGCTTGTTAGCCATGGGACCTAAGGCAAATCACTTGCTTTTCAGACCTTCAGCTTCTTCCTCTGTAAAATGCAGATAGCAACATGTATTCTACCTGTCTCACAGGGACAGGTTGTGATTGTGAGAATCAGAGGAGTAGCAGACACAAAGGATGATGTGAGTAGAGAGCTTTAGGTGAAAACCTTTGGAAAAGAAATTCAAAGTACAATAATTCTTAGGATGAGGTGTGGGGTAGGATGCGGCTACCATGATGTACCTTGGAGGAAATTAAAGCAAAGCAGGATGATCTGTGGTGAGATTTCAGGTCTCCTGTTGCAATCTTTCAGAAGATGGGGTAATTGAACTGTGACAAATGGACCCAAGCTAGGCTAGTCATTAGACAGAAGATTCTATCCATTGACAGGTGATGATGGAAAATTTTCCAGCCTGGGAGGACCCACAAGTGCTTGTGTGGGCTGATATAGCCTTTCAGAACACACAGTCACTTCCACAGCTTCATGAGGCTTTGAAGTAGGAAGTAGGTTTAAAATGACTATGTGACTTGTCTAGGGTCACAGAGCTAATAATACCATCCCATTATATTGTAGCTTAAGGTTTATAAAGCCCTTTATTAGTATAAGATAAGTACTTGATGTTATTACTATTTTCAAGAATTAAAAAAAATTAAACTTCAAGACATGGACTGACTTGCTAATGGTTAGGGTTTGAATCCATGTTTCTCTTGACTCCAAAGCTCTTTCTGCTCTGTCGTATCAACTGTTTAGTTGGGCCTGGAATTCAGCTCCTCTGGTTAAAGATGTGGTTTTCTTCTTTTTTCTGCCTGAGCTGTGGAGAGTTCATTTACCTCATTAAAATTACTGAGGATTCTCATCACAATGGTTTCCTAGAGTTGGTTACCTTTTCCCAAAAGTAATTCTCCATAGAGGGTAACAACGGGGAGAAGATGTTAAGAGACTGTTTGTTTTGTGAAATTGTAAACAGCTTACATTTATCTAATAGTTAACATTTATATAATACTTTAAGGTTTGCAAAAGGGCTTTTTATGTAGTATCTCACTGGATCATCATGATAGCCTTGTGAAGTAGATTTTACAGATGTCACCCCTGTTTTATAGATGTGGGAATTGAGACTCAGCACGGCTAAGTGATTTATGGAGGATCTCACATCTAGGAAGTATAAGAGGTGGTATTTCAACCTATTTCTCTTGACTCAAAAGCTTACACTCTTTTAAAAGTATAGTATTCTGCCTCTCCAACAAAGGACCAGTGCCAGCCTTATTCACAGGCAGAGCAGGTGGTCAGCTGCAGGGTATGATTTGACAGAGACCACGACCTGCTATTTAAAAATATCTTTGTCTGGTTGGGTGCCAGTCATATTACCTGAAATTCCATCATTCTAGAATAATCTCTCAGTGTTAATCATTGCTCTCTCTCCATGGTTCTTTTTCAAATAGTAAATCTTCTTGGAAAGGATGACTCATTAATTTGATAGCATATGGATATGATTGCGTTTCCCAAAGATTCCCCTCCTGATAGGAAAGACCAAGAAATCATGAGATGACTCCAAATTTAGTGGAGAATGTACTCTGAAGTGATGGGAGGGGGAGAGGGGGCAGTTCAGGAAATGGAATAGTAGGAGGGAGCTAAAAACCAACTTTAGCTATGTAGTATCGTGTCTTTCTGGAGCTGGTAAATTGGCAAGCACCAGCAAATCTCACTTCTCCCTCCCCTCTCCATTCTTTTTGCAGGTCAGGCTATATTTTTTTCACCCTGGGGAGGTGACTTTCTCTCTTTTCAACCCCCACTTTTTGGGGTTGTCTTTTCAAAACAATCTCTATGGTAATGGCAGATACCTCCCTCAATGCCAGGTCAGTCAGTCAGCTGTTTAGTCCGGCTGCTGATTCACTTGCCTAGAGAAACTCTGGTAAATGTATTCTCTCTGCCCTAGAAAGTTGTAAAAATGAATGAACAATGCTCTTTTAAATTCCAAGCCTAGCCAGAGACCATCTTCTGGCGAAATATGGGAGTTTTCAGTCTTTCTCCTCTCAGGCTTCCTAATCACCTCCTCTTAAGGAGGAATTTTAATAATAGCACCTGTGGTTTAGGAATGCAGTTGTTAATACCTATATCACATTTACTGGATTAAGAAAATAAAGCAAAGTTTTAAAAACAGAAAAGTAAATAGTAAATAGACCTCTAAGACTAAAGAATGAAACTCCAATACTCTTAGAGGAAGTATCAGTTTCCAAAGTAGGCACTTTTCCTCTTAGGAGAGAGTGAAAAGGGAGGATGGAGGTAAATCACTGGTTTTAGCATACATTCTGAAGGGGTTTCACCAACTAAGTATCTGTCCAGATAGGCGTGATGCTTGACATCCCTCCACCACCCTGGATCTAAAGTCTGTGGGTGACTCCTCATGGGAGCAGTGCCTTCACTGTGTCCACCTACCTAATTCCCATAGCATCTTACTCTTTTTTCTTTCTCCAATTCCAAAGGATGGAAGGGAAGAGCTTGCCAGTCAGAACCATCCCTCTCCAAGAGTCCCAAGGTCAGGGCAAATCTTGAGGAGTGAGGGAGGGGAAGAGGTCCTTGAGGATGCTGGGAGATTTCCTCATGAATCAGTAGGCACCCCACTCTAGCATCCTCCTCTCAAATGAAACCCAGAGGAGCCCAAGATGGAGATACACCAAATTCACAGTCAAGTTTCCCGTAACTAAGTTCATTCAGTTATATGCTAGACGTTGTTTGAGGTTCTGGGAATAAATAGACAAAACAATCCTACCTTCAAGGAGTTTACATTCTCTTGAAAGAAAAGAATATGGGTACAGAAAAGAATATGAAATATATACCAAATAAATACAAAATGTCTTTTTTGGGATTGGTTAGGGCAAGAGTTCTAACGGTTGGGTTGGGAAAAGCGTCATGCAGGAGGTGGCTTTTGAGCTGGGCATTAAGAACATCCGGCAGGAAATGAGAAGGGAGAATATTTCAGGCTAGGGGGCAGGGAGGAACCTAAAACAAAGGTTAAGAAAAAGCAAGAAAGAATGCTATGTATGGGGAATGGTAAGAAGATGGTTTGAGCTTGATTTTGGCATTTATGAAGGAGAGTAACGTGTAATGAGCAAGAGACACTCCTATGGGACACTCCTCTTTCCTAACCATGTCTATTTATTTAGTATATATATTTTTATTCCTTATCAACATATTCTTTTCTTTTGAGAGAATGTAAATTCTTTGAGGATAGGGTTGGTTTTGTCTTTTTATCCCCAAATCTTAAAAACAAAAAATTCCTTTCCTTCAGCAATTAAAGATTAGCAGCTTTAAGGCCAAGTCCGTTAACCTTTTTCCTGATACAAATGGCCCAAATCAAGATTTTGAAAGTTCTCCAGATTGGAGGAGTGCATGACCTAATCTGCTCAAATAATTGTTGACATGGGTATAGCTGTGAAGTTTGGGACATGCCTTATATATACTCTCAACTGAATCTTGTTCAATACTGATAATACATGGTTTTAAAGAATCTCCTGGGCAATGGTGAACTGGATCTAGCTTTAACTAGATTGTTCCAGGATTGTTAAATTTTCAGTGTGAGTATTTACACCTCAGAAATCAATTGCTACTCATCAGTTTGATTTATTGTCTTGTTGGTTATCTAGACTTAAGAAAGTATTAATAATATAGAAGAAACTTAGAAGTATGTGCATACATTTTCCCTCTCCCACCAACCTGGTTGCTAAATATTGAATAGCATGCCCCTGTATGGCCCTGTAAACATTGTTTGAGATCAGCAGGAGTACACTAGGTTTGTGCAATGAATCATCACCTGATTTAAAGATAATGGCATACTGGCACTTATAAAGGCTTTGGGGTTTGCCAGGTGCTTTATATTATTTGTATTATTTTTATGTATATTATTTATATTAAGTGCATTATCTTATTTGAATCATACGTCATCTTCTGCCTTGGGCTACGAGTTAGGTACTTGACCAGGATCATATAACTAACTGGTATATGTCAGAGGTGGGACTCTTAAGTCTTCTCGAGTTTGAAGCCTGTTCTCTATACAGTACACCAAGCTTCCTCTCCCATAAACAAAACAAATTCCATTAAATTAGCTTTCTTCAAGTTTCACAATTATGACCAAATGCCATCATCTACTTAGATAACCATGTTGTGCCGTGCAATGAATATTTATTTATTTGACTTTATGAAGGTGGAGACTTTGTGGAAAAGACAGACAAGATTATAGCTGTACTTCATGGCCTATGGGAGGTATAGTCTTGGGTTGAGCATCTAACATATGATCATTCCACTTGTTCCTCTAAATGAGAATTCCTATCCTTATAACCAGCCCCTCCACTCCTCCCCCACCCAATAAACCTAACAACCAAAACCAACAAAAGAAAACCCACCCTTAATATTGAAGCAAAGTGGTATATTTACGAAGATCAGCCTTTGGAGTGAGAATGTCATGGGATAATAGGATCATAGATTTAGAGTTGGAAGAGCCCTCAGAAGTGATTTAGTCCAACCCCTTTATTTTATAATTGAGGAAACTAGGATCTAGGGAGATGAAGGAATTTGCTCAAGAGTACCTGAGTAGAGAGTGTCTGAGGTCAACCTGAAACCCAGGCCCTCTGACTCCAAAGCCAATCCCCTCTCCCCTCCATTTCCTCCCTCTCCCTCCTTTTTTTTCTTCTCTTTCATTCCTCCAGGCTCCCCCTTTTCTTTCTAATTAGGGTAGAAATTAAAGAAATGTGTGATGGAAGAAATTCAAACTTCCAGTGACTAACACAGTACCTCAGGACTTTATTTCTTTGAAGTGATCTCTTTCTGCTATGGCTCATTTTGGTGTGGAGGTGACCCTGGGGTTTGGTAGTCTGTGCCACTGGAACATAAGTTCTGGCAGAGTCAAGTAAGCTGGACAGGCTTCAAGTACAGGCCCAGATCAACTCTTGTATGCTGCTATCACCAGCCCCGTGAAGTATGAAGAGACTTAATCCCACAAGTTTGACCGCCAGGTGAAGGATTCTCTGGCTATGGCAACTTACAGATTAGACATAGTGGACAATCAGATGATTGCTTTGCATCTTTCTCCCCCTTCCCACATCAGGAGGAGGGAAATCTAGCTATGCGACTCTGGGCAAATCTTTCACCTAACCCTGGTACAGAATTTGTTCATCTTTGATAAATATCTGTTCAATGAGTAAATTAGGGGTTCACTTGCCATTGTCTTTGTTCTTTCTCCCTCTCCCAAGTCAATTATGCCTAAATTTGTCTATACATAGTGCAGCTTTTTTTCCTACATCTTCTCACTAAGTTGAAGGTCTTGATCATAGGAAACATTAACTTTCAATTTGCTCCGGGCCACATTTCAGGGTACGCAAGTGAATTCATCCTCCCAGTATTGGAGGGCAGGTTTATTTTTACTCTGCCTGTATGCCCTCTTACCTGGCTGAGTAACTGTGGCCCTCTTCTAGCCAGGAATCAGGAAAAAGAGGCCCATTTATTATGTTTTACATATGAAAGTGATAGCATTAAAAGGAGAATAGGATAGATTATTAGAAAGAGGATGATATTTTAGGATGAGGCAAATCTATTAAAATCATTAGAACCCTATCAGCAGGAATAGTACTACCCCCTCTCCAAAGCTAGGGAAAATTGAAATTGGTAAATACCTGGCAATGAAGGAGTATTTAAATGAATTAGCCAATAGGCTATTTCCTATTGTTTTCACTCTGCTCATTTTTTACCATCACTTTTGCTTCTAGCAAGCACTTTGCTTTTTGAGGCCATGAAGCATGATAGGCCATAATCACTTCCTATGATTCATCAATTATTAAGGCATTTTACTGAAAAAAAGTAATTGCTAAGAAAATTGTAGTAGTTGGCTTTCTTCAAGGCTGAAAAAGATCTCACAGCTCTGTGAAGTGTTGTTTACCAACTTGAAAGTCCTCATTTGTAGAGAGAGAGGTGAGATTTTGCCCATGTCAGATGACCTCTGAGGTGCCTTCTGGCTCTGGATCTTTGATGTAAAGTCCTAAGGTACAGAGACATCAAATAAAGGGGCCTCCATCACATACCAAATCACTGTGGGAATAGCAGTACACTGAAGAATTCTGAGTGACTTGATTAAAATACCTTTGAAATATCCTGCATCTTAATATCTGACATAATTAAGATTAACAAAGGGGTTGACTATTTTGTTTCATTTAATTCTTAAAATGAACCAGTAACATTATTTTTGCCTCCATTTTTACAGATGGAGAAACCGGGGCTTAGAGAGGCTAAGCAAGTACCTAAGGTCATGAGGCTAGTACATGCTCAGTCAGGTCTCTTGCCCAAGGTGGTGGTATCATAGGTTTAGAGTTAAGAGATACCTTAAATGGTAATCAGTCCAGCTAGGTGGCATAGTGGATAGAGAATTGGACCTGGAGTCAGGAAGAGTTCATATCCTGCCTTAGATAGTGACTTAGTTGTATGACTCTGAGCAAGCCACCTAACTGCTCTCTAGCTCACTTCCTGGACAGATACGTGGTTCACTAGCTGTGTAATCCCAGGCAAGTCATATAATCCTGTCTGCCTCAGTTTACTCATCTGTAAAATGAGCTGGACAAGGAAATGGCAAGAAAATTCCAAATGGGGTCATGAAGAGTCAGGTAGACTGGTCAACAACAGTAACTATAAAGCTCAATTTCCCCATCTTTAAAATGGAGATAATTATAGCACCTACATCCCAAGGTGATTGTTAAGTCACAAGAGATAACCCAAAAACACCTAGTAAGTGTTACATCAATTCTGAATCTCTTCTTTCCGTTTCTGACTCCAGGTTCAGTGCTCTATGCACAGTACTGCCTAGACCATCTTCTAGATACCTGTTACTAGGTTGATGAAGGTTAAAAAATCCCCCGACAATACCAAGAATGGTTTTGCAACCTTTTGGTAGTCTTTACGGTATGCCAAATAACCCAGCATCTGCCCCAGTCAAGTTTCTAGAACACAAGATAGTTTCGACTCAGCTCTCATTGGAGTTAAATTATTTGTTCCTTTTGGGTAACCATATTTACCATCTCCTAATACCTTATTTACACAGCAACCTGAAAAGGCTCTGACAGTCATTTACAAAGAATGAGAAAAATGAAGAAAGGCTGAAATCTGGGTGGAGGAGGCAGGGCATTGATTCCTATATGAGCATAATTTTCGTTAATGCATTATAAAATTATGTATGAAAGGTTATCATGAGCTTCCTGCCATTATAGTCAAGGATTGGGGAGAGCTGGTTTATTTTCAAGATAATGAAGTCATCCCTACAAGGAATAATTTACTTTAGAGGCTATCATGAGATCTGTTAAATCCGGGGAAAAATCCAGGGATAGTACATCAGAAAAATACAAAAAAACTCCCAAACTA
Organism: Potorous gilbertii; assembly: GCA_028658325.1. Lineage (NCBI taxonomy): Eukaryota > Metazoa > Chordata > Mammalia > Diprotodontia > Potoroidae > Potorous > Potorous gilbertii. The sequence goes on along the minus strand of CM053774.1, from coordinate 55,170,676 downwards.
TTACTAATAGATAGAAAGGAATTTGCTTCTACTTTTCACATTTTTACAATCTTCTCAGTTCAACAATTTTTATTAAAGGCCTCCCTACTTTTCACAAGACATGGTTCCTGACATGTATTCAGTCATGGACTCCTGGGAAGAATTCAGAAAAAGTTAATTGGCATGAAGACCACTCACCAGGGTCAGTTTTCTTCTTCCTTCTTTGTAACTCCTGTCAGACGGGCAACTCTCTTTATTGTGTTTGGATTTCTATTTCCTTTGCTCTCCTTGACAATGCACCTGTATTTCTGGATAAAGTCTGAATATTCAGCTTGTCTTGAATTTTAACTATTCTTACTTCTTACTCACTATCAGCTCTTGATACTTGCTACGCTGCAGACCAGCTATACAGGGGATTATTTGTATTATGCTTATTTTCCACAGGTGTTTCCTTGATCAAATTGCGCTCAAAGGCACAGGTTTTTCAAATATGGAGATACTTTTGTGGGTATGTTACGCTTATCATCATAGAAAATCCAAAGATGAGAAAATGTGGAAAATCAGAGAAATAGCTTTATAAAGTTTTAATGTAGGAGGATGCATAAAAATAAAGAATATATATTTTATATACATGTGTGAATTTTATCTTAGATTCCCTGACTTCTCATTCTGCTACTCAGACAACTAGTAACTGATCTGATGCTTTAATTGCAGAACTGGCAAGCCAATTTTTAATCCCCAAGTTTGAAAGCTGTCCCAAGAAAGACATCTGTGCTTTGTTTTAGGCACATCTTGATTTTTGTATTTATAAACAAATTTTATTTTTCTTTCCCTTTTCTTTTCAGTGGCTGTTCCTGCGGCAGCACCGGCTTGTCAGCCCAAGAGTGTCACTAACGGGCACTACACAGCCCCACGCCTCTCGATTTCCTCTCGAGCCACAGTGGTTGCCAGCATGGAAAATACCTCCCAGGGCTTACAGACTGTCATGAAGTGGAAAACAGTTGTGGCCATCTTTGTAGTTGTGGTGGTCTATCTGGTCACAGGAGGTCTTGTCTTCCGGGCACTTGAACAACCCTTCGAGAGCAGCCAGAAAAATACAATTGCCTTGGAGAAGGCAGAGTTTCTTCAGGATCATAAGTGTGTGGGCCCACAGGAATTAGATACACTGATTCAGGTGAGCTGTGAATTAACAGAGTCTTCTGTTTGTCATTTATAAAACAACTATACTGAAGGAAAGGGGCCTTTGCAGTCAGCTTTCTGGATAATTAAGTTTTCCATTTCACGGACTGATATTTTTGGGAGGAGGGAGGGGCTGTGGATCTGGTAGGATTTGATGTTAGAGAACCTTCTATGTCTATTGTTGGTGCTGTCTTCCTAAGGCAAGTCTGGAAACATCAGTCAACAATACTGTGCATCTTTAGGGGATGGCTGTGATAATAGTGTATATTATTCAAGATTATCTTAGATTTTTAATTCAATAAATTTTTGAACACTGGTTCTGTGCTTGGGGTTGTAAGGCTGGTATGTTATTTTAGAGGCCAAAGAAAGGGAGATTGTGAAGAAAAAGGGGGAGTGGTTAATAGTTTTTAAAGTTTAGGGAAGACAGAGAAAAAGACTGAGAATTGGATTTGGTTGGCATTAGTGATTTCTGAGAAATCAATTCCACTGAAGTGGTGGGGACAAGAGCCAAGATTCAGGGGTGTCAAAGAAGCAATAAGAAGTGAAGAAATGGAAGCAATGGGTGTAAGCCACTGTTAGAAAAGTCTTGGAAAGTAAAGAGAAAATTAGGACAGTTAAATGAAGGCATCTGAGTAAAATGGAGGTTATTTTGAAGATGTGGGAGAATTGTGCATGTTGGAAGAAAGAGAAATCAGAGTCATTGCTTATATAATATTTGCAATTGTCATTTGCAATTTAGGAGGAAAAAAGTGAACCACTGAGGTCCTAGAGGAAGTGGGAAAAGACATACTCAAATTCATGCGTGCTGTAGTTTACTTTGAAAAGGAGATGGAGGAGAGTCTTTCTTTGAGACTGGATTTTGACTTCTGGTTCTACATGGCAATATACTTCCTAAAAATTTAGAGAATGTACAAGTTTTTCTCTCATGGGACCCCTACCTACTTCCTCCATTCTTTTTTCCCTGTGATTTCCTTCTTCCTGAGTCTCCTTACCTTTAGGTCCTTTGTTTCCAAGTTGCAGTTCCATATTTTAACAGGAAGAACTAGAGCTACCCAGAAAAGTCAATGGTCAAAGGGCAGACTTTTCTTCTTCATGGTAGATGTTTTGTTTGGGAGAGTATCTTCTCTTTTTAATTTATTTTTGTTCTTAATAAAAATCATGACATCATGTCTGGAAATCACTTTGCGACACTTAAATGCTACATAAATTTAACTTGCCTGACTTTAAATATTCATTTATCCTAGTTTTTGATATTTTGACTTTCCAGGACAATTTTGTGGCTATTCTTGTCTTTTATGATTGACCTATTCTTTTTTTTTTTAATTTTATTTATAAATGTTCTACAATCACTTCCTTAAAATTAAGATTTTAT
>CM053774.1:55122869-55157684 GCA_028658325.1 Potorous gilbertii | reverse complement strand
ATTGCTGGGACAACTGGTTAACTGTGTGGCGGAAATTAGGCATAGACCCATGCCTAACATCGTACACAAGAATAAAGTCTAGATGGGTACATGATTTAGGTATAAAGATTGATACCATGAATAAACTGGAGAAGCAAGGATTGACCTATTCTTTATGACCATATCCATATTCTCTCATGTCTCATCCACCTTACTGAGGCATCATACATGACTCCTAACCCATTTTACACATGAACTATTCCTTAGTCATGATGCACCTATCTTACATTTGTGCTTTTGATTTTTTTTTGAACCCAAGTGTAGAAGCCCTACTAAGTTTTGCTGTATGAGGTTCAGATAATTATTATAGATTTTTATGATCTTTTGGGGTCCTAGTTCTCTTATCCATCATGTTATCAGTTCCTTCAAACTTTGTGTTACCCCCCAGTTTGATAAATATACCACCTATTCTTTTCCTGAAGTCCAATTTTGAATAGTGGTGGGTCAAGAACAGAGGCATAGTAGCATGTGCCTCCAGAACCCATCCTGTAGAACCAGGTTCTTAACCTGGGGTCCATGAACTCATTTTGTTTAATATTCTGGTAACTATATTTCAGTATCATTGAATTCCATTGTAATCCTGTGTATATCTTATACATTTAAAAACATTAGTCTGAGAAGGAGTCCATAGGCTTCACCAGATAGCCATATTATAAAGTTATTATAAGTCCATATTATAAAAATGGTTAAGGGCCCCTGCTAGAGGAGCACTGCTGCTGTCAGAGCTTTATTTCTTACCCTGACACTTCTAAACCAATGTGATGGGGTTGTCAGTGAATCTCTCCAGAAGCAAATCCTTCTGCTCCAGCTGCTTCCAACCTCAGAGCAGGGAGCAGAAGTGAAACTCCAGGGATATCAAATAGAAAGTCTTCACAGAGTGTAGTTTTCCCTGAGGTTGGCCCCACACCGAGGTGTTTGTTTGAAAACTAAGACAGCATTTTAATGACACGGACTACAGAGGCAGAAAAATGCATTTAGGGAAATGCTTTACTGAACAAATAAATTATTTTACCAGGAAGCTCAGTCGTGATGTTTGGCACAAAATAGAAATGAGTTTCTTGTTCTCTGAAATTGGATAATAGCATCATAGATTTAGACCTGGAAGGGACATTAGAGATTGTCTCATCCAACCCATCTCCTCTATTTTACAGATAAGGAAACTGAAGCCCATAGAAGTCACATGATTTTTGAATAAATAAAAATAATAACAAACATAGTTTGTATTTTATATTGTCCTTTAGGTTTTGCAAAATGTTTATATACATTATTTCATTTGAACCTAAGATCACACAGCTAGTTAATAGCAGAACTGGAAATAGGACCCAGACCCTTTCATTCACAGAGAGCTACATTGCCCAATGGTTAGAATTCCAAGTCTAAAGTCAGGAAAACAAGTTCAAATCTGGTCTCAGATATTTACTAGTTGTGTGACTCTAGGCAAGTCACTTTATCTCCGTTGGCCTTAGTTTTCTCAACTCTAAAAGAAAATGGAGCTACCAATAGCACCTACTTCCTAGGGCTATTGTGAGGATCAACTGAAAGAATGTTTGTAAAGTGCTTAGTACAGTACCAGGCATATGGGTAGACTGAATAAATATTTGTCCTCTCTCTTTTGCCAACCCAGTATTCTTTAATTTTTACAGTGAAATTCTAAGAAATGTGAAAAGAGTTGTGAAGGTCCTTAAAGAGACAAGTATAATAACTACATAGAAAGGACAAAGGAAATAATATGCAAAGGGAAAGTTGGCAGGAGGAGGGACAATTCAATATAAACCTTCAGGTATATGAAGATCACCCTGCAGTGATTAGCATTTGTCAGATAGACAACAAACCATAAGTTCATCTTGGAATAAGAGGAAATGGACCTCAACTATAGTTTAAGAAGCTCAGATTTTAGAGGCAAGGATACATTTCCCAAAAGTGATTCCTTTTACTGGAAGGGGTTGTGGTTTTGGAATCTCCTCTACAGATAGGCTAGAGGATCTGGATGTGTGTGTATCTGGAGGCAGAGGGATAGATTAGATTTGTTTTTCAGTTGTTTTTTTCATGTCCAACTCTTCATGACCCCATTTGGGGTTTTCTTGGCTAAAACACTTGAGTGGTTTATCATTTCCTTCTTTATCTTATTTTATAGATGTGGAAACTGAGTCAAACAGGGTTAAGTGATTTGCCCATGGTCACACAGCTAGTAAGTGTCTGAGAATAGTATTGAACTCATGAAGATGAGTCCTCCTGACTCCAATCCTGGCACTTCTATCCATGTTACCACCTAGCTACCTCATAGATTAATTAGAGGTGTCAAACATACAGCCAGCAACACTCTTGAGTACAACTTGAATGAGATTAAAATTTAATTGGGAAGCATTTAACAAAAAATGTAATAGAACGTAAGTAATATTAATGTGGTTTTCTAAGTCAGCATTCAGCCTGCAGTGATTTTTACACATGGTTTAGTGGTCCCCATGTCTATTTGAATTTAACACCACTGGACTAGATGATAGCTTACAATCTCTACTGGCCCCATGGTCATATATATTAAAACTTCACATATAAGAATATGAGAAAAATCCGTCATTTATTCATAGAGAACTCTTGGTATGGGAGCCTTGTCTACCAACACAGAATATTTCATCTGTGATTTAGGGAATTTGCCTAAATCACTTAGAAATTAAATGACTTGCCCAGGGCCTTAACTCTAAATATGTGTGTATACATACCATCTCATAAGAAAAAATACATTTTAAAGTACTTTTTGGGAGTTTGAAATGTCTTTGGGACTCTTTATTTGGATGACTTGCTCAGGGTTGCATAGATATTATGAGTTAGAAGCAGGTTTGAATTCAGGTCTTCCTAACTCTTTATACCTGTCACTTGGAAATTCCATATACTATCTGCACATTATTGCACAATATCTGCAAATCTTGTAATTTGTTTGACTGTCACTGACTATGGGAAGTTTCTTACAGCTTTCATGACTTGGCACCTTTCCTGGGGCTTGCATTAGTTCTTATTTACTTGCAATTGCCTCTTTAACTTTAAAATGTATAGAAATATGTTCTCTGCCATAGAATTAAACATGAGTTTATAACTATATTACACAGTTGTTTTTAAAAGAGAGAACTTTTTTCTTTTAAAATCTAAGACCAATGCTCTAAATTTCTCTTTTATGAAAAACTAATTCATTAGGTGAACCTATATATTTTCCCTACTAATATAAGAGCTTTATCGCTTTTCTGGTAGAGTCACTTTTGAAATTAATCAGTAATCATTTATTAAGCATTTAATGTGTGTAACCATTTTGGGACTCAGTTTCCTCTTCTGTAAAATGAGAGAGTTGGAATAGATGATGTCTAAGGTATCTCCCAAGTCTTATATGTCTGTGAGTTCCCTAACTAGATGTACCTTTTCTTTAAATATTTCCAGATTTTGGGGAGGGAAAAAAGGAGAAGTAAGTCTTTTTCCCTCTTAACAGGCAGAAAGGAAATTTCTTAATTCATTTCCCCTAGAGCCACAAAATAATTCCTTAGGGTTTTTAGGGATTCTTTATAGTCCCTTATCACTTTGATTCTAATTCTAAAAATTGTTTTCATTCATTTAGGGACTATTAAAATGTATATTGAGATGATTTAAAAGCTTACACCATAAAGCTGATCAAGGAGTTAGTATTATTGTTTTCAATTCAAGAATAACTTCAAATTCCTAAACTTAGAAATTTAAATGACTCTATTTTTGTAGACTACTGTCAAGAATATGGCTCTGTATACACACATATCTTCACAAAGGTACACTTTTATTTAAAGGGGCATGGTATTATGCAAGATTTGCAAATTTTATAATTTGTTTGGCCATTACTGACTATGGGAAGTTTCTTATAGCTCTTAGGACATTGCACCTTCCCTGAGGACCACATGTTCTTAAAACAATTGTATTATTTAATGTTATTTTATATAGTACATAAATATATACATTAAATTATATCATAATTAACATTAATGCAATTCCAGCCTTAACTCTAAATATGTATATGTATATCTAAATATATGTGTACACAATCACGTACAAGAACAATAACTCATCTCGTAAGAAAAGAAAACATTTTAAAATACTTTTTGTGGAGTTTGAAATGTCTTTGGGGCTTTTTGCTTGGATGACTTTCCAATTCAATGTATCCTAAGCTGGCAATAGTCTTACTGCAATGCACCAAGTTCTGAGATGACTGGCAAATAATAAATTGAAAACAATGGTATTAATATGGGTCTTAGCTCTGCTGAATATACTCTTTTCAAAGTTAAGCTTCAGGGTAGAGTTTTTTCATTAGGAGCACATTTTTCATATGTGTAAAATCCCCCAAGTTTCCTCAACTTCTTTCTATTCCCATTGAAATCATGCTCATTTAGATCTTCATCTTTTCTTCCCAAGACTATTTCAGTAATATAGTCACAGAATCACAGGAAGAAGAGAGTTTGGGAGGGACCTCAGCAATCTGTATTTGAAAAGGAATCCCCACTATGAAATCCCTACAAGGATATCCATCCTTTGATTGAAACTCTCCAATGAAAGGGAACATTGCTGCCATTCCATTTTTGGATAGCTATAACTATTAGAAATTTTTTCCTGACATTAAGCCTAAATTGGACTTTTCCAACTTTCATCCATTTTCTCTTAGTTCTGCCCTCAGGAGCCAAACAGAACAAATCTAATTCTGATTCCATGCGAACAACTCTTTAAATCCTTGAGAACAACTATCTTGTCCCATTTCTCCTGCTTCACATCCTCCTCCTAGCCCACATCTTCTCAAAGCTAAACATCTCTAGTGTTTTCAAACGATCTTCATCTGCCATGGACTCGTGTGAAAAACCTCATCTCTGAGGTCCCTTCTAGTTCTAGATGCGTGATTCTGTGATGATACTGCTAACAAGTGGTAGAGCTGACATTTTATAATCCATGGCCCAGAACTCCAAAGCCACTATTCATTCCAATATCCTATGGGTAAAAGTCATTCTTTTCCTGGTGTATTGAAAATTCAGACCTGAACTCAAGGGTTCTGTGTATAGGTGTGTATAGGTGAGTGTGTGTGTGTGTGTGTGTGTGACATTTGCAGTTGGTAATTGAATAATTTCCACATATACTTTAAGAGGGGTAGCTATTCCATTATTCCACATGTAGAAATTATAAGGAGGGGCAGGGCTATAGTCAGGAAGACTCACCTCTCTGAGTTCAAATCTGACCTCAGATACTTGCTAAGCTGTGACTTGAAAGGAGCTTAAAAATTAAAAGATGGAAGTGAAAGAGGAAATTCATTCATTCCAGGTTTGAGGGATAGCATATGCCAAGGCACAAGGATGGGAACTGGAATGTTGAATTTGGGCAGTAGCTAGAAGTATGATTTGGCTACTACATAGAGTATAAAAAGGGAACAATATGAAAAAACTTTGAAAAGATTGGATGAAGTCAGATTGTGGAGGACTTTAAATGTCAGGCTGAGGAATTAGCTTTTTATCTTAAAAATCCTTGAAATTTTTTGAGCAGGCACTAGTATGCCATAGGAAGATTTTGGAAACTTTGAGGAGGGTAAATTAGAAAGGAGAGAGAATGAAAGCAGTGAGAACAATTATAGGCCTATTGCAAAAACAGCTATGGTAAGAGGTGGTGAGGGACTACAGTAGGACAACAGTTTTGTAAGTCGAGAGGAGAGAGACAAGAGATGCTGTGAAGGTAACTGGATTGGATGGGAGAAGTGATGGTGAGGGAGATGGAAGAGTCAGGTATGGCTTTGAGGCTATAAACCTGGGTTGTTACATCCTTAAAATAGGGAAGTTGGAGGGAAGGGTAGATATAGAGGGAAACAGTGGCCTTTGTTTTTGACATGGAGTTTGAGATCCTTACAGAACGTATAGATGGAGCTGTCCAGCAGACAATTGAAAATGTAGGACTGGAATTCAGAGACTAGGACTGCATATGCAGAGAGATGATCACTGAACAGAGCAGATTAGAACATAGGAGATCATTAAGGGAGAGGATGAATAAAAGAGAAGAGGGCACAGGAAAGTTTTGAATGACACTCAAAATTAGGGCATCCCAAATACCACCCTTAATCAGACAGAAGAAGTGATCACACAGGTAGAAAAACTAGGAAAGAGCAGTGATAAATCCTTGAAATCAAAGATTATCTTGGAAGAGGGTTTTGTTGTTGTTCACAGTATCTAAAGCTATAGAGAGGTCAAGAAGGATGAAATTGAGAAAAGGTCTTCATAGTTAGCAATTGAAAAAACCATTGATAATCTTTGAAAGAACAGTTTTGGTAGAGTGGTAGTATTAGAAGTCAGATTGCAAGTAGGGGAGGAGGAAGTGGGGAATTGGAGGCTGTGAGCAGGTAACATTTTTCAAGGAGTTAGGGTGAAATAAAAGTATTTTATCGATGAGAAGACACGCATATTTATAGGCATAGGAGAACTAGATGATCTTAAAGACCACTTTCAACTATATATCTTAGGATTTTCTATCTTGTCTTGTCTTATTTCAGCTATGGACAGAGATTTATTCATTCCATTTCAGTGTCTAGAATAAACTCCCTTTCATCCTTGCCTTCTGAACCCCTCTCTTCAATCCCATATTCAGGTACTGCCTCTCTGTGAAGCCTGCTTTGACACGTTTTTGCTTCCAAGTTATCTCAGTTTCCTCAAATTTCTAAAGTACTTTGACTGGACATTTCTTTTGCCTTTATCACTTTATTTTTGCATTGTAATTATTTGTATACATGTATCTTTACCCTACCCTCCTTTAAATTGCAAATTCTTTGTGAGTAGTATCTATTTCTTATTTCTCTTTAGACTTCCTTACAGGAGTCCTTTGTAAGCAGTAAGTGCTTAATAAATACTTTTAAAATTAATTGATTTGAATTAAAATGGATTATTATGGGATGGTGCCTCCAGATAAATCTCCAGGCAATGGAGATATCTAGATGGCATCAAGAGGTGGAAGAGAGACAATACTGGTCTTGAGAAACAGAGCACAGGTGGTGCTTATATATTATTCCTGTAAGGGTCCTACTAGCTTTGACATAGATTTACCTAAGAGAATAGGGAGGGACTTAGAAGATATAATCAAGGACTTCATGGCATAGTCATTACAAACACTGTTGATGTTTGCTATGTGTTAAGACCTTCAGCAACCTGAAACACATTTACTGCACAAGACTACCCTCAGGAACATGCATGACACAGGGGAATACAAACATAGACACACAAGGAAAGCCACTTGTGTAACCAGATTCCTTAGAGCTGTGCTACTCTGCCACACAGAGGTGTCATTTGACTCTTACTCTCTTTATGAAGACCAATGTAGAAATTTGTTGTTCATTCGTTTCAGTTGTGTCTGACTCTTTGTAACTCCATTTGAGGTTTTCTTGGCAAAGAAAAGTGGTTTGCCATTTTCTTCTCCAGATCATTTTACAGATGAGAAAATTCAGGCAAGCAAGGTTAAGTGACTTGCCCAGCTAATGAGTGTCTGATACCAGATTTTAATTCAGGTCTTCCTGACTCCAGGTCTGGTGCTCTAACCAATGCATGACCTAGCTGCCTCAATGTAGAAATAGTGGCCCAAAGAAACCTTGGCTAACTGATTGTATAAGCTGGCTACATACAACTTTAAAAACAGAGAGTGGTTAATAACCACTCCAAAGTTATGGGCAACTAACGTTGCTTAGGTGATTGTGACAACATTATCATATGATTAAAAATTTCGAAATATATGCTCTTGTGGTTTTTTTTTAAAGATCTTAATCTTTTACTTTTGATTCCTCCAGGTCAGGGGCCATTTCTTTTATTCCTTTGCCCGTGACCTTGCAGAGGTAAAAACAATATATGTATATACATTTTATGTAAAATTGAAGACAATAAGGTAAAGGCACTAGCATTAAGGAATATCAGGAAAGTTTTCTAGAGCTTACTATGTGAAAAATACTGTGCTAAGTGCTGAAGATTAAAACAGAAAAGGCAGTCCTCACTCTCAAGGAGCTCATATTTTAATGAGAAAGACAAAATACATGAAAGTTTCAGCTGTCAGCCAGAAGGAAGAATCCTATGACCCTAAGCATAGCTGATGGCAAAACCTTAATAGCTTTAATCGTCATTTTCACTGATAAAACCATATGAGTTTCTGAGGTTGAACCATTTGGCAGTGCCAAAGAAAATGGTGATAAGACTCTTGGTGATACACACACCCACACCCAAAATATTTAACATGGTACATAATATGTTACAATACATAATGTAAGAAATACCTGACAATTAGAGATGTCCAGCAATTGGAATGAGCTGTTCTATAAGACTTCTCGATGTGAAATATCTCATTGGAAGAACATAAAATGAAGAAAATAATGATATTTATCTCCCAAGGTTGCTATGAGGATAAATGCGATAATATTTATAAAGTGCTTTGCAAATCTTAAAATGTTACATGAATGTTTGTTGGTGGTGTTATCATTCCTATTAATATTATGTTTCTTGGCCAGCGTCACGCAGCTAGCAAGTGGCAAAATTGAGACTACAACTAAAGGTTTCTTTCTAACTTTCTGATTGAATGCTTTGTTACTTTGGCATTTATTATCAATTTCTTACTCTTCTTCATCTCACATCTTATTGGTTGCCAAATTTTCTTGTTTCTCCATTCACTCTGCCTCTAGTATCTATCTCCTCATATTCCCATAGCCACCACTTTACTTAGGCCCTCATCTCTTCTTGCTGGGACTAGTGCGATGGCCTCCTGATTGATCTTCCTGACTCAAGGTTCTTCATTCCCCATCCACACTCCATGGAGATGTCAAAATTATTTCTTTTAAGCATAACTCTGACCATATCATCCCCCTACTTCATAAATTCCAGTGCTTCCTTTTGCCTCTAGGAAAAAATATGCACTGCACTCCTCATTTTAGCTTTTAATGCCCTTCCGCAGTCTGGCTCCAACTTACCTCTTCGGCCTCATTATATATCACTCTGACTCTCTTTGTCTGTAAACTAGTCAGTTTCTCACACACAACATGTTATTTTTCATTTTCATGTGCTTTTCCTCCTCACCTCTACCTTGAAGAATCCCTTATTTCTTTTTTGCACTTATTTTATCTTTTACTCAAACACTTTCCTGATCTCTTCACTTGCTAACATTCTCTGTCCCTTGCATTTAATTTGTATTTATTTTGTATATGCTTATATATACAAGAACTTTATATTCACAGCAGCTAGTTCTGTGTCCTGCATGAAGTAGGTGCTTAATAAGTGGTGGCTAATTAATTATCCTTTTCTTCATTGCATGGCAAGGATTGGATCTATGGAATTCATTAAAGCCTCCTTTCTACCCTCTGACCCCAGCCTGTTTACATCATATCACTCTGTTCCTCTTCTCAACTCTATTTTCCAGTTAAACTAGACTGGTGTGTGCTTTCTGATTTTGTTCTGCATTCTTCAACCTCTTCAGGTCAACAGTCACCATATCCATTTTATTTATGAGGAAACTGAACTTCAGAGATAGTAAGTGTCTTGCCCAAGGTTACATAGGAGTTGGACTGCTATTAGGAGTTCTTAACAAAGGGTTTGTGAATTTGTTATTAAAAATGGTTTGATGGCTGTCTTTCAGTTGAATTTTTTTGAATATTTTACTTTATCTATTTAAAAACATTCTAAGAAGGGGCCCATATACTTCATTAGATTGCCAAAAAGATCTATAGCACCCAAGAAAAATTAAGAACTTCTGGATTATATGATCTCTATAGATTTAATATCCTATAACTGTAATAACTTAGCAATTAACATGACATTAGGTTACTGCTGATCGGATTATGAAAATCCCTATACTTTGGAAGAACAGTGGGAGAACAATCCCATGCTTCTCTTTGCTTCTCCTTTTTCTCCCTTTCTGTCTTCCTTTCTCCCCCTCACAGGAAGGATCTGTGTCACATTAAATGGATTATCTTTTGTTTAGGAAGTTTCAATAACAAATAAGGCAGCAGCAGGTGATGTGCAGTATATCATGCTGTACACCACTGCTTGTGTTGGGGCTTTGTTTGTTTCAAGTGACTGAGCCTTTGGAGAATGCTGGAATGCCTGTTAACTACTTTCCCAAAATAAGGAGCATTGCTATATCACGAGTGAAGTGATCAAGCAGAAAGTTATTTGTATTTTACAAGACCAAGCCTGTAATGGCTTTTAGGTCCCCAGTGGCATCAGGAGCCTTATTATCTTGGTCCCTGTGCCTGTTGATTGAGTCATTGGGAAGTCAAGAAGACCCAAATCTCCTTAAGTCAGAAATTAAAAAGGTAATAAGAAAAAATTGGTCATGGTTCTGGAAAATGAAATTGCAAATGGGGAATCAAGGCAGGAAAAATAATTATACTTGTGTTCATCTTTCTATATAAATGCACAAATCTTCAAGTCATCAAAGCTAGTAGGGGCTTCAGAGGTCATCTAGCCCCCTCTCTTTTATGGATTCAATTTAATTGGACAAGCATTTATCAAGTACCTTCATTGTCATGGACACCGAACTGAACCATGCTTTGGACATACAAAGGCAATGAAAAAGATGGAGCCCTCAAGGAGTTTACATTTTACTGGAAGGAAGCAAATAAATATAAATACAAATTTAGGTACAGAAATCTAGGTGATGCTGTGGATAGATCTTGGTATTTGGAGTCAGAAAGACCTGAGATCAAGTCTTATTTCAGACACTTCCTAGTTGTGTGACCTTGGAATAGTTATTTAATCTCTTCAGCTTCCATTTCCTCATCTGTAAAATGGGCCTAGTAAGTTGTGAGGAACAAATAACTTACCATATGCAAAGTCCTTTGCAAATAGTAAAGTACTATATGAATTCTATTTTTATAAATATACCAGGGAGTTCTGCTTCCTAGGAGCCAAGATGGTGGAATAAGAAGTAGGTTGCTCTCACCCTCCCTTACTGATCTTTAAAAATCCAGAAAATATCATCCTAGGAATAACCCTGGAACAACTGAGCCAGCAGAAATATGGGGTGCAGCAGTCTTGTAGCCCAGGAAGCTAGGGGGAATAATGGGAAAGGCCTCTCTTGCTCTGGGGAGGGAGAGTAGTACAGGACTGGAGGCATCTCAACAAACCAGTGTCAAGCCCCACCTCAGCAAATCAGGGGGAGATCCTGATCTGCAGCATGATGGAGCGGGCAAGCACCAATACCAGGACGATCAGTGCTTCAGCACGGGTAGGGTTACTGGTAGACACTAGCTTGGAGAACCACCACATGTGTTGGTGTTCTCCAGCAGTCAAATCTCCTGATACTTCAGCACAATTCCAGTAGGCACAGCTCCAGGCCAGCAGATATCCTCCAGCAGCCAAACATTTGAGTGTTTTCAAAAGGCCAGGTTGAGCAAGGATCCCCCAGGGACTGGACTCCCCACCCCACTCCAAGCGCTCTAGTGTTGCTGACCCTAGCTTAGCACCAAGTAAGCTGCCAGACCCCTACAGTATCCAGCTGCCAGCATTTGAGGGCCCAGCACACAAAGCCACTGACAAGGTCCTAGGCTCTCAGCACAAGAAGTTTGGGTCAGTGTACACTGCACTCCAGCAGGAGAACTCAACTTTAAAAGGAACACCATGAGCAAAAAGCAGAAACAGACAATGACCATAGATTCTAATTATGGAGATGATCAAGGCACAAATTCAGAAGAGGACAACATTGTCAATATATGCACATTCAAAAGGGTGCTGTGAACTGGTCTCAAACCCCAAAAGTCTTCTTGAAAGAGCCCAAGAAGGATTTTAGAAGTTATGTAAGAGAGGTAGAAGAAAAATTGGGAGAAGAAATGAGAGTTATGCAAGAGAAAGTCAATAGCTCAGAAAAGAAAGAACAAAAATTGACTGTAGAAAACAGGTTCCTAAAAAATACAGTTGACCAAATGGAAAAGAAAGCATACTGAAGAAAACAACTTTATTTTTTCATTTTTTATTTTTACTTTTATATTTTATTTATTTTAAATAAATCATTTTATTTTCAATGTTCTACAATCATCCCCATATATCCTAGATTTTTTTTTTCCTCCCTCCTACTGCCTCCCCACTCCCTTCCTGAGATGGCATGCAATTTTATATCGGTTCCCCACATACATCTCCATCAAACATATTTTCACCTTAGTCATGTTGCACAGAAGAATTAAATTCAATGGGAGAAATCATAAAACACAACAAAACAAAAACATAATGCAAAAGAAAGTGGTCTGCTTCATTCTGTGATCAAATTCCATAGTTCTTTCTCAAGATGTAGAAAGCATTTTGCCTCAAGAGTCCATTGGGAATTCCTTAAGTCCTTGCTTTGCAATGAAGTACTAAGTCTACCAGAAAAATTCCTTGCATACTGTGGTTGTTGTTGTGCACAAAGTTCTCTTGGTTCTGCTCCTCTCACTCAGCATCAGTTCACACAAGTCCCTCCAGGTCTCTCTGAAGTCCTCCTGTTCATCGTTTCGTATAGCACAGTAGTATTCCATTGCATTCATATACCACAACCCATTCAGTCATTCCCCAATTGATGGGCATCCCCCCGATTTCCAGCCTTTGGCTACCACAGAGAGAGCTATTACAAATATTTTTGTACATATGGGACCCCCGCCCATCTTCATGATCTCCTGCAGACATAGAGAAGCAGTATTGCTGGGTTAAAGGGCATGCACATTTCTGTAGCCCCTTTGGACGTAACTCCAAATTGTTCTCTAGAATGTTCGGATCAGCTCACAACTCCACTAACAATGAACCAGTGCTCCAACTTTCCCACGTCCTCTCCAACATCTATCATCCTCCCATTTTCTAATGTCGGCCAACCCTATAGGTGTGATATGGTACCCCAGAGTTGCCCTGATTTGCATCTCTCCAATCAATAGTGATCCAGAGTACCCTATCACATGACTACAGACAGCTTCAATCTCTTCTTCTGAAAACTACCTGTTCGTATCCCTTGACCATTTATCAATTGGGGAATGAGTGGTATTCTCGTACCTTTGACTCAGTTCTCTATATATTTTAGAAATGAGACTTCTGTCACAGACACTAGTTGCAAAAATTCTTTCCCAGTAAGAAAACAAGTCTTCAAAAAATGGAATTGGTCAAATAGAAAAGGAGACAGAAAAACTCACTGAAGAGAACGCCTTAAAAAGTAAAATAGGCCAAATGGAAGAGGAAGTGCAGAATCTAATAGAAGAAAACAGTTCCTTAAAAATTAGAATTGGGTAAGTGGAAACTATTGATTCTATGAGATATCAAGAATCAGTCAAACAGAAATAAAAATGAAAAAATAGAAGAAACATAAAATACTGCATTGGTAAAACAACTAACCTGGAAATTAGATCCAGGAGAGATAATTTAAAAATTATTGATCTACCTGAAAACCATGATGAAAAAGTCTGGATAGCATCTTTCAGAAAATTATCAAGGAAAACTACCTTGAGATCCTAGAACCAAAAGGTAATATAGGCATTGAAAGAATCCACTAATCACTCTTGAAGGAGAAGGAATGTTATAGCCAAATTTCAAAATTACCAGTCAAAGAGAAAATACTACAAGCAGAAGAAAGAAACAATTTAGATATCGTGGAACCACAGTCAGGATTATGCAGGACCTTGAAGCTTCTACATGAAACAATTGGAGCATGTGAAATACGATATTCATAAGGCAAAGGAGCTGGATTACAATCCAGGATCAGCTATCCAGTGAAGTTGAGCATAATCTTTCAGGGGAGGAGATGGATATTCACTGAAATAGGGGACTTCCAAACCTTCGTAATCAGAAGCCCAAAGCTCAACAGAAAATTTGATCTTCATATATATATATATATATATATATATATATATATATATATATATATATAAGACTCAAGAGAGTATTAAGAAAGGTCAAAGGAACACAAATTTTGATCACTGAAACCTTGCTAGATGTCTTGAGGTTTGGAGGGTAGATTTTTTCTCTTCCCTATTTATTTAATGCTGTTATTAACAAAACTGGGACAATTAATTCTTTTGTCCCATAGTTTCATTTATAATTTCTTGAAATAGAGCTCTGAAAAGCTAGGCTTTGATAAAGCCCATTGGAATTCAAATGGAGCTACTTGACTCTACCTGTAAATTCAAATCACTCAG
Source organism: Potorous gilbertii (assembly GCA_028658325.1). Classification (NCBI taxonomy): domain Eukaryota; kingdom Metazoa; phylum Chordata; class Mammalia; order Diprotodontia; family Potoroidae; genus Potorous; species Potorous gilbertii. The sequence goes on along the minus strand of CM053774.1, from coordinate 55,143,502 downwards.
ATTCTCACTGACTGACCAATAGTAGCCTCACTTGGTCATTGGGTTTTGATGACTCAGAGTGAGTTGAAATAGCAGTTGCTCTGTTCTGGCCGGAAATCTTAAGGTCCTTTCCTTCCCAATATGTTAGGTATTTTTTGGAGGGGCAGGTAAACAAATTAGGCCATCTTTTGCCTATTTTTTACCTAGCCTTAAATCACTGAATGGGTGTTGCCTCAGACAAACTGAGACCTGGGAAAGACCTTAACTTAAAAAGGACAAGGTCTCCCACTGCAAATGAGGTTATCTCCAGTCATTCTGACCTGTGTCTTGCCACTGGACTCAGATGACCTGGAGGAGAGAGTGAGGCTGATGACTTTGCACAATCCTGCCTTATTTAAAGCCAACTCTCTTGCAAGTCAAGATATCACTTTCCTGACATCATCGGTCCTCTGAGAAGGAAGCACAAACAACAGCTAGCACATTGTCTGGCAAATACTAAGCACTTAATGAATGTTTTCCCATTCATTCATTCAGTCAGTCAGGCATTCTGAATCATGGCAACAGAATACTTATGGATAATGGCTAGATCGGGGATATGACCATTCCTATATGTAACTTAAGTAGACTTAAAGATGTAGAACGTGGGAGCTGAGGAGATTGATGAACTGAGGAAACAGCTTTATATACCTAGATGTTCCCTAGTATAGGGGAAAGGGGCTGAGGCAAAGAAGACAGCCCTGAGTTAGGTACTGATTTCATAAGAAAAGAAGGAGAATAACTTGAGGGCCAATAAGTAGTTAACTGCCACAAGGCTCTGGATAGGATTGGCTCTCCGGAGATGGTTCTTTAGTTGCTGAGTCTGGAAATATCAGTGAAAATCAACGAGTATGATTACTTTTCTTTATGACCAAATGCTTTAGGATGTATGAGGAGACTGCATCCAGTGCCAGACAGAGTAGCTAGGAATTAATTGTTTTCTGGAGCAACCAAGTTTCTGAGTGCCAGAAAATGAAAAGAGTGAGAAAGAAGTCTAGAATGAGAAAGAAATCTCTGTGGTTAGTTGACAACAAAACAGGAGTTCCAGAAGGCACGATTGATTACACAATACTTTCCCTTTTTGAAACTACTTTACTTACAGTAAAGTGCTACTTGCTGTTTTCTGTTACCGCATTGCACTTTTGTTTTACTTCCATGCTTTTGAACAGATTATCTTCCATACCTGGAATGCTTTCCTTTTTGACATTTGCCTCTTGGAATACAAAGTTTCCTTCAAGGTTCAGCTCAAGTGCTACCTTCCCTTTCTCTCCCCTGGAAATTGCTATGTATTTATTTTGTATGTTTTGCATTTACTTATCTGTGTACTTACTCTTTTCCCCAGGAGAATATAAATACCTTGAAGTCAGGAATTGTTTTGTTTTTCTTTTTCATCCCCAGTGCATAGCATAGTGCCTGGAGAATAGTAAGCACTTAATAAATGCTTATTGAATTGAATTGTTGAATTGTACCTACTTTGTTGTATCTCTGACATCTCTATTCCTTTCTGTATTTCTTCTTTTCTTTCTCCCTCCCTTTCTCCCTTCCTTCCTTCTTTCCTTCCTTCATTCCTTCCTTTCTCTCTCTCTCTCTCAGGTATTGAATATTTTTGAGGGCAACTATTTTGTGTTAAGGTTTAAGGGCATAGAACAATGCCTTGTCCCATCAATGTGACTTAGGGAATATAAAGTTGGCCTTAACAAGACCTGAGTTCAAGTTCATCCTCCAACACAGACCAGTTGTGTGATCTGAGTAAGTCATTCAAACTCTCAGTATCCCAGACAACTCTTTAGGTCAAAGGCTTCTATGTTGCACAATAGCTGCTAATGTACATTGGTAGAGGCAGTTCCTTACTGGGATTGATGAAATTAATCAATGTGAAATACTCCAGATTGATGAAATCAAAAATCTGATTTAAAAAATACGTGTTTGTCCACCTAAATTGTGCTATTGTTTTTTAAATCAAATTCTATGTAAAAAAATCACCCATTATTATTTTTTGTTGGTATCACATTAATTCTATAAATCGATTGGAGGGAAATGTTGGTTTTACTACATTGACCTGATTGATCTGTGAACACTGAATGTCCCTTCGATTAGGATTACTTCTGTCAATACAGTTTTATCATTGTCAGTTATCTATAAATATCATGTGTATGTCTTGGTAAATTAATTTCCAAATATTTAATGTTTTATCATTGTGGTAAAGGAGTTTTTATTTGTTTATTTACCTACCTATCTATTTATTGCTATGTGTTTTTGGTGAATGTTGGTACTGTATGAAAATTCCTCCAATTGAGTCCTATTTCAGTGCTTTATGGTGACATGGAAGTGATTCCAGCAGAGTTCAAGGTCTGGCAGGACTTGTCAAGTTGGACAAGCTTTGAGTACAGGTCATCAGCAGATACTGTATCTGACTCCAATGACCAGCCTCGTGCACTTTGCATAGATTCATTACCAAAAAGTGATAAATTTTTTGGCCACATCAAATCATGAAGGTTGTCTGCTCAGTCACAGTAAAGTTGCAATTTATGTTGGTAGAGAAATTATTAATACAAGTAAAATCATAGACATAAAGATGCAAATTGTTCTTGTAGCTTTTTTGTATCCTTTAACTTTAATGAATTCATTTATTAGTTTAAACAATCTTATTACTGAGAGCAGCATTTTCTAGGTAAATCATTTTGTCATTTTCAAATAATGATATGTTCATCCTCTACTTTCTATGTTAATTGTATTAATTTCTTTTTACTTTATTAATATGATTGTTAGTATTTCCAATTTAGTGTAAATTTTTTAGTGTTTCTGACTCTATATAAAACAGAAGTGGTGAAATTGGACTCCCTTGTTGCATGACTATTTTTAATCTGAATGTTTTTAATATTACTTAATTGAATATGATATTGACTTTGGCTTCAAGTAGATCCTCATTATTGTATTGGGGAAAGCCCCTCTATTTCTTTTCTTTTCATAAATTTCCTCATAAATTAATATTGACCTTGTCAAAGACCTTTCCTGAATCTATTGCTATTACCATATGATTAATTTTAATAAACTTTAGTTGTTCTTAAAGGATTTTTTAAAAAGATGAATTGCTATATTCTAGTAGGTAATATTCTCAGTAGCTCTGCGCCTGCATTAATGGGGAAATTGGTTTATAATTGTCTTTTTAAATCTTTGTTGTTAAAAAGTCAAGATATGGTTTTACATTTTTTAGTTCATTCTTATTGATACTTTTAAAAAACCTAATTTATTTCTGAATATAACCCTCCTATGTCCTGTACCCAGTGAGCCTTTCCTTATGAGAAACTTTTAAAAGAAAGCAAAATATCACAGTTCAGCAGAATTAACCAATATATTGAGCATTTCTTACAGCATATGAACTATTGCGTGCCCCTAAAGTTCCACTTCATCTTTGAGGTGAAGGAAGGGAGCTTAATTTCTCCTCTTGTGGAGCTAATCTTTGTCACTACAATTATATGGCATTCAGTTAATAAAACTGAATAATAAATTATTTCTCTTTCTATTATACACACTATTTTCCTAGTTCTGCTTACTTCGTTTGTATTAGTTCATATGAATCATCAGATTTTTTTGAATTTTTCATATTTGTCCTTTCCTACAAAGTAGTAATGCCCCATTACTTTCATAGACCATGGTTTGTCTAGTCCAGAGGTGGGAAACCTGATTCCTTGAGGCCACATGTGGTTCTCTAAGTCCTCAAGTGCGGTCCTTTGACTGAATCCAAACTTCACAGAACACATCCCCTTAATAAGAGGATTTAGTCTGTAAAACTTGGACTTAGTCAAAGGCCACACCCGGTGACTCAGAAGGATACATGAGGCCTTGAGGCCTCAGGTTCCCCCCACCCCACCTCCCTGTAGCTATTCTCCAGCACTGACTTTGTTTCCAGTTCTTTGCTGGCATGAAAAAATACTATTGTGAATGCTATAAGGGTCTTATATAAGACCCTTCTGTTTTTGATCATATCCTATCTAATCATCCACTTTAGATATCTTGCCATCAATCTGTTTTGTCACCTCAGCACCACTCTCTCCCTTTCTACCTTTAGTCTGGGGAATAGTAATCAAATCAATATTGTCATTGCTTATGGAAGGGTCATGGCAATCAATCATTCTGTGCCTCTATTAACAAACCCTGTGACTCCTCAAACTAAATTTCCCTTCCTTGGTCATCATTTTCCTATGTGTGCTGTCCCTGTCCTCCATTAGAATATAAATTCCTTGAGGACAAGGACTGTCTCACTTTTGTATTTGGACCCTGAGTCTCTAGCATAGTGTCTGGCATAAAATAGGTGCTTAATACTTTAATTCACTCACTCACTCACTGAACCTTACTAAATAGTAACTGTTTCTTTTTTACCCAAGAACCCTGAAGGTCTTCCCCTCCCAGTCTGATTTTTTTTTCATTAAAGGGGCCATCCCTTGAGTAATTACTTAAAGAAGTCTATTCATTGAATGCGTGTATCTCACTTAAAGTGAGAATATGATAAGACCTTAGCCTAAAAGGGCCAGGGTCTCGCACTGCAACCTAAGCCATTTCTAGTCATCCTAATGAATATCAGGCCATTGGACCCAGATGGCTCTAGAAGAGAAAGTGAGGTTGGTGACCTTGCACAACCCTCCCTCATTCAAATCAAAGTCAACTGCAAGTCTGTCATCATCTTGATGTCATGGTCCTCTTAGAGAACAAAGGACAAACACAACAATGAACCTTGCTAATGCAATTTCTTAGTCAAAGGATATGAACTTTTGTCCCTTTGTGACTCCTTCATAGTAAGTGCTTTAAAAATTCTTGTTTATTATTATTTTGTCTTAATTGCAAATTGTTTTCCTGAGTGGGTTGAACAAATCATAACTCCATTAACATTTTATTAGTGGAACTTCTTCCCCACAGCCCCTTCAATATGAAGTATTTCTATTTTTTTTGTCGTTCCTTCCAATTTGCTGGATGTGGAGTAAATGTTCAGAGTTATTTTGAGAGCTAGAAGATCATGGAAAACTTCATGGATGAGGAGGCATCTTATTAATGGTGATTTATTTGGAGCAGTCTTTCATGTGGTTTTTAATGGATTATTAATTTTTTCTTTTGACAATTGTTTTGTCCATATCATTTGATTTCTTAGCCTCTGGAGTAGGTTCTTAAAGATTACATTTTCTATAACAAGATAGAAACATTTTATAATTCATAATGTGTATAGTTCTTCCATACATGTAGCATTATCTCATTCTACTGCTCTCTTGTATTTTGGTCAAATAAGGCTATTTACTGGTCCTGAATTTTGTCTTGCAATTTTCTACCTCTGTATCTTTGGGTACATTGTCCTAAATGTTTGAAGTCATCTTCCCTCCATAGTTCCACCATCTTTCATGGCCAGTTTTAGGTGTCTCCTTCTCCATGAAGTCTCCCATAATCCTCCAGCAGTGGAAAGATCTCTCCCTTTTTGAATATCTAATTTTTTCTCTGGGCCTGACCAATGTATTGACTATAACGTACTTTGTATTGTAGTTATTTTGTGTTAGTATCACCTTAGCAAGACTGTAAGTTTTTTTAGGAAAGTGTTTTTGTCTTGTTTTATCTTTTTTATCACCAGCATTCTATCTAGGGACTGTCTTTTGCCTTTTTTTATATGCCCTATTACTTAGAGTGCCTTGCACACAGTAGGCACTTAATACATGTTTACTGACTAACTCCACATAGCAAATGCTAAATAGTCATGGAATTGAATTGAATTGAAAAATATTTGGTATGAACCTGCATTTCATTTTTTCAGGGTTTATTTTTTCATTGAAAGTATGGAAAAATTCCCCTTTGAATTCTTATGGTGAAGGTACTTTTTCTGGTGTGGTACTTAAGTTTATAAAATTGATCTAATTCTTTCTCTGAGATTGGTTAATTTAGTTTCTTTTTGTGTCAGTTTATATATTTATACATTTGCAACTAATCATCCTTTTCATTTATGGTCTCAGATTTATTAGCATAAAGCTGTGTATAGTATTCCCTGAGGATACTATTAATTTACTTTGTATTTGTTGTGATCTCTCCTTTTCCTTTCTGATTTTGGTGGTTTAAAGTTTTCTAATGGTTTGTTAATTTCTGTGCAGTTTTTGAACAAACAGTTCTTGGTTTTATTTATTAATTTGATTGTCTACATGATATAGTTTTGTTCTACAATTCTAGGCTTATCTCCCATTTTTACTCTTCATCTCTTATATTCCAGTCAAATTAGACTACACATAATTCTCTAATTTTGTCCTGGTCCTTTATGCCCCAGAAGGCAGGTATTTAATTCTTAAATCAAAATGAATTAATACAAATTAATGCAAAGTATGTTTGATAATGCACCATATTTATTTATTCATAGGGTTTATTTTTTTAATATTTAAGCTAATTTTCTATTCAACTTTTTTTTTTTTGCTCTTATCACCTCTCCTTTTTCTGTTTTCCTTTGGGTTATTATTTCATTCCATCTCTAATATCTTTATCTGTGGACAATTCCTTTAGTCTTCTTTCCCCCTCTCTTATTCACATAGACACTCAGTACTATAAATCAATTCCATGAACTTCTTTGACAGTACCCCATATATCCTGATAGTAATATGATATTGATATTATGCTCATCTTTCAACTTTAAAATGCTTTAAAATGATCAAATTTTATTTTTCACATGTTATTGATAAACAGATGATTGTTTTTCTCTGTTATTGTATCCATCAGAAAATCTTGTATGATCATAACAGACTTACTGGGGGACAGCTTGTTGAAGGAGAGCCTTTAAAGTTCCATTTTGCTCTGCTTAGAGTAGCTAAAAATCCACAAGAATAAACATAGGAATATCTGTATTCTTAATTCTTTTCAGTTAATTGTATGATTATAAAAATATGGTGTTAAAAAGTGATTAGTAAAGCCTGATTCTTGCCTTCCCACACATTCAACAAAGATATCCATGATACCTATATAAATTGTTCCCTTAAAGATTTTGTAGAGATAAGAATGTAGATGTACAGGGTGTAGGTTCTCAACAGGTCAGCTCTGTCATGAAAGATAGCCTATGTAGGGAATCCTATAGCTGGCCAATCTGTAGATGGGGAGGTCCTCCAGATACTCTTGGAATACTATTGCACCAATTGCAATTTATCCCAGATTAGCAATTTAAAAAAAATGTTCCAAATGAAAGATGGAAGAGACATAGGTAACAGCTTATCTGAAAAAACTGGGGTTCCTTTGGACTTCAAGCTCAACATAAGTCAGTAGTATGTTGTGACAGTTAAAAAAAGCTGTTACAATCTAGGCTGCATTAGGAGAAGACATAACTTCCAAGAATAAGGAGATGATAGTCTCTCTGTATTTTGCCCTGGTCATACCACATTTAGGTTAGTCCTGTGTGCCACACTTTATAAGGGGTGCTAATAAAGTGGAGAGCATCTAGAGGATATTATCTAGCACTGTGAAGGGCCTTTGAGTTCATGTCATAGGAAGATTTGTTGAAGAAATTGGAAAGGTTTAACCTGGAGAAGAGAAGATGAAGGGGGAACATGATTACTGTGTTCAAATATTGGAGAAGCCACCATATGGAAGAAGGATCATACTTATTTCATTTGGTTTCAGAGGATAGAACCAGAGACTGTACATGGAAGTTACAAAGAGGCTTGATATCATGAAAACCTTAATCATTAGAGCTGTCCAAGAGTAGAATGGGCTACCTATAGAGTTCCTTCTCACTGGAGGTCTCTAGTCAGAGAACAAAGATCATTTGTTGTTTATGTTGTAGTGGGGATTCTTTTTGGGTATAGGTTGGACAAAATAGCCACTCAAGTCTCTTTGAACACCAACATTTTGTGATTCCATGATCCTGAGGCTGCAGAAATTCTCCATTGAGACTCTTGACTGCTAAAAACAGATTATCCTAAATCCATACAAGAAAATCCAAATTGGGTGAATATTGTGGGATTATGTCATATAACTGAACAGGTACCATACTGAGTTAGTTTATTAGCATGTTTTTTTTTTTGCTGGAGAAAGAAATGACCAATTACTCCAGTATATTTGCTAAGAAAACTCCAAATGGTGTCACAAAAAATTCAGATAACACCTGAAAAATGACTGAGCAACAGCAACATATATTATGAACAAGTATTACATTTGGATAGTAAGTTTAATCTAGACTTGAATAGGAAAAAGAAAACAAGTTTTTTAAAAATAAAATTCAATTCAGAAGTCATTTATTTAAAACTTTCTATATGTTATACACTTTGCTATGTCTTAGGAAAATAGATGAGAATAAAATAATTTCTTCCCTCAAGGAGTTTACATTCTTGTTTGCATTTGGAAAATTAGGCAGAACTTTCAACTGTCCCACTCTTTCTGTCTCTGTCTCTCTGTCTGTGTCTCTCTTTGTCTCACACACACACTCATTTATCAACTTAACACTAATATATTCACAAATCATGAACAACAAAATCTTCCAAGAATAAAATTTTGAGATTCAGTGGGCCACAGAGAAACCTAAGTAGAAGATCAATAGACTGTAGCAAATTGCTGAAAATGATTTGTGCACAAAATAGTGTAAGGGATATTGCTAAAGAATTTATGATTGGATAAGGGGACCATGGAGTGAGAATGAAGGATAACAATTGATATATAGTATTCATGGAATATTCAAAGAAGTCAGAATGATGCACTGGGTAGATTCAGTATGGAGGATATATGAAAAGTGCGTGAACAGGAATTGGATGGGATGAGAAAGCATGATCTGCACCATTGGATAGAGTACCACCTTTTATGAGGAATTGAAATATTTATTGAAGTATTCAATTCAATTGTTATTTCTTAGATAGTTTACAGTTTCTATGAACCTAATAAATTTGATTCATGTTATTTATTCCTAGTTTTATTGCATTTCCTTCTTATATATATATATGATAACTGTCATTTAAAAATTTAATATTTTATGACAAAATATGACCTATTGTGAGTACAGTATTTTTTTTATATTTGTAAATTTGTATTTTTCTTTTGCAAACTAGTTAAAAAGATGAAAGGAATGCTTAAAGAAGAGGTTAATTTTCCCATGGGCTTAGTGAAATTTTAATTTTTCCTTGGTGAAGCCAGCAGGTGAGATATACTACCTATGCTGTGGCATTTAAAATTGCCTTATCTTTATATGGAAAACAGATATTACGTGTTACAAATTAAGATGAACTAACTTGCTGACATTTATATAATGATTTCAAGTATAATTTACATATATTATCTCATTTAAGTCTCATAGTTACCTTCTAAGTTGAGTACTACTAGCCCATTTTTACAGATAAGTAAACTGAGACTAAGATTAAATGACTTAGCTATGGTGAAACAGCTAATAAATATTACAGCTGGGGATGGGATTTGAAACTCGGTTTCAAATCCAGCATAGAGTCTTCTACATTGACCATTCCATATCTCACTGAAAACATTCTTACAAGCTCATTTGACAGAGTTAGTTACATAGTTTCTCTTCTGACCAAAAAAAAAAAAAAAAAAGGTTCTGAATCTTTCAGGCACCATCTCAATCTCCTTGCTTTTCCTTTTTCTAAGAGGGCTCAGGAAATACACTGGTCCAATTAAGCACTGGTGTTGTGTTCTATTCTAGTACATGGTTATAGGCGTAGGGAGAGAAATACAGGGTAGGTCTCAGTTGGCTGTGTTTATTATTAAAAACTTTGTTAACGGAGATAATAGAATTATATACTGAGAATTCCATAGTAAACAATACAGTAGTACATGCAATGTATATTTTTATTCATCATTTAATAAAACTGGGCAGTGGACCTGAAATAAATTTAATTGTGTCTTCTTTCTTTCTTTCTCCCTGTTCCCTCCTGTTGGTCTATTTCTCATGAAAGTCTCAAAGACCAGGTCTAGATGGCCCTCTCAGATTAGTTAATTTAATTAAATAACTGGCCTGACTGATTCCGCACCTCTGCCCTGAGTAACAAGTGAAATGAGGATGGGAATGGTGAGAACTGGTGATTCTTTCCTTTCCTGGTTCACAGTAAGTTCTTCAGATATCCCAGCATTTGTAAATGTTGGCCTATCCAGTGCCATAGGTAGGAGTAGACTAAATGTTTCAGTCTTTTGAGAAGGAAAGAAAGGAAAACAGAAGTTGAAGCATGAGTCTCCTGCATTTAAGATGAAGGTCTTTCCAGCCTTATTTGATAGTATTCATTTTTATGAACCTCTTACATCCCAGCCACATTGGATTATATCCTGTTTCTCTATCTCATCCTATCTGTATATTCTCATGTATAGGCTAGGTGGTAGAGTAGATAGAGTCAGGAAGACCTTAGTTCAAATCTGGCCTGAGACATTTACTGGGTTTAAGGTTTTGGCAAAGACAAGAAAGGAAGGAAGGAAGGAAGGAAGAAAACCCCAAATGGGGCCATGGAGAGTTGGACATGACTGAACAGCAAGAACAGTACTTATTTGTAAGAGTAAGTATGGCATACTGGATAGAACATTGGCCTTGAAGCCAGGAAGGGCTGAGTTTAGGTCCTGCTTCTGACACATACTAGAAATGTGATTCTTGGGCAAACCTCTTAGCCTTTAAGTGCTCTTGGCAACTCACTAAGACTATACCATTCAGAGAAGATGCCAACTTCCAGTGGCAGCATGAGTTTCCTCACTTGGGAGTTCCCTTTGTCAGTTGAAATGATAATTCCAGTACCTAGGTCTATCCTATAACATTGGAGTAGATGATGTGGTAGATTGAGCGTTAGAAGACTTGGTTTTATATTTTGCCTTTACTTCTTCCTGTGCATGTGACCTGGGGAAAAATCACTTCCCCTTGCTGGGCTTCAGTTTCTTCTTTTGATAAATAAAGGTTGGAACAGATGATCCCTCATGTCTCTTCCAACTCTGAATCAATAATCCATTTTATCTTCCTTGTTAGATTATAAACTTTTTGAGGACAGCACTAAGTAGCTCTTCATCTTCATATCTCAAAAATCTAGTAAATCATCTCATATAAAGAAGGTCCTTAATACTGAATTGATTTGGATTATATTGAATTGAACACAATTACGAAACCCATTTGTTACCTTAGCCTGAAATTTAGTGCCATGGGGCCCTGAAGATCTTTACTTTGTCGCTTGTGGATTATTTGTAACTGAAATAATGTTGAAGCAAAGCTAATGAAGAGCTATTTGTGGTCAATAGATGAATATTGAGCTTCCTATACATACTGTGGTCCTTTATCCCTCACTTAAAGTCCTTTACTCCCAACCATATAGTTATGTAGGTTACATTGAGGAGGCCCGGAGATCAATAGGAACTTGGGGATCCACAGAATCTGCAGGAACCACCTTTAGATCCTTTAATGATATTTCTGAGTTGTGGTGAATATAGCTCACCAATTATCTTTTCCCACCTCAATGAGAATGCTGTATTCTTGTTCCTCATTAATAGGAATCTTCTCATTTTTAGGATGTTGTTGAAACCACAAGTAAAAAAAAGCTTGAATCATAAATTATGAATTCCCAAGAGTTCTTTAGAAAAACCACACTGTGAGCTTCATGCTCTAATTTCATTGACAAAATGAGATTCTTGCCTTTTGTCCCTGGAGTAAAAGCTATTAAGGCACTTTCCTGTGGTGTGAACAGCTTTGATTATTCAGTCAACCTGATGCCAACTTACCATGGGATGGAGCCTTCTTTTTTTTGGAGTATAATGGAAATAAATTACCTCACAGGATGCACAAGATCATAGAAGAAAAGCCTGAGACAGTTAGCATTCCCCTGAGCATCATAATTCATCCCAGCAAAGCAGAAACACTTTAGGGTCGTCTTTGAATATGCAGGACCTTGATATGTGGAATACTGTCTTATTGCACTATGGAATTATTGAATTCCTTCTGGCCCCAGAATTGAAGAATTATATCCTCCCTTCCCACTTTGTCATTTTCAAATCAACTGTAAAAATGTTTCACTCAGTGTAGGTTTAAACTTCTTTTTGGTAACTTTTAGAACTAGTAGAATTAACAGGGATGTTAGCAGGCATTTTTAGGACTCATTGCTATCGATAGTCTAAGACTGTATTTGTCTGTGTAGATTATTTGTTGTGTCCACATGGGTCTGTCTAGTTGTGGTTTTCAGAGTGGCATGAATAGATAGATATCTCTAGTATCTCCTTTGCTCCCTTTTTCTAAGGGAGTTTTTATTCTTATTTAGAAAAGAGTCGTGAGATTGGGAACAGAGTCTGACCACTCTGCTCTACTCAGAGGAAGGGTTCCAGAATAGAACTTTATCTAGCCAGTCTTCCAAATATTGTTAGTCTAGGAGAAATAATTTTTAAGTTAAAATTGACCTCCTGATCAATTTCCCCTTCATGGGGAAAGAGTGCCCCAAGCTATTTATCCAAGACAACTCACTTCCCACCAGATGCTAGTTTTCCAATCAACACATTTAGCAGATAAACTCAGTTATCCAAGCCAATACCAAACCGAAATCAGAGACGATATACAGATGAGAATGTATACCAGATGATACACAAAGTGAATTAGCATTTCCATTGGGAAGACCTCACTCAAGGGGAAATTCCCTGAAGTCACTAATGTGGTAAGATAGGGATAAGGGACCATGATTGAGGTTGCGGTTCCTCTATGTGTTGGCTTCTTTTCAAAGTCTTTCTCTCCCTTAAGGGATCCAAAGAGAGCCTTTAAGTGCATGACTTCTCTCTTGAACCAGGGAGCCAAAAACACTCCTCTCCCAAGCTCTAGTCATCTCCATGTGGAGTTTCAGACATGGAACATTGAATAATCAGTCTCAAACACTGAGGAGATATTCATGCAAGTGGATTTTTAGGAGTAGGTTACATTAGACTTATCCAACCCTATGAATGAAATAATGTGATATAGCAGAAAACAAACCCCACTGGTACTGGACTGGAATTGGAAGCCTGCCTCTACACAAACTCCTCTTATTTTATTTCACTTAAAACCTGTGACATCTTCTTTCCCTCTGTCTTCCTTTCCTCTGACTAAGTCTCTGACAAAGAAACAGTCTTCCTCCTTGCCAAAAGCAACTCCTGAGCATCTGCACTTTGATTCCATCCCTTTTATCCTTCTCCAGCAGATTATATGCTCATATCATCATCTTCCCCTCTTCTGTGGAATCTTCAACTTCTTTTATCAACTTATTTCTTTTTTATTGCCTTCCATCATGCTCGTCTCCTCCATCCTTAGAAAAAGAAAATTTAACTAGACCTTATCATCCTATCACACTATTATTGTCTGATAGAGCTTCCCTTTCTTAATCAAACTCCTACACCTCTTCTCTTACTTCTCAAACCTTTGTCATCTAGCTTTCAACCTTGTTTAATTTAGCTACTCTCTACAAAGTTACAAATGATCTCTTAGTTGCCAAATCTGATTGGCTTTTCTCAGTCCTAGTCCTTTTCAACCTGTCTACTGCATTCGATACAATTGATCACTTTCTCTTCTCCTGGTTACTCTCTCCTCTACTAAAGGAGTTTGAGTTGTACTATGTTCTATTGGGTGCATACATTTGCTAGTACATACATACATACATTAGACACTGGGTCATAGAATCAGATTTTGAACTGGAAGGGGACTTAAGAGTTCATTTAATCCAATGTTCTCATTTTATAGGTGAGGAAAAAGAATCTTATAGAGTTTAAGTGATTTGCCCAAGGTGCAGACAATATTCAAATGCAATTTCTCTGATTCCAAATCTAATATTCTTTACATCGTACTATGATGCCTTTTCTTCAGAGTTGTGTCAATTAAAGTTTTAATCTGAATATTTTAAAATGAACCACGTGAAGGAATATTATGGGAACCACTCTTAAAAAGCAAAGAAATATCTCTAACTGATTTTTTCTTTAAACATAGACTTACATATAGGGATGTTTTTACTATGAGGTACAGTTGTAGTTCTTAGAAATTCATAGGAATTAAGATATTCATTTCAGTTTCAGAGAAATAGGTAATGATCCTATGATCAGAGAACAAACACCCAAGACTGTCCCAAGAGCCTTTGTGAGAAACATTATGGCATAGTTTGTAGGGTGTTAGATTTGAAATCAGGGAAACCTGGAATAAAAACTTGTCTTTGATAATTATTTACTAGCTATATGAATGTTGTAAAATGGGCATTGTATTACCTCTCTCACAGGGTTGTTTCTCAGCTCAAAATTAGATAATTTACATTTAGTGCTTTGCATACTTGAACATAAAAACTAAAGAGGAACTGAGGTACTTTATCATAGATAAAATGAGATTGATGGCCTCTGAGGTTCCTCCTAGGGACCTGCTCTTATCTATGGTACTGTGAGTCACAATACAATAAAATGTTGATTCTAACACTGGTGTTTTGTTGTCTGGAAACTCAAGGTCATAGTTTTTGGAATGAATAGGATTTCTGAGGTGCTTTAGTTCAAATCTCTTATTTTGTAGATGAGGAACTGAAGTCCACAAGGATGAAATGACTTGCCCAATGTCACAAAGGTATCCACCAGGAGGCTCAGAATTTGAATCTAGGTCTACTAGGATCTAGACCCTCTAATTCCAAATCTAGCTCTCTTTGCCACAGAGCCATGAGAAAAATGTTAATTTCCTAGCCAAAAGGACATATCATCCTTTTCTCCTTATTAAAGTGTGGTAATCCATTTGAATAAGTGATCTTTGTCAATCAACATTTATTAAGCACCTACCATGTGCCAGGCATTATGCTGTAAAGGTGATTTAAACTATGTTCTGTAAATAAATCATTTCTATCAGTTGTTCAATCATGTCCCTATTTTGTGGGGACCATTTTTGCCTCCATTAGTGACCCCCTTCAGTGTTTTCATGACAAAGATACCAGAGTGGTTTGCTATTTCCTTCTCCAGCTCATTTTACAGATGAGGAAACTGAGGCAAACAGTGTTGAGTGACTTGCCAAGTGTCACACTAGTAAGCATCTGAGGCCAGATTTTAACTCAGGAGGATGAGTCTTCCTGACTCTAGTTACAGCATTCCATCCTCTGCACCACCTAGTTGCCCTTTCTTATCAGTAAAAAGATAGCTTATAGGTTGTACAAAATTAAAATCACAACCTGATGCAATTTTAAGTGATTGAACTGTGAGCTCCAGGAAGTCAGGATTTATGTTATTAAGGGTGACTGGTTCAGGTCTTTTCTAATATTTCACACATTTTTAAAATCAGGATGCAATGGAAAAGTGACTTAACCATGGTAGTTTTTTTTTTTAACTGTTTAGTCAATTGCCTGGTTATTTCTAAACATTTGGAAATTCAGTGTCACATGAACAAAATATACAGGGGTTTGAAATTTTCCATGTTAGCTCAGATGTTTTGATACCATTCAGACATTAACCACCATACATAGTTTTTTTAGCTGTTAATATGAGCCACTTGGTACAAAAATACTCATTTCAACAACATTTAATTACATTAATTAATTATGTAGGTTTTCTTTAGTTATGCTCAGTGGTTGCATCATATCCTCTTCTACCCATCTCTCTTTTCTCTAATAATTTAATTGTTCTTCCCATCCTTTTCCCGCTTTTCTCTTTTCATCCTTATTTTCTTCTCCTACCCCCCTCCCTAATACCTAAAGGAAATCTCTCAGGAATCTCTACTTAGGGGAAATTTCATCTTTTTCTTTGATCCCTACCTGATTGCACCCATTAATTTCAAATCATGGGTAGTGAATATTGCTCTTGATATTTTTTTTATTTGTATGGTATCTGCTCTCCCCATGCTCATGAACTTCCATGCAGTAACAAACATTTACTGAGCACTTTTAAAAAGTAGATTTTTGATTTCATAGTTGTAGAGAACTCTCAATGAGGAAATTTTTTGACTAATGCAAATTTGCAACAGCTCTGAAATTTATAGTCTTAAAGAGTTACTTGTGCGCACTGAGAGGTTAAGTGTCAGATTCTAGACTTCATCCCCAGTCTTTCAGGTGAGTGGGATAGAGCCCTGGAGTTGGAGTCAGGAAGACCTGAGTTCAAATTCTGAACACTTTCTAGCTGTGTGACTTTGGATAAGTCATTTAACCTTTTCTGCCTCAGTTTCCTCATTTGTAAAATGAGGATAATATTTCCCAGGGTTGTTGTGAGAATCAAATGATAACATTTATAAAGCATTTTGCAAACCTTAAATTGCTAACTATTATTTCTGACTCTATGGCCAGTTCTCACTATGCCATACTTGATGCATAAAGCTTTACAGTTTGTAAAGCACTTTATATACATTGTTTTATGTGATCTCATGAATATTTTATGAGTTTGTTACTCCCAACATTACTATCCTTACAATTTGAGCAATAATAACACTGTCATTCTTGAAAAGAACTTGTCAGCCAAATATCACATTTCTCCATTCACCATCTCTGTGATTTCCTTGCCCAAAGCACTATATCCTAGCACAACACTCCCTTACATGTATTGTGTTCCCCGAGCCTGGTATAAATTCTTTGAAGGTAAAGACTTTCTTGTTCTTTGTTTTTGTATTACTATCCCTTAGCACAAAGCCTGGTATATAGGATTAATTAATTAATTAAATTAATTAATTAAAAATTAATTAATTAAATTTAATTAATAAATTCTTTTCATCCATCCGTCCACCCATTCATTCAACACTATGTTGTATACTGTGGGGGATTCCAAAAATAGTGTGAGACACAGTACATATTCTCAAAGATCTTACATCTTGTTGGTATTACATTAGTACTTGAAGGGTTGTAGAGATAATCTAGTTCAATGTCTACAGTTTACAGATTCAGAAATTTAGGACCCTATAAACACATAAAATTATTAGAAATCAACACTGTGATTAGATGATAATGTCATGGTATAGATTAAGCACCACAGAGGAGAGGAACAGGAGTTATGGGTTAAGGATATTTGAGGAGGGCTTTGTAGAAGACATGAATGATGGGTAGGATTTGGAAAGCTACAGAGGAGAGGAAATAAACATCCCCTAGATGTATAGATAGAATGTTATAATTAGAAAGGTCTGTAGAGAATATTTAATCCCATTCTCTCATTGTATAAATAAAGAAACTGAAGCCTAGAGAAGGGCTGGAACCTTACTAGGGCTAGAACCCACATATTTTGATTCTTAGTTCAGGACTTAAAGGACCATACTGAGCTTGAGGAAGGGGAAATGACATAAACTGAAATAAAGAGATGGGACAGATAGAGCATAAATATGAAGCTGTGTAGAAATCAACCCAACTTTAATGGACAGTTCATGTGGGGAGGTAGTGGGAATTGAGTTTGGACAGGTAAATGTGGCCTCTTCAGAATGAGCTTTGAATGATGGGAGTTCTGCATCACTGAAATGACATAATGAAAATGTAATGTAGAAGAAATAGTTTTGTGAAGCATAGCTTACTCTGTCTCTCTTTCTTTGCAGCATGCACTCGACGCGGACAATGCTGGAGTCAGTCCAATAGGAAATTCTTCCAACAACAGTAGTCACTGGGACCTTGGAAGTGCCTTTTTCTTTGCTGGGACAGTCATCACCACCATAGGTACTCTTTTTTTGATTAAAATTACCATTGATGCAAGTGACAGACTACCACAGAAAGTTTGCCCACCTTCATGTTTCGCATGAAAACATGAAACCTTGAGAGTCATCCAAGATACATCGAGTTGTCATACCCTACCAATACTCAGATGTGGGGTTCAACCATAAAATGGGATATATGTGAAAGGAAAAACAATGCATAGATACATGATGTGCAGTTTCATCAGTGAAAGTTACTCCTCATTGTGGAAACGCCTTCTACCAAGGCATTTTATTTCCCTGCAGCAGGCAACTTGTTAAGTAATTTGCTCAGGGTTACATAGCTGGCAAATGAGAGAAACAGTACTTGAATCCAGTTTTTCCTAATTATAAATCCATTACTCTCTACATATTCACCATACCTCCCAAAATGCATGTGTGTATACATACACATATGTACACACTTGTCTATGCATGTTTATGTGTATGTATGTATCAAAAAATATGTAAGTTACAAGCTCACATTTCAGTTTTATGCAAATCAAATGTGAGAATAAATGTGTGACATATTCAAACCTATTCTTTGTGGGGTCTTCCAGTAAAGGCTAAAAACAGAACAAAAGGAATGTGCCTTTTAGAAGGGAGAACTGGAAAACATTCAATCAGTTGATCAATGAGCATTTATTGAGCACCTACCATGTGCTAGGTGCTGTGCTAAGGACTGAAGATACAAAATAAAGCAAAAAACTTCCTGCTTGAATGGAGTTTACAATCTAATGGGGAGGCAACGAACAACTATGTACAAATAAGCTATGTGTAGGATGAATTTGAAAATCAACAGAGGGAAGATAGTAGCGTTAAGAGGGTTTGGGAAAGACCTGAAAGAGACTGATGAAAGAGTAGAATGAGAAATAATTACAATGTCAATAATAGCTTATTCTTGTAAAATGCCTTACCATTTATTAGACACTTTCCTCTAAGGAGGTGTCCATCAATTGAGGAATGGTTGAACATATTACTGAATATTAACTGAACCTGGGAAGTCTTGTATGAACTGATGCAAAACAAGGTGAATATCAGATCATGATACTAAAATTGTAAGGGACCTCAGGGGCTGTCCAGTCCAATCTCCTAATTTTATAGGTTTTATAGACTTATAGGAAAGTAAGGTCAAAGGAGACTAAATGACTTGTCCAAAATCACCCAGGTAGTAAAACATTTGAAGATGGAATTTGAATCCAGGTCCTATCACTCCAGAGTCAATGATCTTTCCACTGTACTGCAATGAGTTTAACTTTGTAAAGAAAAGCAACTTTGAAAGGCCTAAGGGAAGGGTTTAAGGACTGTCAGTTGTTAGCTGTTCTCTCCTTGCAAGGAAGGGGAGAGATCATCTGGAGGGATACAGGTGACTAGGCTTCCTCATCTCTCTTTCTCCTCCAACTGCTCCCCCTGACTCTTTCTGAACTGGAGAGGTCTTCTGCAAAGCTCCTCGCCATGTCCCGCTCAGGCCTGCCAAGGAGTTCAGTGGGTGTGGCTACATATGCTGGAGCATATCCCTGCATCAATGGGTTTTGGAAGCTGGAGAACAGCCTGCCCACCCAAGGTTCATCCCTCGCCTTCAGGGCTCCCTCCTCTCCTTCTGGTTTGATGTTCATCTAGAGCCCCACAAATTGAAGAGGAGATGTCTCAGTCTTGTGGACACATTTGAGATCATAGACCATCCACAACCAAATACAGCATGGCATAGAAGCCTAATCCTGGAAATCCAGATTGATGCTGAACTTCAAGGATTCCAGGATGTGCCCAGACATAGGAAAGCTAAAAGAAAGTGACAGAAAGAAAGGATCAAAGGGCAGAGAAAACATATATACAAGCAAAAGGAGTAGGGGAGGAGGGCAATTCTGAAAATGGCATTACTAAGGTAGTTTGAAAGAAAGGTTGGTACTGAGTTGTGTATGATTTTTTTAAATTTAATTTTATTTTAAATTTGTTTTAAAATAAATAAATAAATATAAATAAAATAAATAAATAAAATTTTATTTATTTTAAATTTATTTAAATTTTAAATTTAAATTTATTTATTTAACTTTTTTTTACATTCATTTTCACAAAATATAATCCAAATTTTCTCCTCATTTGTCACCTCCCTCCACCTCAATACACCAAGGATTCTAATTTCCCCTATCACCAATCTGCCCTCTCTTCTACCATCCCTTCCTTCCCTGGTCCCCATCTTCTCTTTTGACCTGTAGGGCCAGATAACATTCTATTCCCCATTACTTGTATTTCTTATTTCCTAGTAGCAAGAACAATACTCAATAGTTGTTCCTAAAACTTTGACTTCCAACTTCTTCCTATCCCTCCCTCCCCACCCATTCCCTTTGGGAAGGCAGGCAATTCAATATAGGCCATATCTGTGTAGTTTTGCAAATGACTTTCATAATAGTTGTGTTGTGTAAGACTAACTCTATTTCCCTCCATCCTATCTTGCCCCTCATTGCTTCTATTCTCTCTTTGGATTCTGTCCCTCCCCAAGGGTGTTGATTTCAAATTGCTCCCTCTTCCCATTGCCCTCCCTTCTATTATCCCCCTCACCCTGTTTATCCCCTTCTCTCCCACTTTCCTGTATTGTGAGATAGGTTTTCATACCAAAATGAGTGTGCATTTTATTCCTTCCTTTAGTCGAATGTGATGAGAGTAAACTTCATGTTTTTCTCTCAGCTCCCTTTTTTTCCCTCCACTAAAAAGTCTCCTTCCTGCCTCTTCTATGAGAGATAATTAGCCCCATCCATTCCTCCCTCTCTTCTCCCAATACATTTCTCTCTCACTGCTTAACTTCATTTTTTTAAGATATGATCCCATCCTATTCAATTCACTCTGTGCTCTCTGTCTCTGTGTGTGCATGTGTGTGTGTGTGCGCATGCGTATGTGTGTGTCTGTGTGTGTATAATCCCACCAACCACCCAGATACTGCAAAGTTTCAAGAGTTACAAATATTGTCTTTCCATGTAGGAATGTAAACCGTTCAACTTTAGTAAATCCCTTATGACATCTCTTTGTGGTTTACTTTTTCATGCTTCTCTTC
>CM053774.1:55078492-55122769 GCA_028658325.1 Potorous gilbertii | reverse complement strand
GAATGTAAACAGTTCAACTTTGGTAAGTCCCTTATGACTTCTCTTTGCTGTTTACCTTTTCATGCTTCTTCTCGTTCTGGTGTTTGAAAGTCAAATTTTCTTTTCAGCTCTGGTCTTTTCATCAAGAATGCTTGAAAGTCTTCTATTTCATTGAAAGACCAGTTTTTCCCCTGAAGTATTATACTTAGTTTTGCTGGGTTTTAGTCCTAGTTCCTTTGACTTCTGGAATATCCTATTCCACGCCCTTCAAACCCTTAATGTAGAAGCTGCTAGATCTTGTGTTATCCTGATTGTATTTCCACAATACTGGAATTGTTTCTTTCTAGCTGCTTGCAATATTTTCTCCTTGATCTAGGAACTCTGGAATTTAGCCACAATATTCCTAGGAATTTCTCTTTTTGGATTTCTTTCAGGTGGTGATCGGTGGATTCTTTGAATACTTATTTTGCTCTCTGGTTCTAGAATCTCAAGGCAGTTTTCCTTGATAATTTCATGAAAGATGATGTCTAGGCTCTTTTTTTGATCATGGCTTTCAGGTAGTCCCATAATTTTTAAATTGTCTCTCCTGGATCTATTTTCCAGGTCAGTTGTTTTTCCAATGAGATATTTCACATTCTCTTCAATGTCCACTTTCTTATGTTAATGAACTCAGCCTGTTCTCTAAGAATGTCACATCTCTTTCACCCATCTCCCCTGGTATCCATTCCTTTTCTCCCTCCTTGGAAATGCTGGAAAGGAGTGGGTACGAAAAAAGGATGAGTATATATCTTGCTCAGTTGCCCAACATTGTTGATTCTAGACCTATTCATCTCTACTATGAATATCCTTCAGAGACTTTTTAATAACTAAATCCATATAATCAACTTACAATCAACCATCTCTTCCCATACCTGTTACTGTCATCCAACCTTCAGGTCATTCTCCTATCCTCTTCAATGAATTAAATAGTTGATTTGCAATCCTCCTCTCTATGTCATTATTTTCACAGATTTTAAGATTATACATTAACATCTACAGTCTTACCAGATGATTCATCAACCTTCTCACTTCCATGGATCTGATCTACTCAATTTCTCCCTTATATCCAGTACACCTAGAGGTATGCTGGAGCCAGCTCTAACTAGCTTGTGAAAGTCAATTGTTTAACACCTCAGAAATCAGTAGTCGCTACAAATCAGGACTTGATATATAGTTTGGTTGATTTCTAGATCTAAGAAAGTATTATAATGTAGATTAAAACTTGAAGCTTTGTGTGCATACAGTTTGTTTTTTTCTGGACAACCCAGTTAAACATTTACCAGAATACCCTTGTATTCCTCCATAAACACCACTTGAGCCTAGTTGGACTACAGCAGAAGACTCTGGAGATGAAGTCATTACCATCTTGAAGGCCTGGTATCTATAGACTAATAAAATATAATGATAATAACTTGAATTTATATAATGTTTTAGGGTTTATAAAGGGTTTTACATTCTTCATCTCATTTGAGCCTCATAACACCTGTTTGCACTTTAGGTTTTAGCACATCTCAGAATTGTACTACATTCAATATCTGAAACTTTGAAATTCTACCCTTTGATAATAACTTCCTGTCCCTTTTCTTCTTCCACTCTCTCACTCATACTAAAGTTACACATTAGTCCTTTGGTCTGTCCCTGTTCTCTTATTTCATCTTTCCTTCTCTTTCTTTACTTTTCTCCATACTCTATATTAACCCCAAGGGGAAGTTAGATGCTGAAGTGGATAGAGAACTGGCCTCAGACACTTACTAGTTATTGTCAAGATATTAGGAGACACCCTATTTTCCAGAGCTAAGGCCCAGCAAGCAAGTTGTTCCCTGAGTTTGGCATAACAACAGTCCTTTGTGCTCACCCTCTGGTTGATCTCACTCTCTGGCAAAATCATCTAATTACTGTATTGCTTTGACTAGCACCAGGTATTCTCTGAGTTCAAACAAGCACTGGACAAGTTTGGTCAAGTTCCAGTCATTAAACCCTGCTATGAATCAAACTCATCACATTGTTGCTGTTATCCCTCATTGTCAGGGCTGTTGCTCACTTATATTGTATTATAATATAACTTATAACACTTATCAGTATTGAAATTTGGTGACACTAAAGTGGATTTCCCTACTAGGAGCAGGGCCTCAGCTAATTTCCTGCCTTGCTTGTGAGCTGTTTCCCTCATTTTGAAATTAAACTTCTGTTTGATTCCTGACTCTCCTATCTCTAGTCAACTCAGTTCATCTCTGGACATCCACAGGTTGTTAGAGGGCAGTTTAGTTCACTTTATATTCATTGGTGTCAGAAGTGGCATTGGACATGAAACCAGATGATCTGACTCTCCAGTACCAGTGTGAATGGCCTAGGCACCACCAGAGATTTATTTCTCCTGAGTCTGACACCCTCTTGTCTGGTGAGTCCTCTACCTTTGTTGCTGTTCAAAATCTCTTGAGTTCCTGCCTAGGTTGATCTTGGTCTTCATTGTGAGGAAAACTCTGGAGCCTTCCAGTGACCTGATTTGTCTCAGATTACTCTAGTAAGGGTATCTTTTCTGCCTGCTCTGTTGCCCAAACCAAGTGTTTCTGCCTCCTCTATTTGGCTTCAGCCTCTGCAGGCCAGCTCTTGAAAGCTCTTACCTGCTGTGTTCTGATTTTGGCACCCCTAAAGGCTCTGTGCCTCTTGTTAAGCCAGTAAAGGCATGTCTGGCTATAGAGTATAGCTATGCACTTTGCTAAAATTGTTTTGTCTGTCTTGTCATTTTGTCTGTGTTTCTGTCTTTGCAAGATGTAAGATGTCTATGTTGTTTTTGTGTTGTCTGCTAGATTCTCTTACATAGAAAGATTTAAAATGCAGTCAGCCAGAAAAATTTCAAAGGGCTGTAGCCAAAGAGTTAGAACTGTGGGAAGGATTAATGAACTTTCATACTTAAAGCAATTGTTCCAATAAGCAGGATTAACTCCCACTTTAAGCTTTCAGTGGGAGATTAGGTTATAAGAAAAAAAATCTGCATGACACTTTTTTCCCCTATTATTTCAGTTTTGATTATGCTGGAATTACAGAAACAAAGTCAGATAATCAAAGTTTGTAGAACTGCTAATATGTCTTAGCAGATTTTGGAGACTTGGAGGGTAATCATTTTAAGATTGCAGGAGAGAACTCTTGGTATTTGGGGGTAATTCCAGGAACTCACTCCTTTCTGAAATATCTTAGTAAGTTTTTGGGTACCACTCTGTGGAATGTGTTTTAAGTAAAAATAAAAATTCTAAAAGTTTTAAAAGTAGATGGCAAGATTAATACTTTCGTTGTTTGGAAGTAATTTCAGAAAGAAGAAAGAAAAAAATAGGTAAATAGTTTGCAATATCTTGTTATCCCTTCCTTGAATGTTTGTTTAAACCAGAGATCCCGTGTGACTCCCCTCAGATCAGAGACCCTTTCCCTCTGATCCTGTTAGCCCCTCTCATCTCAGATCAGATTCCCAAATACAAATGCTGAAAAAATACTAGAAAAATGTAGAGAAACTTGAGTTACATTCTGGTTGCAGAAATTTATTAGCTGTGTAATCTTAAGCAAATTATCTTATCTCTGTTTGCCCCAGTTTTCCGATCTGTAAAGAGAAAAATAGTAAAGGTACCCATTTCCCAGGACTGTTGTGAGGATCAAAATGATACAATGATTGCAAGGTGCGTAATCCAGTGACCACCATGTGGTAAGCACTACATTATTGTTGTTTCTTTAATTAAACATCCTTGTTCCATACATGATAACTCTAAGGTGGTTTTAAAAAGCCCAAAGTAATAAGATCAATGATTTTTATGTGTGATAATTTGGAAATGCAATTGATGCCAGTTGAAGTTTTGTTTCACATTTTAGATACATGGTATTATTCATATTTTTACTGTATTTCTAAATTCTCTTATATTGTGAAATTTGAGAAGCCACTGTAACAGAAATGCTGTTTAGACAAAACAACTTTTTAAGTTGGATGCTGTTACACAAAAATTGGACTTTTAAGAGAATGTGATAAAAATAGATATTTGAAAGCTCTTAAATATTTAGTGAGGTAAATTTTGTTATAAGGCTAATAATAAGTTTACTCTAAGAGTGAATTTTCATTTGAAAGTTTTTAAAGATGTCGCTTCAACATATTAATGATGAGTCAGCTATCAGATATTTGCTATACGTCTGAAGCCCCATAATATGGGTACTTTTAACTTATAAGTAAAGGATAAATGAAGTGCTAACTATTAGGAAAAGATCAGGAAAGATATTCAAATCCTAAGATGTGGTTAGTGAAAT
This sequence comes from Potorous gilbertii, assembly GCA_028658325.1. Lineage (NCBI taxonomy): Eukaryota > Metazoa > Chordata > Mammalia > Diprotodontia > Potoroidae > Potorous > Potorous gilbertii. The sequence goes on along the minus strand of CM053774.1, from coordinate 55,118,470 downwards.
TTTGCTATTTGAGGTAAAAATTCACTATTGTTTTCAGCTTTGATTATAAGGATAGTTATCTGAATTGTCCTGATGCCAACAGTAGAAAATGACCTATGCTGCTGTCCTGAAACTGCTAAAGGTGGATGTCTGTGCTTGGGAAAAGTTTTGGGGATAATTTTGACATGATCTAAGGTAGGATTCTCATGACTTCATTTCCCTATTCTGAAAAGATAATTTCCTCATCTGGTTAATCCTGAGTCTTGCTTTTAACACCCTGTGACTATATGATTGGATGTCAGATATGTCTCATGCCTGGAATCAAACAGAGCTAAGGGAATTTTTCCTCCTGTTATAATTAATAACATTTTTATAATTATGTCCCTCTCTTTTCTTTTATAGCAAATTTCCATAATCAGTAAGTTTTATAGGTGCAATACTAAATCTATTAAATAATAGATACTGGAACATCCCTGAGTTTCTATATAATAGGATGCAAGTATGAACATCTTAAAATTTTAACCTGTATTTGTGGTCAAATTATAATATAGGGATGATATCCTCCTAAGGGCAAAATGATTAGACAAGGTAATAAGACAAGATGTTTAAAAAATTTCTTACTAAATGGAATAGCAAATTTTGAGAAAGCAACAGGAGTAGACTTTTCTCTAAGAACTATATACATATGTATATGATTGGCTTCCAAATTTATATCTCATGGAAATCTAGGCTTTGAATATGTTTTAGTAATAAGTTCTCAAAATTAGACTAAGGATTTTACACATTTTCTCATTTGAAAGTATCTGATAATTTTAAAAGGCAGAAGAACTTATCTTATAGTTGGGCTTTCATACAATTTTAAAATGTACTCATATCAGGTACAGGATTTAGGTAAGGATAGAAATGGTAAATGGTAGATAAACTGAAATTCTCAGAAGTTTCAAAATTATAGAACCAAATTTAAATGATTGTCAGAATTGTCTCAGAACCTGTAGATCTAGAACCAGAGAAGCAGAGCACCCTTTAGGGTTCCTGAGAATAAAGCCATTGTCCAAGAAAAGATATATAGGGACCACATGAGACATCTGGGACTCAAAATGTGCTGTTTAAATGGACATTGAGAATGGGTTACTAGAATATAAGGAGACTTGATATTAATTGATATCACTGATAATTACTGTAATTCTTTGGTCTTTTGTTTCATGGTATTTATGTTTAAGTTTTCCATGATTATGTTAGTGACATGTAAATCACCCTTCTCAAAACTAGTCTATCGTGAGCCCTCTAAATGTTTGATTGTAACAAGACATTAGTGTGACCTGATAATGTAATTTTATGAAAAACCTTATTGCATTGTTTGAGCCTAGTTTTGTGTGGCTAGGAAACTGTACCATCTATCTCTATGCACTATTTAGAGACCTTCAACCAAGGATGCTGGCCAGAAACTCAGATCCAAAGATTGATGCAAGGCATTTTGTCACAATTGTACATCTCAAGCAATCAGTCATTGTTTCTAAAGTCCTTCTGACTACTCCCACACCTGCCAAACTTGTGTGGATCATCTGAAGAAAGCTCCTGCTCCTGAGCAGATGGCAGAGGGCAGAAACCTCAAATTTTGTCTAGTCTAGACCTAGAAGTAGTCAATACCTAGACAAAACTGCTGTCCCAAGATTCTGTACAAGGGCTAAGTATACCATTCTAGTATTTTTCTTTGTTTCCTTTTGTTATGTGTCCAACCACCAAGGCCCTGATTGAAGTGCGTGTTGGCATTTTCTCACTCTACATTCTTACTCCCCCTTTCTTTTCTGTTTGCAAACTAACAATGGCAGGACAAGACCTATTCAATTCAACATCTTATCCTAGCCCAACTGGCCTCTTGTAGCATCTTGGCTTATACTTGCCTCTCCTTTAGTGGTCAGAAGACGTGGAGTTCTTTCAGACTCCCTCGCTTTGGCCAAAAAGGGGAAATGTCCAGATACTAGTAGAGGACACCCTGTTTTCCAGAGCTAAGGCCCAGGAAGCAAGCTGAGCCCTAAGCTTGGTATAACAGCAATACTTTCCATGCATCCTCTGGATGATCTCAGTCACAGCAAAATTCCAAATTGTTTCACATAATTATTGTATTGCTTTGACCAGCCTCAAGTGTTCTCTGAGCTTGGAAAAGCATTGGACAAGATTAAACAAATTCAAGTCATAAGGGCCTGCTATGAATCAAACTTGTCACAGTGTTGCTGTTACCCCTTATTGTCAGAGCTACAGCTCACTGCATAGCCATTAGTATAAGTATTGACATTTATCCACATAAAGCAGGTCCCCCGACTAGGAGCAGGGCCCTAGCACATGTGTCTCATTTCCTTCCTTGCAAGCTGTTTCCCTCACTTTGAAATTAAACTTATGTTTGATTCTTGACCCTGCTGTCTTTAGGCTGCTCTGTTCCAATCTAGCCATCCTCAAGTTGGAAGCCAATTCTATCCAGTTGACGTTAACTGGTGTCAGAAGCAGGACCCTGGGCAAGTCATTTAACCACGTTTGCCTTAGTTTCCTCATCCATAAAATGATCTGGAGAAGGAAATGGCAAACTACTCCAGTATCTCTGCCAAAAAAAAAAAAAACCAAACCCACATGAACAACGTCCATGGGGTCACATATAGTTGAACACAATTGAACAACAACAAAATACTTTAACTCCATTACTTTTCATAATTTGAAGTAGCATTTAATAATGGATAGAGTTCTGGATTGGGAGTCAAATGAACTGTGATCAAATCCTGTCTCCTCAACATCTCACCAATGGAACCTTGGGCAAGTCTTTAAATTTCTCTGGGCTTCAGTTTCTTCCTTTATGAGAGAGATAAAAATACCTATAACTTTTGAGAAATCCACATGAAATAAACATAACAGTAATATCTGCAGTTGAATCCAAAGCGTTGGGGTATTACAGCCATTCCCTTTCTTCTAAGGGACTACTCTGCTCTAGATATAGATACACAGACTGTGTTCAAACATGAGAAAGCCTAACAATGTACAAAAAAAAGGCAGGTTCTTTTTCTCATACTCTTTGGCTGTTTATACCTAAACCCTAGGCCCCCAGGGAAAATTACTTACAGCTTGGGTTTTGGCTCATATCTAAGTTCTTTCTAAGATACAAAAAGTCAATGAAGGAGAAGAATGTCTTAAAAAGTATAATTGGCCAAATGGAAAAGGAGGTCCAAAAGCTCACTGAAGAAAATAATTCCTTTCAAATTAGAATTGAGCAAATGGAGGGTAATAACTTTATGTGAAAGCAAGAAATAATAAAATAAAACCAAAAGAATGAGAAAAAGAGAAGACAATGCTAAATACTCACTGGAAAATCAATTGATCTAGAAAATAGATCCAGGAAAGATAATTTTAAAATTTTGGACTATTTGAAAGTCATGATAAAAAAAGAGTCTTGACATCATCTTTCAGGAAATTATTCTATAATACTGCCCTGATATTCCAGAAAAAGAAGGGTAAAACAAAATTGAAAGAATCCACTGATCAGACTCCCAAGAATATTATAACCAAATTCTAGATCTCCCAAATCAAGGAGAATGTATTGCAACAATTGAAGTATCATGGACCCACAATTTCTACATTAAAGTGTCAGAGGACTTGGAATATCAAAGTTCCAGAATTATATGATTTGACCGGAGTCAAAGGAAAAAAGATTGAAGTTACTCATTTTTCCCACACAATGAATGGGCCACGCTTCCTGGCGTAAGGGCCAATCCTACCTGATGCAGACTCCTTTTGCCCCTCTTCTGCTCTTATGATGATAAGATACCAAGGGGCAAATTTATTAAATCAAATGCCTTTTCATAATTAACAAATAATAAGTGCAAGGGCATCTTACATTCTCTATGTATTTCAGTCAATATCAAAACAGTAAATATGTGTCCATTTTTGAAGAAAACCTGTTTATTCCTACTAATACTCAAAAATAGGAATTATTGTCAAAAATACCTTTGATAGGTATATAAACAATTCTCATAAAGCCTTTGTGTAGATGAACATAAAGACTTCTAGACTTACTGATATTCTCCCAGTTACCTTTTTCTGATATCAGTAAGATAACTAGATTTTTTTCCCCATGTCTTTTATATCTTGCTTTCCTTCAGAAAACTTGTATATAGCCAAAGTCATCACAATTGTGTCACCTCCAAAATAGATATCTTCAATGTATACTTGGTTCAGTTAACTTCTTTTCCTATATTTGTCGTCTTTAATGTTATCATCCTTCCTATAAGCGGAGGTATGTTTGAATCAGTTCGTACTGGCTTGCCAGAGTCAATTGTTAAAATTTCAATCTGGGCATTTGCAAATTGGAAATTAGAAAATTACCAATTAGGGTTTGATTTATTGTATCAGTTGTCTAGATTTAGGAAAGTGATGGAGAAAATGTTAATAATAGAGATTAAATTTAAAAAGAGTGCTATGCATATACTTTTTCAGAGACCTGATTGTCAAACATTTACCATGGATATAAGCAAATTCAGTATTATAATGCTATTGTAATTGATTCAAATATGGATCCAAAATGACTAAAATACATCATTTATTCTTCAGATATTGTTTCCATTTTCTCCTGTTTGTTGTCCTTCCATTTTTATCCTCAAATGTCCTTGAAATGACTTTCTTTATTAGTTCAATCTCTTGCCAACTTTTCTTTTAAATTGATTTTACCCTTCACTGCATCTCTGTGCTTTAGAGTTCAATCAATATTATTCATAAGCATTTATCATTTTATTCTACAAGATTTTACAAATCAAATTGAGTTCTATACCAGTGTTATCTTTGGCTGTCACTCCCTTTCATTTAACAAGTAATTCATATGTTTCTTATTCAGCAAATGTACTATATAAATATCAGTTATTACTTTCCATCAATCCCTTGTACCTTTCACCTTCCTCTATTCCTAACTTGCAAAAATTCCTTCCTAACTAACCTTTATCCTCTAGTTTCTCTATTTCTGCTCTAGAACAACTAAGTTTTGTTGAAGAAAATCACAAAATGAGGGGTCCCATCCATACTCTTCACTCCATTCCCAGCTCAATTTGCTTTCCAAACTACCCCTCCTCCTCCACCTTCCTTGTTCATGCAAATATTCTTCTCCCCACATCCTTTCCCATCTCTCCTTCATGTTTTGTCTTCCACTATTAGAATACTTAAGAGTAGGAACCGTCTTGGTTCTTCGTATTTGCATGTTCAGTGCTTAATAAAATGTCTAGCATACAGTGCTACACATAAATGTTCACATAAGTAAGCATGTAAATGTTCAATTTATCTGTTCATTCATCTATCATTCTATTCTTCTATCTATATCAAGTTGATTTACTCACTACAAATTTATAGTATATAATTTCATTTGTGCCCTTAAGATGCTTGACTTTCCTTCTATTGTACGTTGGTTTGTTATTTTTACTATCTCATTCTCCACTGTGATTGTTTTAATTTTTTTTCACCTCTCCTCTTGCTAGCAATCACACCACCCACCCCCCTCAATCCACTATACTTATTGCATGTGAGTTTCCTACTTAATGGAAAAAATTGAAACTTACGCCCCCTCCATCTCTCTTCCATTTCTCCAAACTTCTCAGAAGCATTATCTTCTCTCTTCCTCCTTCTCCCCAGTCACAGAACTTTACTTAATCTATACTAAAGCCTACTTCCTCTACCTACTTATGTCCTTGATCCTGTTTTTTCTATTGCATCATGTTCTAATAGCTATCTCATGTCTCTATGGCATTTATAATCTTTCTTATCCTTTACATATTCTTTTTTTAAAGCCTTCCCATGGCCTTTACCCATCCTATTATGATTTTATCTTTTCTGCTCTTTTATTGTTAAATTTCTTGAAAGAGTTGTCTATACTGATGCCTTCATTTCTTCACTAGCCATTCTGTCCCCAATTTTAGGCAGTTAAGCTTTTAGTCTCATGACTCTGCTGAAACTGCTCTAAGGTCAAACCTAATGATCATTTTTAGTTTTTGTCCTCCTTGACCTCTATGCATCTTTTGACCCTGTCTGCCATCCTTCCTATTGAATGGTCTCCTCTCTTGGTTTGAGACATCATAGTTTCCTAGTTTTCTTATATTTATAACTGTACCTTCTTTTTCTCCTTATCTGCCTGTTTTTCAGTTATTTTTGTCACGTCCAACTCATTGTGACCTCATTTGGGGTTTTCTTGACAAAGTTTGTTTGTCATTTTCTTCTCCAGCTCATTTTACAGATGAGGAACTGAGGCAAACAGGGTTAAGTGCCCATAGTCACACAGCTAGTGTGAGTCTGAGGCCAGGTTTTATTTCTCTGCCTACTGGTTCCTTAATGTGGGTGTTGTCGACTCATCCATGTTGAGTCATCTTCTCTGCTGTCTCAACATTCTCATCTTTGTAAATATCATTCACTTCTTTGACCTCAACTATCCCCTCTATGCAAGCATGGCTCCCAAGCCTCTTATTTCTATTCCTGGTCTCTTTTCTGAGCTCCAGAACCATTCTCTAACCAATTCTCTACAGAACATCTTCACTTGGATGGTTCCTAAGTACTTAAAAATGAATATATTCAAAAATTGAGCTCACTAGCTTTATTTTTAAGCTTTTCTTTTAATTTCACTATTTCTGTTCAAACATCACCATTCAACCAGTCTCCCATATCTTTTACTCTTCCCTCTCCTTAGCTGAGCATATCTACTCACTTATTAGATCTTAGCAATTTCATTTGCAAAATATACAATTTTTTCCCTTCCTTTTTATTCTAACACTGACCACTATCACACAAGTCAATATGATTACCTTTCTGGACCATTGTGATAGTATTTGCACGTCTTCCTGCCCCTATTCTTTTCCTCTAATCTACCTTTCATGCCTCTATCAGGATAATTTTTTATAGATAAATATTTCTCATGGAGCTTCATAAGTCTTTGATCATTCTCTACTGCCTACTAAGTTCAAACTCCTCTGCTTGTCATAATCCACTATCTTGCCAGTATACCTTTTCAGTATTGTGTTATGCTCCAACTAAACTGATCCATTCTCTGGTCCACAAGTGTGTAGCATGCACTCATGTTTTCATGACTTCAGATAGAATATTTCCTATCTCTAAATGTCCTCCCTTATTTTTTTTTGTCATTTGTTAAAGCCCAATTCAAATGCCTCCTCCCTCAGGCATCCTCCTCTGTCCTCTTAGTTAATATTCTGCCTCTCTCCCATCCTGCCATTTGTGAGTTCATACAACATTAAAAAATGAGTTTTTAATGCATTTCTGTGTATTATAGCTATCTGTGTATGTGTCTTATCTTCCCTCTTTGGGGGCTATTGTTTTATTGAAACTTGGAATCTTTTCAATATCTAGAACAAAACTCTGTACACAATAGGTGCTTAATAAAGGTTGTTATATATTGTTGGTTTTAAGCCTCAGTTTCCTCATGTGTAAAATGGGAATAAAATTAAAATAACTATCCATCAAACAATAAACTTCAAGAGAACAGGGGATTAAATTTTATATTTCCTCATGGGCAAAACAATGGGGTCCTACATCCAACAGATACCAAATTAATGTTTGTTGAATGAATGAATGAAATAAGGCCAATTGTAAAAAGTATTGTAATAGTAAAGTGTTAAATAAATGTAAAGTGTTACTATTCACACTGAAGGAAGAACACAATGATGTAGAAAATAATAAATGGTAGCTATTTTTACAAAATTTACGTTTTACTTTAAAAGAAGTTTTTGCATTCCATTTTTTAAGTTATTTATGATGTTCTGGGAATCCATCTGGGTTACCAATGAGTCAACAATTCTCTATAAGATATTCTTTCTCTCTTCCTTTTTTTTCCCTTCAGATTCAAGTATGCCTGTGGCATTTTCCATGGAGTACCCATATTGATACTTTAAAGTACTTAAAGAAGTATCATTCATTCAACAAATCTTTATTCAAGAAGTATTCTACACAGCAAAGACATTGTAGTAGTAGGCAACATCTACTTGTGTGTGTGTGTGTATGTGTATGTATATATATGTGTGTGTGTGTGTTTTCAATTATTAAGCATTTTTTCTCCCTCTTGCCTTTCCCTTCATTGAAAAAAAAAGTCCAGAAATTTAAAAAAAAAACACTTTGTATCATATATCCATAGTCAAAAAAATAAATTCCCAAATTCTCCACATCCAAAAATGTGTTTCTCTTCTGCATATTAGCCCATCATCTCTCTGCCATGAGGCAGATAGCATCCTTCATCATCAGTCCTCTGAATTCATGGTTGATCACTGTATTGATCAGAGTTCTTAAGTCTTTCAGAATTATTCATTTTTAAAACATTGATAGTATAGTATAATTTGTTCTCCTAGTTTTGCTCACTTTGTTCTCTATCAGTTCATATAGTTTCTCTTAGGTTTCTCTGAAACCATCCCTTTTATCATTTCTTATAGCAAGAGAGTGTTCTACAACATACATATGCCATAATTTGTTCAGTATTCCCCAACTGCTGGGCATCTCTTTAGTTTTCAGTTCTTTGCTGCCAGAAAAAGTTGTTCTATTGATATTTTTGTACATAAAATAATTTTTCCTCTTTATTTGATCTCTTTGAAGTATACCACTGGGTCAAGAACATGAACAACATAGTAACTTTTGGAAATAAAGGAGACATGAATCATCAGCATTTCTGGGTAATACCAGTAAAATCCCACAAGAAAAGATAGAGAAATTCAATTTAAAATAACTTCTTAATGTATAAAACACATAGGCATCAACCTACCAAAATAGTCACCCAACTTCACTATGGGTACAAAACGCTAATAAAAACAGACCTATATAATTAGAGAAGTATTAATAGTTCATGGGTAGGACAAGCCAACATATAATTCTTTAAGGTTTGCAAAACACTTTACATATACTGCCTCAGTTAATCCTGACAACAAATCTGTGAGATAATGTTATTCTTATCCTCATTTTACATATGAAGAAACTGAGCCTAAGAGTAGTTAAATGACTTGCCCAGGGTCACTCAGCCAGTAAATGTGTAATGTAATCCTATTCTATATTCTATAATATTCTATATTCTGTTCTACAGTAGGGTAGAACTGAGAAAAAAAGAGTATTCAAGTTGTTCATTGTCACTCTTACTGGCTACCTCATGGTGATGGGGGAAGTGACAAGGACTGGCAAAGAGCCCAAAGAATAGGGGCAATGGTTTACCCTAAATAGAAAGTAAATCACAATAGCTAAGTCATAAACAAAAGTCTGGTTGCCTGCAATGGTGCTGTATCAGAGCCCCCCCCCCCCAATTTCCTGATATCCCACTCTACCCTGGTGGTGAAGGGAGGGACAAAGAGAGGGGATTGGAGTTTGGCATTTGGCAGGCTTTAAAAAGGAATAGACAATGCTGATCCTATAGGAACTGTAAAATGCTCCTGAGGTCCTCTGATCCTTCTAAGTATACTATCTATATTCAGTATTAACTTCACCTGTCTCCATCTTCACTGCCCACTACTCCCCATTTCCACATCTTAAAATATTCTATTAATCAAACCATCAACAAGGATTTTTAGTACTTACAAGGTTTTAGACACTGTATTAAATATTGGGGATACAAAGAAAAAGCAGAAACAGCCCTTAATCTCAAGAATCTTGCATTCAAATGGGGGAATGCTCTCTCTCTCTCTCTAGATATCTATATCTATATATATATATATATATATATATATATATATATATATATAAAACATATATGCATGCATACATTACTTAATGTATGCATACATATATACACATATAAATATAATTGTGTATGATATATGCACGTATGTATGTATATGTATGCATATAGTGTCTATTGCTAATCTTAATTTTCAATTAGAAGACCTGGGTTCAAATTGATTTTCCTGCTTGCATGACCTTTGGTAAGCCATGAAAATCTCTCAAGTTCTAAATTCCTCATCTCCTGTAAAATGAGGGAATTCAATTAGATGATCACTAAGGTCCTTCCAGCTCCAACATTAGATGATATTCTTTGAATTTAAAATAAGAAAATTTCAAAGGATTTCAGAGGATGAACTTTTATAGGGAATGATGTAGAGATGCTCTGAATTATAGTCTGCAGGCAGCTTTTTGATATAGTGGATGAAATGGAGTCAAGAAGCCCTTCTTTTATATCCTATATTGGGTAAATCATTTAATTTCTCTCATCATCAGTTTCCTCATGGGTAAAGTGCGGATAACAAAAACACTCACCTCACAGGGATATTGTGAGGATCCAATGAGATAACAGGCAAAATGTTTTGTAAACCTAACTGCTAACTACTTTCATTACTCTCTATTGTTAACCTTCACTGGAACATTTTGATTTTAGTTGAAGAAAATAAGTAAACGACAATGGAAATTTGAGAAAAGTCCATAATCCCTAACTGCTCAAGTAGGTCAGCTTTCTTTATTCCCATTTAAATACTTGTCAGAGCTTGGGTTAGTTTTTGGGAGAAGAGGAAGAACTGTATGTCTATAAATATTTTCTGTTATCCTAACCTGGTTATGGGAGAAGAGGAAGAACTGTATGTCTATAAATATTTTCTGTTATCCTAACCTGGTTTTCTCAAAAGGGATCAATTGATGGACACCCTCATTTTTTTTATCTCAATAATTGTGGTGGAAAAGAAGAGGACACAAGGAGGTAAAAAGAGTTTATACTCATTTATCCCATTGCTCAAATGTCTTTGTGTGCTTCTAATACAGGCAGGCTGAGTCCTCTAAATATCTTGGCTGAATAATGGTTGCTGTCATAATGACTGTCATGTAAAATTAAGCATTGAAAATTATCCTCCTTTCTCCACCATTATGTATCTTTAAGAAGAGTAGCAAGAAATAAACCCTATACTTCCTTAGCTAAATTTAATTTTAGGCTTAATTGCAAATCCAGGGCATTTTGGCTGGGGAGAGGCGCTCTCTGGATACCTCAATGTCTGTCAGCTTATTCATGATCCAGAGGTCCATGTGCACTAGCCTGATAATTCTCAGACAATTCCACAAATTATTACTCATAGAAGTATTACTACTACCAGAAAAAGTGAGAGAAAAGAGCTTCCTAAATTTTTAGAAAATATCAAAAGAATGAAAGTGAAGACCTAAAATCAAGCCCCATCTCTGACACAGCCTATCTGTGAGACCCTGAACACTTAGACTCCTGGTATCCAAGGCAACTCTCTTAAGATTATAAATTGAAAAATAGTCATGCATATGCACTGATTTAAAGCAGGGATTCTTAACATGGGATTTCAGGTTTCAAGGGTCTGTGAATTTTAAAAAATGTTTTGATAACTACATTTTGATTTAATTGATTTTCCTTTTAATCTTATATCATTTATACTGTGCATTTAAAAACATGATTCTGGGAAGAGGTCCATAGGCTTTGCTGGACAGTAAAAGGCGTCCATGACACAAAAAAAGCTTAAGAACTTCTATACCAGTGAAATCAGGTTCAGTCCAAAAACAAAAACAAGAAAAATATGGGTTCAAGGGTTAACTGTATGCCTGTCCTTTGTGAGACCTGCCTTATTAGGTTTAGAGAAGATTCTGCCTAGATTGGCCACTCTGAAATAAATTTTTTAGCTCTAGAAATGCTTGAAGATCATCTACCAACATATATAGAATATATACATATATACACACATATACGTACACACACATACATATATACATATATGTGTATATATACATACATATACACAAATGTGTGTGTGTGTGTGTGTGTGTGTATGTGTGTGTAAAATCTCTTTCCTGGTCTATATAAGATCCTGGAAGATAAGAATTGCTTTACTTTTGTCTTTGTATTCTCAGCACCTAGCAAACAACACAAGTTGTCTTGTAGTTGGTACCTAATAAAATGCTTGCTTATTGAATTGATTCATTATATCCATATATATATCATCATCTGCACTCATGAAGTCATAGAGCTCTGACGCATCCTATTATGAGAAAATTCTGTACTCTGTAAAAATGATTCCTGTTTCCCCCATCTGACAGTGAGTCTCTCCTCTCCTTTTCTTTTCTCTATTTTCTTTACTTTTTCAACTAAGCTGTGGGCTTCATCCGAACTCATTGGCAGCCATGAAATTTACATGTTTTGACTTTTTGGTTTGGGGTTTTGTTGTTTTTGTTGGTGGTGGCTTTTCTCCAGCTGAACTACACCAGGCTGGTCTCTTTAAACTGCCAAAAATCTATTTTTAGGAAGCCTCTGCAGTCTAAACATAAATGGACAACCATGGTTCAGAAACTTTCATTTCTCTTCAGCTGCTGCTGGTTATAAAATCAGATGGGAGGTGTCATAACTTTCTCTTACATTACAAACTAGAGAGCATACCAGCAAAACTCAATAAATCTCACAGCTGCTTTTATTGCAATGTCTGTCAGATACTGCACTTCAATTCCTTGTTTTTAAACAATGCATTCACTTTCTCACCTATTTTTGGAGCAAAGACACTAATTACTTTCACTTCTACAAATTACTTTCAATTGCAATTTAGAGGGCATTCTTTGGCCAAATTTTATTCCAGAGGATATGGGTCAATTATTGGGTTAAAAATACCATTAACTATAAAATGTTAGGCTACTTAATATGATAAGTTAATATGCCTAGTTTGCTAGTACTGGCAGATTATTTTAGGATGTATAACTGTTAGGAGAGAAATATCTCCTCTTTGAGTTCATATGACAGATAACTACTGCTGAAATAAATCTACCACAATGCAGAAATTATAGAGGTAAGAAAAACCTAGCCTTTGTTACACTTAAGTATAGGTTCATATCTCAGACAAAAAAGAAAAAGAAAATAAACCTGAAACCCATTAGGAGTCCAACAATCTTATAGACAAAGGCCCTTTTATAGACAAAAATATGTCAGTGACAGAGAAATAATTCCTTTATATGTTGCAATCTTGTACATTCCATTAAAGTTAAAGAAAAGACAGATTCCTTTGTCATAAAAGTTGAACAAACTTAAAGAGTCATAATCTCATACATAAATGACACTAACTGAACAGACTCCCTAGGTAAACTACATGTAGATTGAACTACACTTAGAGAGCTGTAACAGTAAGCACCCTAGCCATACTCAGGATGACCTGCTAGCACAGTTTCTTGGATCTGCTTTAATAGGAAAGATAGTTATTATGGGATCAACAATCTTTTTTTAATTATTTTCATTAGTTTAGGGAAAAAGTCAGCACCCTCAACTTCAGAGAAAATACAAACAGAAAATATAAGAGAGAAATAAAGACTAACAGACAGGGCTCTACTGCCTGAATCAAAGTAATATTGCTACACACTTTACATACATCTCTGGATTGAGAGAGACTTTACATCTGAGCAGTTGGGGAGCTCTAAACATACATCCACTCAGAGTTCTGACCAGGGAATCACATGATCTTTCTCATAAGATAGCCTCCGAAGCAAAATACCAACTCAGAGCATATATATACTTCTCAAAGTCAGAAGGCTTCACAACCCTCTTGACTCAGTGCCTAATTAGAAATTAGCAAAAGGTGTGAAAACCTTCCTACAATCAAGCTTCCCTTCTCCACAAGAGGCTTCTTAAAGGGCAGGGAAGATCTAACATTCCATTAACATTACAAGGATTTACAAAGATGGTGATTGAAGGGGAAGATTTACATGCCAAGGGGTCAGAGACAGTTGAGATTCTTCCTCTGGCTTCTTGGGATATTTAAGATCATAAATAAATTTTCACATTTCACAGGACAAGTTTTTGTCAGGTTAATGTTAACAGAAGATAGGCTTTTAGTTAACCAAAAGTTGTAAAAGGAATGACTCTGAGCCCCCAAAAATGCAAATTATAAAAGGAAATAAAAATTCCCATAACTCATGGTTATTGAGATAAATTCAAAACTATAGGCCAGCCAGTTCATCATTGACATTTTAGACTTTTAGAGCTAGAAGGGGCCTTAGAAATCATGAAAATTCAACTCTCTCATTTTATACAATAGATAACTAAAATCTGAAAATGTGAAATAATTTGACAAGAGCAGAAGTGAGTAGAAGAAACACTAAAAGCCATGCAGAACCATAATTAGATAATTTTATACCCAAGTCAATCCCTGCAAATAAAACATGCTCAGAACCACAAAGGCAGGAAGTAAGACCTGCCATCTAGTCACTGCTTATGTTAAGTAAGTATTCTTGCTAACCAGAGGTTAAACTCAACTGTTTCTAGCTACTAAAGTATTATAAGTGCTATCAGCACCATCCATATTTTGGTATCTTGGGGTAAAATCTTAGTAAGTCCCATAATATGATATAGGGGAAAGGGTCTGGAGAAAAAAGACATGGGTTTAATTCTCAACTCTGCTATCTGTGTGACCTAGGGAAAGTCATTTAACTTCCACTGGCCCTAATTTCCTTATCTGTAAAATATGGGAAGTAGGACTAAACAAGAGTAGCTAGATGGATAGAGAGCTGGTCCTGAAGATCCGAGTTCAACTCCAGCCTCAGATACTTAGTAACTATGTGACCCTGGGCAAGTCAATTAGCTCTGTTCACCTCAGTTTCCTCTGTAAAATGAGTTGTAGAAGGAAATAGCAAACCTCTCTAGTATCTTTGCCAAGAAAACCCCGAATGGTGTCACGGAAAGTCAGATATGATTGAAATGATTGTACGACAAAAGGACTACAGTCTCTGGGCTCCATTTATGCCTCTGGATCTGTGATCTTATGATCCCAATCTCCCTATTCTGACTTTTTGACTCAGTTCTGGGTAGCTTCTTCTCATTATGCTTTCAACTTAAGGGACAATAAATCACTGACTTATGGAAAAATTCAAAGGTGCAGTCTCTAAAATTAGACTTCAGTCTGGACAAACTGGAATAGCAAATTGCATTCATTGTTGTCTACAATGATAATTTTTCTTTAAAAATGCTTTTACTTTTCTATTTATGGAATAGCTTTATAACTGGAAATAATGTTAACATTCATGTATTTAATAAACATTCAATTCATGATGCTAAAGCAGCTAGGTGACCCAGTGGAGATAGAGAGCTAGACCTGGGGTCAGGAAGACCTGAGCTCAAATTCACACTTAGATACTTGCTAGTTGTGTGACCTTGGGCAAGTTATTCTGTTTGCCTCAATTTCCTCAACTGTAAGATGAGGAAAAATAATAGCACCTACTTCCAAGTAGGTTGTGGGGATCAAATAATATTTGAAAAGTGCTTGACATAGATAGTCCTTAGCACATAGTAGGTGCTCAGTAAATAGTTGTTTCCTTCTTTCCTTCCTAAGCACCAGAGGGAGATGATAAGTAAGACTCAGTCAATGACTTCATGATGTTCACAGAGGCAAAAAGACCACAGAGGCCATTTGTTTAAACCCCTTTATTTTACAGATAAGAAAACTGAGGTCCCAGGAAATTAAGTGATTCAGTCAAGGTCACGTGAATATTAAGATTAAGAGGAGGATTTGAACTCAAGATCTCTTCTTCCAGGGTCACTATTCTTTTCACTATAAATAAGATAGGTACACAATTAGCTTTTTTTCAAAAAGCTAATGTGATAGGGAAATTAAAGAGTTGTGAATAATATAAAAAGAATTCTTTTTAGAATTCATTTCTAGATGAAAGAATCAGGAAAGGGCTAATGGAAGGGATGACATTTAAGGTGGGCCTTGAACCATGGGTAGGATTTCAATAGGTGAAGAGGAGGGCTGGGGTGAGAAGCATTCCAGATGTGGCTTCACAGGACAAAAGCAAAGGATGGAAAGTTAAGGACAGTTTTTTTTTTTTTTGCAGGGGTGGGTGGGAGGAATGACAAAGAGTATATAGTTTGCCTAATTTAAAAATGTTTATATTTGATCTTCTAATATTTACTTAAGCCAAATGCCTCCTGGTCATTAGTCAGGTTCTTCATTAAAAAAGCAAAATTAGGAATCCTGAGAAAAGAGTCAGATGCTTCTCTTTCACAGCAGAATAGGATTAGATTAACATGTAATTAGACATGGTAGCCTGGCATTATATTTCTTGGTTCAAAAGAAATGCAGAAATAATTTCATGTTTTACTTTTGTGTGTCTTAAGTTCACAGATGTTGAGGGAGTGGAGACCAGTGTCTAGTTTTCCTCTACTCTTAGCCTTTCTTTGTTACTAAGAGGGGAAGAAGCAGAAGAAGAGGAAGAGACATTCCTCATCTTTGTCCTTGAAAGTCTGTTTGCTCTTTGTGTTGGTTTTGGTTTTTTGGGGGTTTGGATTTTTGGAAGATTATTATGATGATGACTTTTGCCACTTGCTTTTAAATAAGTCAGTTTCTCCAAACTGATAAGCCTATTGTGCATATTTCTGTGTCTGCCCCTTAGGTTAAAGGTAGTTGGAGAAGGAAGCACTGTCTGCCACAAAGAATGTATTTCTCCTGGCAAGATAAGGCAGGATCTGAATACATCCTTTATCTCCTCCAGGAATACTGGAGTAGCTCCTGGGGAATCTTTTCTGAGCTATCAGTCAGAATTGGCCAAAAGGACCCAGGACCCAGATCTCTTGAACTCACAAGGTTATCTTTAGGCTTGGAAAAAGAAAGACAGAGAAATAGAAAGACAGAAACAGAGAGAGACAAAGAGGCAGAGAAGGGAGGTAAAGACAGAGACAGAGAGAGACAATGATATAGACAGAGACACACAAAGACAAAGACAGACATAGAGACAGAGACAGAGATATTTATATGATGAGGAAATAACACAAAAGAAGCAGCCCAAACAGAAGTTCAGGCTTGCTTAGGCAGGCCATGTGATTTAGATGTGAGCTCATCACTGCATGTTAGCCAGTTGACGGAACAAAGAAAACACCTACCTTTATGGGAAGTAGCTGAAAATAGATTTGACATGATCAGAAACTGGAGATGAAGACAGATCTGAGAGCAGAGATACTCCTTTTTAAATCCACTGACCCATCAGCTCTTCCTGTTTAGTACCCATCAAGCCATCTGAAAACATAAACCTTTCAGAGCTAAATCACACATAACTAAAACCAAGCCCCAAAGCTCTGATATGCTCAACCAGAAATAAATAGGGCTATGCTGCACGTGTTCCCTGGGATGACCCCTATTTAAACTCCAGCTAAAATTTAATGTTTGGAGACTGGCTTGGGATAGTTGAAAGTTGTCATAAGTTCATAATGGCATCTTTGTTCTTCACTGCTATTTGCAGCCCTTGTCTATTGGAAAGTACAAATAAAATGTCATACAACTCAGCTCAAAGCAATGAGAACAGACCTTTGTACTCATGCAATGAATAGTAAATTTGCAAATTTAACCATGGGTTTCAGAGCCTTTCTTTTTATCTTCCCCTGAGTCCTTCAATGAAGTATAATGTTCAAAGATTCTATAATATAGAATTGGGGATAGAATATTCAGATAATACATTGTCTTCCCGAACATTCCCTTAAAACCCCTGAGATATGGGGAAAGAATCACCAATCTGCATCAGAGTTGTGTTTTTTCTACATGTAAGGAGAAATCTGCTGCTGTTGTGCTATGAACTGTAGCTGTGCATTGTGCTTCTCAAGGTGATCCAAGGAATGGGTCATCAGCTTGTACAAGATTTGGGAACCCTACAGGTTGGAAAAGATGCTCTGTCAAACAAAGAATCACACAGAGAGTCAATGCTGTGTTTCACTATCCATAGTCTAGTCATTTGAATCTTAAAATATCTTTCAGTTAATTTTGCTCCAGACAGAAAAATTTCCTTCATTTCTCTGATGTGGTCCCCCTGCAATACTACAAAATCATCAATTTAGAAAGAATTTGCTGCTATGATGGGGAAAGTGAACAGGTGAGTCTGATCACCTCACCTGATCCTAGGAATGAATGCCCAGGTTAAGTCATTTGTATTGAATAAATATTTTGATACCATATAGGCCCAGCCTCAACTACTCATTCTTTATCCCCACTCCTCATGATTGTTTCAAATCTTTTTTGTTGTTCTATATTGCCCACAACTCACCCTCCTTCCTACTTATAGCAGATTACTTAGCCTTCCATTTCACTGAAAAACGGAAGTCATCTCATCCCTGAGCTCCATTTTCTCCATTCCCCAAACCTTATCAACATCATTACCCTTGCTCTCCTCCTTTCTAGTTAGAGGAGATGAGATGTTCCTGCCATATACCTGGACTAATCTTTCTGCATCTTCAATTTCATATCCTTAGGCCTCTTGTAGCATCTCACTTTGTTGACAATCCCCTCTTTTCAGTCTCTCCTTCACCACAGACTTCGCTACTACCATCAATATCATTAGATCTCCTCATTCCTACAAAAATAAAAAACAAAAAAAGCTTCCTTTAGCCCTTCTAGCTTAGCCAGCTAATATGCCATCTCTGTCCCTGCCCCCTCCTCTCTCTTTCTCACGCTTTTTCGTTCTTTTCTCTTTCATTGTTAAATATCTTGAACAATTTATGTATGCCCCCAGCTTTCATTTCCTCTGTTTTCTTATCAACCCCAACAATCTTCTCCTTCACCCTTCCCCTCTACTGAAACTCATCTTTGAAAGATTACTAATGACCTTTCTGATCATCAGATGCCTCCTCCCCCTTTTTCCATATTGTTCTTGTTCTCTCTGAAATTTTTTTTAACTCTTTTGACACTTTCCCTCCCTGGACTCTCTTTCCTTCATTTCAATAATACTATAATTTCCTTATTCTCTTAGCTCTGACAATTTCTTCTCTCTTCTTTGCTAGTTTCATCTTCTTTCTGACTCCTTATTGTAGATGTTTCTCAGACATGTACCCTTTATCTGTTTCTAGTCTCTATGCTCCTTTGGCAATTTTATTCATTCTCAAGGCTTTATCCTCTTCAGTAAATGATTCTCAAATCAACATCTGGTCCTTTCCTCTGCTAAGATCCAAACTAGTTTCTCCAAATGCCTTTAAGGACTTCCTGACATGCTGCTTCTACTCTGCCCACCACCTGTACTCTCTACCCACAAGCAACTTGAACTCCACCTTTGGGTCCCTCAGCAGCGAAAGGACAGTTTTTGCCTTATTTTTCCAGGGCCATGGCCTCCACAAGCTACTTCTAGACCCAAAGTCAAGTGTAAGTCATGTTATCATTTCTCTGGTGGGATGGTCTTCTTTTTCAAGAAGGGCAAACACAACAATCTATGAGTAGATGCAGCTGCCTGAATGGGGACCCAGCTAGCTGGGTAACTCAGCTCCTCCTCTCTGTCTCCCCTCCCCTTCCTTCTCCTTTCCAAAAGAAGGTACATTTGAATGGCCAGAGGATGCCTGGTTAACTTGGGGTACACTGGCTAGATTTTTCCTTTCCCTTCCCCTCCCATCTACTGCCCTCTGAAGCCCATAGACTGTACAATACTAGGCCCCTGCCTAAGGGCTCTCTTCTGGACCCTCCTTACTTAAGAGTGATTCTCAATAGTAACTGTTACTGTTTCCCTCCCAGCCTGATGTAGTTATTTTTCTTTGCCTCATTAAAGGGACCACCCGCTGCTTACTCCTATTCACTGAATGGGCATTACCTCACCCTAAGTAAGTAGCTGAATAGACCTTGGCCTCAAGAGACCAAAGTTTCCCATTGCATCCTGGGCCTTCTCCAGCAATTCTGAGGAATATCTGGTCACTGGATTCAGATGGCTCTGGAGGAGAAGTGAGGCTGGTGACCTTGCGCAGCCCTCTGTCACTCAAAAAAAAAGTCAAGTACAAGTCACATCATCATTTCTCTGGTGGCATGGTCTTCTTTGGCAATGAAAGATAAACACAGCAACAAGACCCATTCCAGCCTTGCTATTTTTACTTGGACCATCATCTCTAACTTCTCCCCACCAGCAACCTAGATGCTTGGACCCCTTGGCTCTGATAGGTCAGCACTTAGAGATCATCTAATAGATAAGTAAGGGAACAAAAGATAGTGTATGGTAGGGCTGGGATTAGCACCCAGGCAGACCCTCAGGCTTCAAATCCAATGATGTTACATCACAACTTCAAATTCAATCTATACAAAGGTTTATGTGATTATTTCTTTCTCCCATATCAGGTTTTTCTTGTGACTTCCCTTTTTTTTACTTTACCCTATCACCTATATCCAAAATTTTTTAGATTTTTTTTTTCTTTCCTACAGTTCTCCTTACATACCTACCCTTTGAAGTTACCAAGTCCTACTGATTTAACCTCTATAACATCTCTCAAAGCTGTTTCTTAGCACAGTCCTGGCCTGGCACATAGTAGATGCTTAATGAATTCTTCATGGCTGACCAAATGACGTTGTTATCTATTCCTGTAATACCCTGTTTTCCAGTCTTTACCCGTTATTATTCATTTATTATTTTAATAATTCATTATTAATTTACTCGTTATGTTTCCACTTATCCTTTAAAATCTAATTCAATTGCTATGTCCTCTAGAAAGTTCTTTTTAATTCTGCAAGTAAATAATGATGTTCCTCTTCAGACTTCACCTAGCCATTTATAGTATAATTTTCTGATGCATTTATCATGGAAAGATTATTGCAGCTATCTGACTTGGGGTTTTATCTCTCTATTAAAATATAAAAAAGTCTCTTATGTAAACTTTCTATCTCACTCAGCACTTAACAAAATTCTCTGCATAGAATAGAAGCTTAAGAGATGTGTTCTCTACCAATATTAGTCTAGAAAATAGAAGATGAGGCATATCAATCTCCTCTTGGAAGATAGATGGGTGCTACTGTTTTCAGAGATCACCATATTTGTTGCTTTTGTCAAATTGTTTTTCTTTGTTATAAGGAAGAGTTCATTGGGGGGAAAATGGGAGGAGGAGGGAAGGGGGATGGTAATTACCAGAAATGACTGATTTGAAACCAAAAAGCATCAATAAAACCTTTTTACAGTTTTTTTCCACTTAGTTTTGGTATTCATGTTGATATCAAAGGAGTTAGATTTTTAGCTAGTAAGGCAGTCCCTACAGACGTCATGAATTGCCTTATTGCTTTGACTCTTTAAAAGAGCTATGATTAGATCATCATCAACAATCATTCTACTGATGCAGATTGGACTCATCTATGCTATTATGAAGCCATTGGTAATCATGCTGATTTCACTATTTCACTCATGCTATGGACCCTATGTTTTCTTGTGCCCACAGACTTTCCCCCACTAAACCTTCCTGTCTCCTAAGATGCTTGCTCTTTTTTTCTCACCATATGGAATCTACTAGTTAATCTCAGAACTGGGCCTTTCAGAAACCTAGCAAGGCATTTTCAGAACTATTGCCAGATTACTAGAATCTCTTCGTGGAAAGGGCCTAGGAATGAGTATAGATATAATCTGTGCATACATTCCTTCAACCAATCCTCACATGACATGAATAGAATACCTTTCATCATTATGGTTGTACTCTTGTGAGCACTCTTATGCTTATCAATATCTTTCCTAAAATGAGCTATCTAGATATAATCTGACCAAAGCAGAGTTCAGTGGAACTATCAGTATATTTTTTTCTTAGAAAGATGGGTCTTGAGGCCATATCACATGGAGAGTGGTTAAAAGAATTGAGAATGATTATCTTGGAGAAGCTAGATGGCATGGTGGATAGAGTGCCAAATCTGGAGTCAAGAAAACTCATTTTCCTGAGTTCAAATCTGACCTCAAACACTTGCTAGCTATATGACCCTGGGCAAGTCACTTAACCCTGTTTGCCTCAGTTTCCTCATCTGTAAGATGGAGAAGGCAAGGGCAAATCACTCCAGTATCTCTGCCAAGAAAACTCTAAATGGGGTCAAGCATTAGACACAACTGAAATGACTGAACAACTACCTAGAAAATAGAAGATTGAGAGGTTATATAATAATCACCTTCACATGTTTGAAGGCCTGTTATTCAGGAATAAAGATCAAGCTTACTCAACTTGCCCCCAATGATAGAACCAGGTGTAATGGATAGAGGTTGCGAGGAGACCAATTTAGACTTGAGAAAGAAAAATTTTCTTACTAATTGGAGCTATTCAAAAATGGAGATGGACTGTGTTAGGTAGTAATGGATCACTCTTCACTAGAGAGCTTCATCTGAAAGCTGTATGACCATGTCTTGAGGATAGGAGTAATAGGAGTATGGATTGGGCCAATCCCTTGAACTCCCATCCAACTCAAAGGGATTCATAGAAACCAATGATTTTCATCATTTACAGAATCAACAACTTAAGTCAGCCTTCTAGACTAAGTTACCAGCAGTGTTCCATTGGCTGTAAAATGTTGGAACAACTTACCAGTATTGGAGCCAAACCAATGGATAAGGACATAATCTTCTTCAAGGGAAAACATTAACTTTTCACAGTCTAGTGGTAAACCAGAATATAAAAAGTCTTGGACTGTGCTACAAGTCTGAAAGATCCCAGGAGATATTGAGTATGGTGGGAGAAAGACTAAGACAGAAGAGAGCAGTTGGATAAAAAAATGTGGCTGACCTCCTATTTACTGGGGATTTAATGCATGAAACTGGGAGTCTAGTTTATGAAACTCAAGTCATACCTCTTCTTACTGTACTCTGCACCCATCTTTCCCACACCTTCCCTAGTAAGAAGAACAGAGAAAGATCTGAACTTGGATCTCAGGTTGTATTCTAGCCTTTGCTTTGCTCTATAAAAGATGAAGATATGGGGATTAAAGCCAATAAAGAAACAGGATGGCTTCATGCTCAAAGGACTCAGATTCAATATGATTTGGGGGGTGGGACAGGTTGGAGGAAAAATATTCATCTAGATCCCCTATCATGTATGATAGGGTAATTCTTTTCCTTTAAGGCATTGAAACCATATTTGCAATTTAATAGCTCAAAATCTAAACAATGAGACTGTAACTACTTGGTTTCCAGCTTCTCTCTCAGACTTGTGACTCTTAAGGGCATTTAGATGATGCAGTGGATAGAGCACTTGGTCTGGAGTCAGGAAGATCTGAGTTCAAATCCAGCCTTAGACACTAGCTGTGTGACCCTGGGAAAGTCACTTAATCCTTTTTGCCTCAGTTTTCTCAACTGTAAAATAAGCTGGAGAAGGAAATGGCAAACCACTCCAGTGTCTCTGCCAAGAAAACCCCAAATGGGCTCAGTTGGACATGACTTGTAGACCAGGACTGACAAATACTGGGACAGACAACTATACTCAGCTAAATCAACACTGTACTTTTACTAGATATTCTTTTCCCAGTGAGGCTAAATAAAGCCCCTTCTGTTAAATGTTAGGTGAACTACAAGTATCTCTTTTTATTCTAATCTCAAACTTGAGATATTAGGCCAGTCTAATTCTGGCCTAGCCTACTACAACAATTGGAGGTGAATTAGAGCTAGTAGGAGGGGAGTGAGGAAGGGGAGAGGAAAGTGGCAGGGAGATCCCTGGATTGTGCTTGTAAGAGCCTTAGAAAAACTGTGGGAGTGGGCCTGGGCCATGGTTGGTGATTCTTGGGTAGTTGTGACCAGGTAATCTCTAGGAAAGACTCAGACTTTATACTTATAGTAATTTTCAATTCTTCATTGAGGCCATTTAGGATTTTCTTGGCAAAGATATTGGAGTAGTTTGCCATTTCCTTCTCCAGCTCATTTTACAAATAAGCAAACTGAGGCAAACAGGGTTAAATGACTTGCCCAGGGTCACACAAGTAGTAAGCATCTGAGACTAGATTTAAACTCAGGTCTTCCTGATTCCAGGCCAGTTCTCTATCTGTTGGTCTGATCTTTAAGTGATCAGTGAAGCCTAGATGAGGTGGTAATTGGGAGGGACTGTAGGCACAAATCCTGAGGTAGAACTAAAAGTGCTTGAGGTCAAGGATTGTTTTTCATTTCATCTTTCCCCCTTCCCCCTCACACTCTCCCTCCACAACACACAATGCAAAGTTCTTACATATAGGTGTTACTTTATAAATATTTGTTGGATTATATCAAGCAAGTCTATTTCAAGTCTTTCTTCAGAACATTCAACTCTATGATTCTAAGAATAATCCCACTGCCTGAAGACCAGACCTCTTCCATTTTACCCTCCTCCAGGGTTCTCTGTTAGCCCTAAGGAGTTAGAGTGAAGGATGGCAGAAGGGATGTAAAGGCCTTCCCTCACTGCCTTTGGCTTAATATCCCATTGATTATGTTTCCTCATATTCAGGGCTCCAAGAACCCTGGTTCTGTTTCACCACATAATAGATTAGCTTTTACAAAGGAATATTTATTTCAAAGGTATAGTGAGAACATTTTCCCTAACACCTGAGGATGTAATCCCCCATACTACCTTCAGCAAAGGGAAAAACATTAGGTTCATAACTTAACTCAATTCCTACAAAGAATTAGTCCCACAAGTTCTGAGTCCAAACTGCCTGTTTTTCAGGGTCCTGAACTCTCAGAGCTTCTATGCTGAGCTGCCAACAACATCCAGTCTGGAATCCTGGGATTGAAGGTTTCCATGGCACAAGCCTTGAGTCAGGGAATCCACTCCCAATACCCGGAACAGAAAAAGACAAAACAGACCACAAATTCAAGCCTATTTTCAGGGACACAGGGCATAAGGGAAGGGAAAGGTGGCCCTAAGGTCCTTCCGTCTGCTTTTTGTGTGGTGCCCCAGTGCTAAGTGAATGAGTCACTCACCCCACCATGGAGTATGACTGTGCCTCAGTCAGGTGGATTCAAAGACTTCATTCTGGCTAAGTTGTGTGAAGATAAACACTTTCATTTGCTTGAGTTCCCCAACTCACCAAACCCAACTCACCTCACCCCCCACCCCCCTTGCAATTATTCAAGTAACCAGTACAACTCTCTGAGAATTGGCTTTATTGTCTTGATGTACTGATAAATCCTTTCTGGTGACTGAGAGTTAAGCTAGCTGGACAGTTCAGAAAATCAACAATTCTGAGGTTATTAAGCTCATACCAGCTTTGGAAGCAAGCCCTGAGGCATTTGGTGGTTTATGGACCCTTAGGAAACATTCTTATCTTCAGAGGCTCTTTACATTCCCTTATCTTATTGTTTGTGTACAAGCCCTGAACTTTCTGGCTGATTTCTCTATCAAAGAGCCACTTATCTGAAACCTGGAATTCCTTCCCCCACCTGCTGGATCTCTCCTTCCTTGGGAACAGATACTGATTATTTCCTTCCTTTTTCCCAAAATTCTCTGCCTCTCTTTGTATGAAAAGTATAAATATTTCAGTCTTTCCAATAGGGTCTTAAACATATCTGAATAGATACTGTTCCAGTTTGCAAGCTTCTCAGTCAAATAAATGCATTTATAATCTGGATAAACTGTGATTGGACCCTGGTTTATTCTAGTTCCCCTTCTGGATCTGGATTTCCTTCTGTTTTACAGTTCACATAGTTTTTTCTTTTACATTAGCCAGTGGAAAGAGGTTGTTCCACCTACATGGGAACAGACTATCCCCATATGTACCAACTCTCCCTTCACAGAATCAGGCCTCTAGTATCTCCCATCTGGGCAGTTTCACTGTTTCATCACCTTGGAAAGTGTGAGTTACCTGCACAAAATACAAAGTAATCTAAAATTCAGCAAGTAATATTGGATATAACCTCTATGAGATCTCTTCCCTTTTTAAACTCTAAGGAATGTCAGTGGAAAAATTAATAGGATAAAAGAATTGAGAAGAAAAAAAAGCTAGGATTTGGATTGTCGGATAAAAAGGAGCACATAAACTTGGTCTGCCAAAATGCCTGTAATTATCTTGAGACCATATCATCGATGGAATGATTGAAGGGACCAAGGATGTTTAGTCTGGAGAAGAGAATATTTGAGGGATGAGGGAGAGACATGATGGCTACCTTTGGCTATTTGGGGAGCTGTCATGTGACAGACATTAAATCTTTCACAAGAGGCTAGATGGCTGCTTGTCAGGGATATTGTAGATATGATTTGTGCTTCAGAGAGGCTGGGCTAGACAGACTGACGTATCTTTCTACTCTAAGTTCTTATGAATGAGCCAACTGTTCTATGTGTGCCTTATGGCTTTAGGCAGGCTTAGAATGCCTTCATCTTCCATTACATCTGCTGCTGTTTCCCCTGCCATTACCAGGTTTGGGAGTTAGCAGTAGAGTCAGGGACTCCTTACTTCCATTTTCTTGCTAATTTATGTAATATTTGTTGACCTGAATTAAAGAGATTGCCAATATAGAAAAAATATGATCTTTAATGGAGGCAAGGATGTTGCACCTCGGGGTACCACTCTGCAGTAAGTGTTGGAGGAGATGGGGCACAGGGTTCTTATAGAGGAAGGCCTAGCTGTAGGTGTGAAGGAGTTGGGACTTTCTGGGGTTTTACTAGATAAAGTTTTTTTTTTGCAAAACAACCAAAAATCCACAAAAAAGCTTGGGAATCTTGGAAGGGAGAGTTGAACTATTTTTTCTTACAAAATAGCCAGAGGGTGGGGTGGGGTTGTAGGTGGTAACTTCTGGTCAGAGTCCGACAATCTGTAGGTCTGAGAAGGGTGGTGGGGTGGTGGTAAGGAAAGGTCAGTGGCTGCGTGCTCTTAGTCGTCTGCACTCAACACATTTCTTTCCTCAGCTCTGCTTCTTGGAAATACTTCCTCCTTTCAAGGCTCAGTTCAGCTATCACTACATAGAAGCTGCTGTTTGCATGAAGCTGGTGACTTCATACCCCTTCCTCACTTATTCATTTCATAAAAGAGACCTCCCTTGATTCCTCCAATTGTTTTCTTGCTGTCTCTTCCCAATTAATTTGTATTTATTTAATAATTATAATAGGTAGCATTTATATAGCACTTTCAGGTTTATAAAGCACCTTATAAATATTATCTCATTTTATTCTCAAAACAATCTTAGGAGGTAGATTTACAGATGAGGAAACTAAGGCAGACTGAGATTATTATAATATTTAATAATGATATTAGCTAGCATGTATATACCACTTTAAGGTTTGTAAATCATGATACATATATATACATATATATGTATATATACATATATATGTATATATATATATAATTTTATCCTCACAACATATCTGAGAGATAGGTGCTACTACTATTCCCATTTTACAGATAAGGAAAGTGGGGCAGACAGCAGTCACATAGCTAGCCTAGAGTCAGACAGCTTGTGTTTGAGGCTAGATCTGAACCTGGGTCTTCCTGAATCCAGGCCCAAAGATCTAACCCTTATACCACCTATCTGCCAATATGTGTAACATGTGTATATATATATATACACACACATACATACACACGTATGTATTTTATATTTAGTATAATTTTACATATTCCATATACCATATTTTCATGTTTATTGTGTTTCATATTTACTTATCTTTGTACGTTTTCCTTCAGTAGAATGTAAGCAACTTGAGCACAAGACTTTTTTTTTGGTTTTCTCATTGTATTCTCAGAGCCTAATATAATACCTGAGATACAGAAGGCGTTTAATAGCATTCATTGAATTGAAGCAAATCTTTTCTTTTCTTCCCAGTGTTCTTGGAAAATGAAAAATATGGCCAAAAGTGATATATTCCCAAGCCTTGTCAAGTACTATATAAACCTTCCTCAAAGAACAATTCAAATGACTCCCTTGAGACAAATCTAGCAGTTCGTCATTCTAGGGGAAAGTGTCTCTTGAGAAATCTAACATGGCACAGTGGGCATCCTGTCAAATACGAAATGTTTTAAGCTGGAGAGTGGTGATGTAGCAATATTCCTATAGCAATATGAGACTGTCAGGGTCAGTAGAGCTGATGCCCATTAAAGACAGACTGTTACTGAGAGTACCAAAGAAACCCCTTAGGAAATCACTCTCCGATCTGCTGTATGTTAAAAGTTTGTGGAGACTTTGTGAATTCAGTCTTTTGTGACTCAGGTCCATAGCGACAACTTCACCCAGCCAAGGAAGCATTATGAGGGATGTTCATTCACACGACAGGCATCTCTCATAGGCAAATCATATACCTTTATTATTGTTGTGGCTATATTATTTGTTTCATTAGCTAACGTTTACATAATACCTTAAAGGTTGCAAAGTGCTTTATACGTAGTCTCCTTTGAATCTCATAACAACCTGTGAGTAAGTGCTATTCTCATTTTATGGACAAGGAAGATGAGACCGGGAGGGAGGGGATCAAGTGACTTACCCAGGGTCACTCGGTTTCAGCTAGGTCCTGATTAGAACCTATATCTAATTCCTCATAACTGTTCATATTTGAATTCAGACTGTGTATTTCCATTAGTTTGGAAACAATAACCATAATTTATACAAGTTATAATTATATACATATATATTATATCATTAAAGCTTTGAATGGTAAGAATTCAAATACATGCAACTACTTTGCAGGATTCATTATCTGCACAGATCAGGGCCTAGATATAATAAGTATCTGAAGTCCTCCTGATTTTAATTCTTTCTCTTTATCCATTACAACACCTGATTGTCCTTTTAGAGAAACACTATGATATAATGCAGAGACCATCGAACTTGGAGACAGCAGAAACCTGGGTTTGAACTCCACCCCGGATAGTCTACAGCTATGTGGTCATAGGCAATAGCTCTGAACCTCAGGGTCCTTAGCTATAAAATGGGAAGAAGAATTACTGCAGTTTTAGTTGTTATTGGGACCATTAAGCTATGTACAGAACTTCTGCAAACCTTAAATTCCTTCACTATTAATGTCAATTCCTTTTACTAAAACATCCTACAACCAGCTGTATCCTCACTTTCAGATTACTACTCTAATACAGTCCCCTTGTTCCCTTCCTCAGTCCTTTCCTGAAAAAGAAGTCATGAACAATTTTCATGCTTGTGGATACATGGTTAGGCCAGCTCAAATTAAGGCAACTAATTAATTAATTTATTAATTAATTAATTTTGACCTGAGGCACAAAATAGTTAAGGAGAGAGGGTGATACATCCAAGGTCATGTAGCAACATTTTTTTCTAATACTGTATGGCCTGATTTTGCAGATACAGATACTGAGGCTCAGGAGGAAGGTATTTACCTAGCATCACAAAACTAATAAGTGGAAGAGTCAGAATGTTAACTGTCCTATTGTCACTATAATAGTTGTATGACCTTGAGCCATTCATGTTATTTCTCTTGACCTCAGTTCCCCTCTCTGTAAAATGAGAGAGTTGACACTAGATTATCTCTAAGCTATTTTCTAGGTCTAACCTACTGTTAATATATGATCTTCTCCAGAAGATAAAGATATATAACCATGATACACTGCCTTAAAGAGGCCAGCTGGTTGTATTCATTAGTACAAGAATACTAAAGGTTTGGAAGGAGAATATAAGAGTGGACAGTGTCTTTGGGTTTCTCTGAACTGCATTTTTCCAACAGTTACCATTGATGGACACAATGTGGTATTCGTATATTATGGGACAGATAGCTAGATAGTGGAAAACTTGCATAACAACGTACAGAGACAAGAAATGCTGAGGTTAAGATTCAGATAAGGAAAAAGTAGGGACAGAAAACACCTTCCTTCCCTCTAACTCCAACCTCATTCTGATCCTTTTTCTTCAGACAGTTACCTACACAATTATCCCCCCACCTTTTTTTTCTCTAATTTTCAATGTTTCCCTATCTGCTTAGAGTCTAGATCCTTCCCTAGTACCTACAAATACATGCAGGGCTTCCCTTAAAAAAAGTCCTTACTACATCCTATCATCACTGCTAAGTATAATCATATATCTCTCTTCCCTTTCTCAGCCAAATTCCTTGAAAAATCATCTACATTCCCTTTTTCCATTTGTTTTCCTCTGAATCTCTTTGAAATCCCTTGAAATCTGGTTTCCAACCTCATCACTCAACTGTGATCTTCAAAGTTATCCATGATATCTTAATCTCTGAATCTGATGAACTTTTCTCAGTCCTCATCTCCTTGACCTCTCTACGACATCTGATAATGTTGATGGTCCTCCTATCCTGGATGTTCTCTCCTCTCTGCTATTTCATGTCATTTCCCTTTCCAGATTCTCTTCATCTCTTGGACCCTCTTTTCTGTCTACATCTTGTTACTCAGTGATCTTATCAACTCCCAATGGTTCAATTACTACTTCAATGAAGTGCTCCAACCTTTCAGCAAAGTCCTCCCTCCACAGACTTATATGACTCAGGCTTCCATGTGACCCTGGCAGGTCACAGGGCCCTATTAATGAATGGCAAAGATCTTTCCATTTAAATTACCATTAGACCATTACATACATTCCAATATCGTTGTCAACAAAAACCCCTAATAGGCTTGTGAAGAGTCAGACACAACTGAAACAACTTGTGCTATGCTCTAGTACTGGAGCTGAATGGGACTAGAAACTTGAGAGAGACAGAGACAGAAGGAGGAAGGGAGGAAGAACAGAGAGAAGGTGAAGGGAGGGAGAGGGATGAAGCAGTTTACTTTTGTTCATGGGAATTTGGAGTGTCTATTATTGATGTATTTTCTTTTTTATTGCCCTCACTGTGGTATTAGGTGATGTGACAAATTTTGACAAAAAGACCTCAGTAGATGAAAATTATGATGAGTTTTGAGGCCCCAAACTGGGAAGATTCCTGTAGTAGCAATTTGGGACCCTATTTGAGGAACATAGATTTAGCATTGGAAGGGACCTTAGGGCTGTGGAGGACATGGAGAAAAATATGAAAAGAAACTAGAGTTACTCTGAGGGAGACTGAGGTTTGCCTCCTTTCTTTTTATTCCAAAATCAAGAGTCTAGGTTGTAACAAATATAATATGGAGCCAATCCAGTTATCTACTGATGAAAAGAATGCAGAGGTAAGCCAATGCCTCTCACAACAGTGGCTCATCAGGGAGAACAGATGGGCAGGGTCTGTGTGCCCTGTGTGCCGTGGCTTACTCCCAGAAATGATCCCAGTTCACTGGGCACAAGAAATTGTGTTAAGTTCTCTGCATTGCTTGCTTGGAGACCTCTTTTGATCTATCCTGTTTCTACTGTCACTGCCACCTGCTTTGGCCCTGACTGACTCTGTCTCACCAACTCCTGTTGCTACCTTGCTGCCAACTATTTCAGTACAACATCCATATGGCCTTCTCATCAGAGCCATAACTAGGGTGGGGTAACAGGGCTTTGTGCCAGGGCACCTAAATTTAGACAGTGTTAAAGGTACTTCAGCAACATAAAAAGAACTGAGTTTAGCACCTAGTTAGTAAGACTGATGAGTTAAAACAGGAATCAACGGGATATTGTACCTCCTTCCTATGGTACCCATAAGCCAGGGTAACTTTCCCAGTCTACCTTTCCTTTCATTTGAATTTTTCTTTAAAAGTTAACTTCAAGGCATATTTCATTCCATTTACCCCAGGCAAAAGAATGTACTTTTAACTTTGATTCCCAGGGTGCTTTGTTAGTCTCGTGTTAATCACCTCCCTACATTTTATAGACCTCGTCTCTGATTTCTTTGGACCCTACCTCTTACTAGTCATTTTACCAGAGACAAGTTACAACCTTTTCTCTTTAATAATTAGTTGACCCTGGGCCTACTATATTACCAACCCTGAAAGGCTCCCAGAAACTCCATACTACGAGCCTCTGATCTGGAAAGAGGGGAGAGAATACATTAGTATTTCTATGCACTCAGAAATAAATGACTAATTATGGATCTAAGGTAAGCATTTTACAATTATGAATCTAGGGGAATAGATAATTCATAATCTTTAATTCAGTTCTTATCAGTGCTTTCAAGGCTAAACGTTTGTAATTTTTTAGGAACCATCACTTGCAGAGGAGAATCTTTGAGGGGCTTTCTTCATCTCTTCCTCTTTTTGTTTCTTCGTCTCTGTTTTCCTCTAGGTAATTGATTTTTAGATTTCATCTAAGTTGGATCTATGTAAAAATGTTCTTTTAGTTCTGTTTGATGGGGACAAGAAAAGTAATTGTTGTTACTTGTCCTTCTTTCTCAAAGAGGACCATAACATCAGGGAGGTTGATGCCATGACATGAAAGTGAATTGGATTTAAGTGAGGGAGGGAGTCACCAGCCTTAATTTCTCTTATGGAGTCAACTGGATCTAGTGGCAGGGTACAGGTCAGGGTGACTGGAGATGACCCAGGCTGCAGCAGGAGGAAGACCTTGGCCTTTTTAAGCTAAAGTCTTTCCCAGATCTCAGTTTGACTGAGACAACACCCATTTGGTGAAAAGGGTGAGAAGGACAGTAAGGAAAAATAGGAAGGAGGAAAATATAGAACAAGTGATTGCAGCTTAGAATGTGAATGGGATGAATTAACCCATAAAATAGAAATGAATAGCAGATTAAAACTCTTAATTCAACAAAATGCTGCTTTCAGGAAACATTATAAAAATGAGATACACATAAAGACAAATACATGGCAGTTGTAGAATTCAGTACATAAAAAAAGCAGAAATAGTCATCATTATCTCAGGAAAAGTTAAAGTTAAAATAGATTTAATCAAAAGTGAAGAATTAAGAAACGATACTCTGTGTCAGCAATATTATTTAATATTGTTTTAGACCATTTAAAATACTTAGTATAAAATACCTGAGTATATAGTTGCCAAAACAGACACAAGAACTATATGAACAAAAGCATCAAACACTTTTTATACAAATAAACTCAGTTGCAAATAATTGAAGTTCTATTTAAAGTTAATGGTTAGGTAAAGAGATATAATTTTTAAATGACAATTTTACCTAACTAATCTATTTATTTAATGCCATCCCAATTAACTTGCTAAAAGATTATCTTACTGAGTTAGAAAAAATAATAACAAAGTTCATTCAGAAGAATTAAAGGTCAGGAACTTCAAAGAAACCAGGGAAAAAAGATGTAAAGGAAGTAGATTCATCAGTATCAGACCTTAAACTACATTATAAGGTGAGAGCACTGTAGAAATGTTAAAAGGATAATTTTAATTATTTTAAATTAAAATTTTCTTGTAAAAATAAAACCTATGTAGCCAAGGATAGAAGGAATGCAGAAAATCAGGGAGAAAACTTTCATTGACAGTCTCTCAGTGAGGATGTGATTGGGTTGAAATGTTGTTGTGGTATAGGAAATAATGAGCTGCTTTATTAGAAAAACATGGAAAGACTTAGACTTATGAAGGAAAATGCTATTCACCTTCACAGAGACAGATGATAGAAGGAAATAAGCATAGTACAGTCTTGCATATATGTGTATAAGTGAAGATGTGTATATATGTTTGTTTATAGATATCTATGTACATATATGTATGTGTGTACTATGTATCTCCATGTTTAATTGTAACCTTCTTTCAGGTGGTGGGATGAGGGGGAAGAAGGAGAAAAATGAAGTAAAAAACATACAGCAGAGAACAAAATAAAACCAATAAAGAAGCAGAGAAAAGCTGGGCAACTTTGAAAACAATGTACAACATTTATTATATGGGTTTTCTTGAAATGAAAATTTATTGTTTTATATTGAATCCTCTCTTATGGTCTGCTGCGTACATGGCAGTTTTTTTTTCTTTTCTCATTTTGTATTTGTTTAAAATTAAAAAAAAATTATAAAAATAATTAAGTAGGAAATGGTTAGCCAAAACAAGCATATTACAAGTTTTCTGTGAATGGATACAAGTTCATTTAGTCCTCTAATTCTATGAAATCTCTCCCTACTTCAGCAATTTTAAGTTGATCCTGCATGGAGGATTTTGGAGTGAAAAGGTATACACATGTAGTAAGATCCTGTTTCCCTAGAAATATCAATCTTCTTGAAATTGTGTTAAAATAAGATTGGTTCAATAACTATTGTTGTCATTCTTGTCTAATATGCAAACAGGGAGAAACATGAACGCCATTTAGGAAGAGGTGTTTTTCTTTTATTTATAGTGCTAAATATATCACATTTAAATATCAAGATTTGCAAAATGCTTTCCTCATGACAACCCAGAGAGGTAGGGAATACAGTTATGATTAGCTCTATTTTACAGATGAAATAACAGGTTTTTAGAGGTTATGATTTTCCCATTGTCACACAAGCAATAAATATCTGAAGCAGAATTCAAACCCAGATCCAAAACACACATTTTGGAAGTTGAGATTTGTTCCATATAACTAAACGATTTTGCTAAGCAAGAGTCACATTTTTCTGTCTAAGGTTAAAGAGAAATATTACTAGAAAATCCCAAAGTATGGTGCTTTTGTAGTTTTTGGAGGAGGCTTTTGGGGAAATGACCTCATTTTGATTTAGAAATGATGGCAGGATGCTATTAACTAATTTTTCCTTTAATAGTGGCTCTAGCAGGATGTTCAAGCTGTTCAGGCTACAATTATAAGGAGACTGAAGAAGGATTTTAAAATGTTACTAGGTTATCAAGAGAAAGTTAGGGAGTACATGTTAGGAGTACATTTCACCATCCTTTTTGCATCTGTTGTTTAGGAAAGGATGGGAAAAAAAAATCAGAATAGGACCAGGTCTCCAGAGATGTTAAATGGAATGAAAGGCTCCAAGATGAAAAAGGACCAATTTTCTTGATCACTTCCTCACTTCAAGCATAGATCTACTCGGTGGTCAGTAATGCAAATGCATGAAAGGCAAACCCTTTACCTCAGCACTGCTATTGTGGGCTTTGTAGATGACCTCCACTAGTCTCCTATCTGGGAGTAGCTAGATGGTGCAATGAGTAGAGCACAGGGTCTAGAGTCAGGAAAGTCTAAGTATAATGTGACCTCAGACTTATTAGCTGTGTGACCCTGTGCAAGTCACCTAAATCCTATTGATCTCAGTTCCTCATCTGTAAAATGGGAATGTACTAGGGAAGTAAATGGCAAACCACTCCTGTATCTTTGCCAAAAAAATCCCACAGATAAAGTCCATGGGGTCATACAGAGTCAAACACAACTGAACACTTAAATAACAGCAACGGTGACAATAAAATCTCTTCCCTGTCATTCCCTGAAAGAATTCAATTGATTCTCCTATCAGAAGAGTACCCGCCTGTCGATAGGCAGGCAAGTTCATTTCCTTGGTTTCAGTTTGGTATTTATGTCAAATGAATGGCAAAAGCCTAGATCTCCTAGTGTGAGTGTCCCCATGTCTCTTCGTTACACTTACCATGTAGATAAGCTACAATAATGTTTTTGCTTTTTGTTTTTGCCCCACTCTCATGACTGACTTACAAGATACCAAGACTATGAATGGTAGAAGTTATCTGTATTTATTTGTATAATGAGTTTTCTTATCAGTAGTGTTCTCTATACCAGTGAAATCACAGCTCTCTGTGTCTCTCCAGTACCAAAGACCACTGATAGGGAAAGTAAGCCAGACTAGCAGAAGCAGTACAGCAGCCTGAAGGTGAAACACAGGGTGACATGTGCCACTAATGGGCAGGCAATCCCAAGAGCTCTGGAAACAGCTGCACCCACTGCTGTCAGCACCATCCCTACTTCCAACATATCCCCTAAAGCCATCAACCTTGTGGAGATGCAGCTGGTAACTGCTTCCATAGGTGCTCCTTCTCTCTTCCATTTCCACAAGTACCTTAGGTCTAGAAAAAGAAAGTTCTTACCATCAAAGTCCTTGGCACTGTCAAATGGTTTCTAATAAGAAATATCAGGTTGAGTTGACAGTATGATACTATGATGGTATGACAGACAGTATAATGGTATGATGGTATGCTCCTAAAAAATAAAATTGTGTAGAAAGGTAAAATGGAACTATTATCTCCTAAAAGCAACACATGAATGGAAGTGGAGTGGAGGCAGGAGGAGGTGGAGGACTGATAGTGCTAGAACCTTATTCTCATCAGAAATGGGTTAAAATGGGAATAACATACATTTAGAAGGGTATAAAAGTCTTAACTTAGAGAGAAATAGGAGAACAAGGGGGTAGGATAAGGAAAGGACTCTTAGAGGGCTATACAGACTAAGAAAAAAGAAGGTAAGGGGATACAATAAGGGAAAAAGACTTAGAAAGGTGAGTAAATCAAGAAATACAATCAGGGAGAGAGGATGGGGAGGGACTCTTACAAAGGTGGGAAGATTAAGGAATTGGAGGGTAAGGGTAGAAGATAAGGGAGGAATTCTTGGAAGGAATGTGGATTAGGTATAGTGGTTAGAAGTAAATTAGACAACATCTGGAGCAATCAGGCTGGGATGACTATAGACAATAAGGCAGCTAGGAGGCACAATGGATGGAGCGCCAGCTCTGGAGTCAGAAGGACCTCAGTTCAAATGTAACCTCAGATACTTGCTATCTATCTGACTCTGGGCAAGTCACTTAACCCTGATAGACACACAAAAAAAAAAGTAAATTAGACATCTGGGGAAGGAGAGAAAGATAAACAGTAAGGAAATATAAGATTGAGGGAAGTATACATTTAGTAATTTTAACTTTGAATGTAAATGGGATAAATATCCATAAAATGGAAACAAACAGCAGGATGGATCAAAACTCAGAACCTGACAATATGTTAGTTACAAGAAATCCATTTAAAAATAAGAAAAACACATAAAGTTAAACATAAAGGGCTAGAATAGAATTTATTGTGCTTTAGCTGATACAAAAAAAAAAGCAGGGGTAGGAATCATGATCTCAGACAAAATTAAAGCTATTTTAGATTTAATTAAAAGAGATAAACAGATTTATTATGATTTTTAAATTATTTGTAAATTGTATGATTTGTAAATTATTTATTTACATTATGACAAAAAGCACCATAGATAATTAATGAAGTAATATAAATATTCAATTTATATACACAAATTGTTATAGCATCCAGATTTTTTTTAAAACAGGAACAATTTAATCATAAAAATCTATAAGAAACTTCTACAAACTTTTAAGAACAATCAATATCCAGAACTGTAAAAGTAAAGCATATTTTACCAAAAAAGAAAAAGAAATTTTAAATGTGAAATACTCAACATCATTATAGATCAGAGTATCACTGAACACCCATTTGGGGCCTCTTCACAAAGTCACCGTTTGCTTCTTTGTCAAATCCTTAAGATTTTTCTTAAATGAAAAAAGAGGTATTTGTTTCATAAAGTCAAAACAGCACTTAACAGAAGGGTCAGGGAGCCATAAACCAGACATTATGGATTAATGAGAAAACAGTTATTGAATTCCCATTCCAAGTTCCAAGTGCTATGCTCAGCACTCTATGGTCAAGGTCATACTTGGGGTGGGGGAGAAGACAACATATTAGGTAATTTGTAAGAATGCACCAGAGGGGGCAGATTGCATGGCCCACATAGGCATTTTTAGATTGTCAGAAGGTCACATGATAGTGGGATACTGTAGGGCATACAAGCAGGACAGGTAGTCATGCTAAGAAAGCAATATCAGGGCAGATAGCCAGATTTATTTCACAACCCATTTTACTTGAAGGAAAAGTTGGTGACTCCCATTACCCCAAGTCATGTGAGTAATCAGGCAGTATGGATTGGTTTCTAGGTGGTCTGGGGCAAGAGCTGATCAAGTCAGAGTTTAAATGAATCTGACAGAGATGAGGATCTCTTACTATTAGTACATGTGAACAATTTCTACAGTTGTTTATAGCATAGTATGTAGTATGTAGCATTTTGTTTATATTATTGAAGAAAAATTAAAATAGCACACAGAAAAACCAAGAAAGCATATGAAGAAAATGACCAAAGATAGCCATGGAATACAGTTCCAACACAAGATGGGGAAAGGGTAAAGAGAAAATGATTTGGAGATTATATAGTGTGGAAGAAAGCTATTTGTGCATGCAGCCAAGATCAGTTCCTTTAGGGAACACAAAAGGGTATGGACGGCCTGTATCTGTCCGTCTCTTACCAGTGTAAGGTACTATACCTTACTTATATAGACATTTTGGTTGCTTAAAGGAACAAAGAACATTTGTATAATGAAAACTAAATTAAAAAACATAAAATGTTAAGGAGAAAAATAGACTTCTGAGTTGGCAGGCAACTTAGATTTAATATATTGAAAGGACCAGTTTGAAGACAAAGAAACATTGACCAAGATAATAGTAGTTTCAAGGACTTGTGGTCCATCAGTTTATTCACATGTGCCTGTTTTTAGAATGTTGAAGGCTGTAACTTATATGTTATAAATCAATAAAGTGGAAATTGTGGAATGCTTATGTAAGAATTAATGGCATCATACTTGACAGGAATAATTAGGGGGCTTCATATCATAAGCAGAGATAGATGACTGTTTATTAGAAAACCCTGGTCAGAGGGATAAGAAACCAGGAGAAAGGATGGTTAGAGAAAGCCAGACATAGGAGAGAAAGCCAAGAACAGTCACTGGGACAGAAGGCACTGGAGGTGACAAGAGGAACTACTTGTAGAAGATAGAATAAAGATT
The DNA here is from genome assembly GCA_028658325.1 of Potorous gilbertii. Taxonomy (NCBI): domain Eukaryota; kingdom Metazoa; phylum Chordata; class Mammalia; order Diprotodontia; family Potoroidae; genus Potorous; species Potorous gilbertii. The sequence continues at coordinate 55,080,233 of CM053774.1, read as the reverse complement.
GCAGTGAGAGTTCATAGGTAGAATATGCAGCTGTGTTGCTGGGATTTATACTGGTTAAAAGACAGGCATTGTTTTGCTGGGAGGTGATTGGTGAGAGAGAGTTGGAGAAGCTACTTATAGTATAAGAGAGGAGAAATCTCTCAAGGGGTTGTATGATCTTTTGGATTGATGGGAAGAAAACAAGGAAAAACTGATTTGGTATTTGGTTGGGGCTGGGAATTAGGAGCCATGCTGATTAGAAGAAAGGCATTACTTTGCTAAGAATTGATTGGAGAAAACAGAATTCTTCGATATTTGAAGGGCTCTTTAGGAAAAGGAAGGAAGGAAGGAAAGAAGCACTTATTAAGTCTCTGCTATATGTCTGGTACCATGCTAAGCACTTTATAAATATCATACGTGCTACAATTATCCCCATTTTAGAGTTGAGAACACTGAGACAGACACAGCTTAAGTGACTTACCAATAGTCATGCAGTGAAAGTCAGCTTTGAATTCAGATCTTCCTGACTCCAGGCCCAGAACCCTATTCACTCTACCATCTAATTGCGTGGGTATAGTGCTATCTACAACTTTAAAGCGAGAAACCCTGAGATCCCTAGAGCAGAACTAGGGGGCCTTAGCAATTCTCTTCTATAAAGAAACTTTGTCACTAAAACGGCATAACATTTTCTTAGCATCATGCTGGAGGTGATCATGTGCTAAAAGAGCTTATCTCGGCTTTAACAGCCAGAAAAGATCAGAGAATTAGTTTTGTCCAGCAGAACTGTGGGAACCAGAGGGAAAGCATATAGCATTGTCTGTGTTTTGTGTCTTAGAAATCAAACTAACTTCTTTCTATGGCCTGATCAGCCAAAGGAAAAGAAGCATAAAAAGTAAAAACTTTTCTGAGGAATTTTCAGTCTTCAGAAAAATAGTGTCTCTCTGCATTTCTAATCCTGGCTGGATTAGAGATCAGATAATAGGGAAGATATTTTCCCCAGTGTGCAGAAATTCATGGCATTATTAAATAATTAGAAACTAAATTTATGACCGAAATGTAAGTTCTCTACTGTGAATTCCCAAATTGTGGTTTAAATGTTTTTATAAATGCTGAACTATCTTAATGAATTATGGGGTACCACTTTGTAGAAATTGTTTTAAGGAAAAATAATAAATAAGATAAGATGTACTTAAAAAAGTAGTGAAAATAAAAAGATGAATAAGAGTATGAAATGAAAGGTTAGTTTAAAGGTTGGTAGGTTTTAATCAAAGACCAATGAAGATACATAAAAGGAAAAGGAAGAAAGTTTAACTAAGTTGGGATGAGACAAGACTGGTTAGAAAAGCTAAAGAAAGTTGAAATCTGCTTGCACTAACAGTGTGAATGGTGGGGTTGGGGGAGATTGAAAGTGAAGGGTTTGTAGTTTTAGGAAAAAGGTTTGAGAAGGGTTTGATCCCACTTAGATAAAAAAGATTTAAGAAATTTTTAGAGAAATGACTGTTTGCAATTCCAGACAGACAATATTTCCTCAAGTTATGTTTACCAAATGGGAACTTTTATTTTTTTATTTTTTTTTAAATTTTTTATTTTATTTTATTTATTTATACAATATTTATACAATCTATAATCACTTCCTTAAAATTAAGATTTTATCCCTCCCACACCTTCCCCCTGCTACCCCCCTCCCTTCCCATGACAGTATACAATTCTGTATAGGTTCTACATATACTTTCCTATTGAGCATATTTTCACTATAGTCATG
>CM053774.1:55065095-55077992 GCA_028658325.1 Potorous gilbertii | reverse complement strand
TAGAATATCAGGGTAGTTTTCCTTGATAATTTCATGAAAGATGATGTCTAGGCTCTTTTTTTGATCATGGCTTTCAGATAGTCCCATAATTTTTAAATTGTCTCTCCTGGATCTATTTTCCAGGTCCGTTGTTTTTCCAATGAGATATTTCACATTATCTTCCATTTTTTCCTTCTTTTGGTTGTGTTTTGTGATTTCTTGCTTTCTCAGAAAGTCATTAGCCTCCTATTTTCTTCAATGAGCTTTTGAACCTCCTTTTCCATTTGGCTAATTCTGCTTTTGAAAGCATTCTTCTCCTCATTGGCTTTTTGAACCTCTTTTGCCAATTGAGTTAGCCTATTTTTCAAGGTGTTATTTTCTTCAGCATTTTTTTGGGTCTCCTTTAGCAAGGTGTGGACATGCTTTTCATGCTTTTCTTGCATCTCTCTCATTTCTCTTCCCAGTTTTTCCTCCACTTCTCTAACTTGATTTTCAAAATCCTTTTTGAGCTCTTCCATGGCCTGAGCCCATTGAATATTTATTTTGGATATTTTGGATACAGAAGCCTTGACTTCTATGTCTTTCCCTGATAGTAAGCATTGTTATTCCTCATCTGAAAGGATGGGAGGAGATATCTGTTCACCAAGAAAGTAACTTTCTATATGTCTTATTTTTTTTTCCCTTTTCTGGGCATTTTCCCAGCTAGTTACTTGACTTCTGCATTTTCTCTCCACCCTCACCTTGCCTCCAGATATGCCCAGCGAGCACTTAGGGGCTGAGATTCAAATGCTGCTTCCCAGCCTCAGGGCTTTCAGTGGGTGCAGGGTGCACACTGCTATTTAGTGTGAGATTAAGTTCAGCTGCTCAGGTTGGGGCATGGCTGCCACACAGGGCTGGGATCCCTCAGAGAGTTTATGTAGAGACCTTCAACAATGCATCTGAGCTCCTGCCTGCTTTGTGAACCCCTCTCTGCCGTTGTTTCTGCTGCCACCTCCCAAGGGGTCCTGAGCCATGGAGACACCCCGTTCTGAAAAGAACCTTTCACTGACCTTTGGCACCTCTGGGTAGAAGGACCTGTGTGGCTGCTGGAGATTCTGTCCCTGAAGACTGATCAGATCTGCTCCTTTCGGTGCCGTGTGACCAAGGCAGGCCTGGGCTCTGCTCCGGGTCCAGTGCGTGAGATGGACCTTTCATGTCAGTTTTTCAGGTCTCTCTGGAACAGAAATCTCCTCCACTCTGTTTTGTGTGGCTTCTGCTGCTCCAGAATTTGTTGGGAGTTCTTCTCTACAGATATTTTATGGGCTGTGGGTTAGGAACTTGAATATGTGTATCTTTCTACTCTGCTATCTTGACTTCTCCAATGAAGTGATTTTAAGAAAGAAAATTGACTAGGAAAAAGATAAAAAGTGAAAAAATCCATGAAAAGGGCATAAAAAGAAGAAATAATACAGAGGAAGGAGGTGAGGGTGGAGGGTTGCTCATATTGGAACCTAATTCTCATCTGAGTTGAAGAAGAAACCATGTATACATCTAAAGAGATTGAGAAAACTTCTGAACTTGTATAGAGTGGAGAAAACTGGGGGATAGGGTGAGGGAGTGACTTTTAGAAGGGTATCTAGATTAAGATGGGGATGTGAGAATAGTTAAGGTTAGGACTTTTAGAGGCTTAGCTAAACTTTGGAATAAGAGGGTAAAGGGAGAACATACGACAACTCCATAAGGTAAGCTGAGAAGGAAAATGGTGAATAAAAATAAGATGGAAGGTAATTCACAAATAGTAATTATAAATTTGAATGTAAATGAGAAAAACACAATAAAATTCACTTGGAAAAAGAGTCAAGCATATAAAAGGAAATAATGAACAAAAATGTAAGGGAAGGAGATTGAGTAGTACCAGATGTTAAACTGTATAATAAGGCAGTCGTTATAAAAAACTATCTGATACTGGCTAAAAAAATAGAAAGGTAGATCAGTGGAATAGAGAAGACATACAATTGACAGTAGCAAGCAAACATCATAAGCTTGTATTTGACAAGTGTAAATACCTACAATTTGGGGAGATGAATTCATTATTTGGTTTAAAAAAATTATTGGGAAAACTGAAAAGCAATATGGCAGAAACTGGGCAGATATCAATATCTTAGACCATGCAGCAAGATAAGGTCCAAATAGACACGTGGCCTAGATACGCAGGGAGAATTTGGAAGAAAATTAGGAGAACACAGAACATATTACCTCTCAGATTTATGGATAGGTAAACAGTTTATGAACAAACAGGAGATAGAGACCAAAGTTAGGTGTAAAGGAGATAATTTTCATTGCATGAAATTAAAAAGATTTTGTAAAAAATGTGACCAAGAGAAGGAGGAAAACAGAAAATGGAGAAAAAATTTATGTACAATTGATCAGATAAAGATCTTGTATCTAAAATTAAAAAATTAAAATAAAAAAAAGACTAAGAATTCTGATCAACAACAACAACAATTATAGCTCATGATGAAGCATGATTCCCACCTCTTGGAAGTGGATGATGGATGAGAGGTGCAGTATGAGTTTACATTTTCAGGCATGACCAGTATATAGAGACTTGTTTTGCCTGACACTGCGAGTTTCTCACAAGGGAAGGTGAATTTCTTTTTTTATGGAGGGAGACCAGGGAAGGAGAAGGGAGAAATAGTAATGGTAGTGTCAAAAAGAAGAAAAAAAAATATTCGTGAAATATTTAAAGAAAGTGCAAAGGAGATTAGAGAGAAGTTTAGAGGGCAACAGAAAGAAGTGAGATGTCTAGAACTAACATGTCTAATTGAATATATACTTTCATCTGTGAGGTTCACAATTTTATATACAATTCTGCTTTTCTATTTCTTGTATATGGAAATGTTCATGTTCCTTGGTGTTTGTCAAGTTTTTAATACGAGCAAACACAATTTTAAAGGAGTATTTTCCTCACAATTATTTCTAATAAGGGAAGGGAATGAGCATTTTTACAGTACCTACTTTGTGCCAGGTCTTATAAACAGTATCTTATTGATCCTCACAGTAACCCTGCTAGATAGGCAATTATTACCCGTGTTGTACAATTGAGGAAATGGAGGATAAGTGACTTGCCCAGGATCTCACGGCTAGTAAGTATTTGAGGCCAGACATGAACGCAGGTCCTCCTGACTCCATGGCCAGTGCTTTACCTACTATGTCTCCTAGCTGCGTCCAAGATTATAGGTATAAACAATCATTCAGACTCAAAGATTTTTGTTGAACTTAAAACCTTGAAATTCCTGCAGGAGGAAGATAGATCACCAATCATTTTGTGGTCCATATGCAGCCCTAATGTTGAAGTGTATCACACTGTACCACCAGCAGAGGCTTCACTGTTAGTTCACTGTTAGTCAAGAGAGGGTCTACACATCACCTCTGACACTGCTCAGACTTTTCCTTTCAGTGACTAATGGAGGGAGGTTGGCCTTCTTGCTAGCCCAGAGACCTAGTCAAGTTCTTCTGTTCTGTGAATTCTAAGTTTCTGAGTCTGGTGAGGAAAGCCTTGAAGGATTTATGACCTCTGTCTACAACAGTCAAATTAAGAGCATTACTTGCTGCAGTTAGAAGACATGGTGATTTTGATATGGTCATGGAGGATTTTGAAGGAAAAAAAAGATATCCTTCCCTAGAAAGCTTCTTGTTCCCTGTAGATTATGGTGGTAGTACATTGCCATTGGCTAAAATCCAGGGTGAACTCCAGAAATTGTGGAAAGCTGCCCAGCAGGGATTATAAAACAATTTTGATGAGTTCAAATGGAAATAAAACTTTATGTCACCCTGTAGTTCACACTGCAGGGACTCAAGCCTTACACAGTGTGGGAAGTTGTAAAAAATTTAGAGGATCTTTGAATTCTCTTTCCCTAAACACATTCTTAGAAAGCATTTGACATTAAGAGATGGAACTTAGTTTCTGTCTGATGCTAGACTTTTTTAATTGTAGAATTTAAAAAAGTAAACAAATTAACTCATCATTTGTCAGATGGGAACTTCTAGCAACCACAACTACCTGGAAGACATGAACCTGGGAATAAGCACAGAAATTTGAACAGTGGGGAAAAACTGATGCCACAAAATCTAATCATTTAAGTGAAAGAAAAGGAGTAGACCATGTCCTAATTAATAGGCTCTGAAGAGATAGCCAGTGGGCAACTGAGATGAAGAGACTTTCAGCATCTTGCTAGCTGTTACTCTCTCTAAAGCATGCTTAGGATGTTATTTTGCTGTTGATAACTGGTGGAGCAGGGCTGGGAGTTTGTGATAGAATGTCAATCAGTTTTCGAGTGCACATGGAAAGAGAACACTGGTTTGAGAACAAGAAGAGACGATGATGGATGTACATGGAATCTGAGTGTTTGTGTCTCCATGTGGGTTCCTGGCAGTTTTGTGGGTGTCATTGGTTCTAAATCTCTGGAGAGATTGGAGGATCATGCAGAGACAAAACAACCCCAGCCTACATGACTAGCTTGTCTGTGTCTAGTAGTGATGACAAAGCCTATTAAGCTCTGTTAAGTTTTTATTAGAAAAAACAGAATATCAGGGGTAGGGGTAAGGCACTTAAATGAACTTAGAACTCAACCATCTTATTTGTGAAAATGTGTGTGTTCATCCTTCATTGCCAAAGAAGACCATGCCATGAGAGAAATAATGACATGATTTGCACTTGACTGTTTTGAGTGAGGGAGGGCTGTGCAGGTCACCAGGCTTACTTCTCCTCCAGGGCTATCTGACTCCAGTGACCAGATATTCATCAGGATGACTGGAGATGACCCAGGATGAGGCAGTTGGGGTTAAGTGACTTGCCCAAGGTCACACAGCTAGCGAGTGTCAAGTGTCTGAGGTGAGATTTGAAATGAGGTCCTCCTGACTCCTGCTCTGTCCACTGCACCACCTAGCTGTCTCTTGTGAGAATGAATGGCTCTATGAGATTTAGGAGTGTTTTAAAAATTGAACAGATTTAATGGGTTACTTGGCACAGCAAGAGACAGTGAAGTCAGCAGTGGATGGGAAATTCTGCCATACTAGCTATGTATTCAGTGTGTATTCTACATAGCAGCAAGTAATGTAACCTCTTGGTGTCCAAGGCAACTGTCAATTGCCTCTAAGACTATATGTTAATATATGAGTTGTTGAAATATATTAATAGAGAGAATTTTCACAAGAGTTTTCCTACATAAATGAAATCACAGTTTCAGACAGAAGGAACTCCTAAAATATCAGAAATATGCAGAATAAGACCAACTTGGGTAATCCAGTAGCTATAAATTCTGACCTAATTTGTAACAAAAGAAAAGTAGTAAGGGCTGTTAAGAAGCAAACCCAACTACTCTAGCATAAAATGGTAGCTGACCACAAGGAAGAAGACCTCAGAAATACTAATTAGGAAAGGTCAGTACCCTGGGGTTGTTTATTTAGGGGCAAACAATCCTCTAAATCTCACTAATTTTTGAAGATAATATTTTATTATGGAGTATTATAGTAACTGAAATCCATAATTAGGTACCTGAGTTACCAAGAAAACAGTTAATGTATTGTTTATTAAGTCAGGGGAATATTCAATTCATTTTAGAAATGTGGGCTTTCTCAAAAGTCTTAGTGCAGTTTTAAGCTTTAATAGCTTAAAATTAATAGTTTAAAATAACAATATACTAAAGTTTAAAATATGTTGACTTTCAGGAAAGAGTATATTTCTAACAAACATGATTAAAATCAAATGAAAATTGGAATCATTTCCTGAGATTACTAAATGCATATGGCATTATTACATGTAACCACTAGTTAAAGGAAAAGTAAAATCTTAAATTTCATGTTTTAGGAGATCACCACTCTTCACTTGTTTGATACACTGCAAAACATTAATTATAAAGCACATAGTAATTGTATAATAATGTCTTATTCATCTTTGTATGTCCTAAAGTAGCAGCAAGCTCCCTGACATATCCAGGATGGCCTACTAGCAAAGTTCTTAGATCTGCTTTTCTAAAAGGAAAACAACTTTTGAGGGGTCAACAATCTTCTTTAATCCCACATACCCACAGAGAAAATACAAACAGAGAGATAAAGACCAACAGTCAGGGCTTCTAATTGGCTGATCATAAGCAATGCCTACATCACAGATGAACAGACAGATCCAGGTGTCTGACCAGAGAGAGAAGCACCAATATCTGGGTTTTCAAAGACCAGTAGTTCCTAAATGGCTACCCAGAGTCTCATCTGGCACATGAACCTTCTTCCAAAGAGTAAGTCCCCAAAGCAAACTCAGAGTATATATACACTTTCCAGAGCAGGAGGGCATCATGACTCTTGTGACCCAGTGCCTCATTAACAATTATCAAAATGTGTGGGCCTTCCTACAAAACAAGTCTCCCTAATCAAGCTTCCTTTAATGAGTTCCACCTGAGGCCTATTAATGGGGGGTAGAGATCTTTAACTGTTATTAATATTATATTAACACTACACCTAAGCACTTAGCACAGTGCTGTACAGTTAGTTGAGTGTGTTCAATTAAAATAGAAGTGAATTGCTTTGGCTTTAGTGAATCTCATATGAACTTAATTTATTTTCAAATAACTTCTCTGTCTCTGTCAATCTGTCTGTCTCTCTTAAAATCCATTATTTATTTATTTTTAACATTCTTAATTATTTTTGAGTTTTAAATTCTCTCTCTCTTGCCTACTCCATCTCTACCCACTGAGAAGGCGAGCAATATAATATCAATCATACAGATGAAATTATGCAAGACATTTCCATATTATCCGTGTTATGTTGCAAAAAAGCAAGAAAAGTAAAATGAAAAATATATTTCAATTTTCACTGAGTTCATCAGTTTTTTCTCTTGAGGGAGATAGTGTTTTTCATCATGAGTCCTATGGAATTGTCTTGGATCACTGTATTGATTAGAATAGCTGAGTTTTTCATTGTTGATCATCATTACAATTTGGCTATCACTGTGTACAATGATCTCCTGGTTCTGCTTACTTCACTTTGCATCAGTTCATATGGATTTTCCCAAGTTTTTCTAAAAACATCCTGCTCATCATTTTGTAAAGCATACCACTATTCCATTACAATCATATGCCACAACTTGTTTAGTCATCCCTTAGTTGTGGACATCCCTTCAGTTTCCAATTCTTTGCCACCACAAGAGTTGTTACGAACTTTTGTACATATGGATTCTTTTCCTTTTCCTGCGGTCTTTTTGGGGGCACAGACTAATGGTGGTATTGCTGGGTCAAAGAGTATGCACAGTTTTATAGCCTTATAGGTGTAGTTCTAAATTGTTCTCCAGAATGGTTGGATCAGTTCACAACTCAACTAACAGTTCATTAGTGTACCTCTTTCCCCCTATGCCTCTAGCACTTGTCATTTCTGATTGGTATTGGGGAATAGCATAGAGTTGTTTTAATTTGCATTTTTTAAATTATTAGTGATTTAGAACATTTTTTCATATGATGATTTTTTTCTTCTGAAAACTGCCTCTCATATTCCTTGACAATTTATTAATTGAGGAATCTTTGACTCAATTCTCTATATAGTGGAGACAAGAGACCCTTATCAGAGATATTTGCTGTAAAATTTTTTATACAGCTTCATTGTCTACATTTTGTCAAAATATAGTTTCCCTGATAAACTCTTTTAATTAAGACTATTTTTGATTTTGCTATTTTTGAGATCATGACTGCTACCTTTGCCTTTTTAACTTTATTTAAAGCATAATAGATTTTGTTCCATCTCCTTATTTTAACCTTCTCTCTCTCTCTCTCTCTCTCTCTCTCTCTCTCTCTCTCTCTCTCTCTCTCTCTCTCTCTCCCCCTCCTCTCTCTTCCTGTCTCTCTGTGTGTTTCTGTTTCAAATATGTCTCTTGTAAACAAAGTATTGTTGAATTCTGGTTTCTAATTCATTCTGCTATCCACTTCCATTTTTTATGGATAGGCTCATCCTCCGTTCACAGTCACAGTTATGATTACAAATTGATAAAGGACCCAAAACTCAAGTAACTGATTGGGAAAATGCCCAAAAAAGGGGAAAAAATAAGACTATAGAAGGTTACTTTCTTGGTGCTCAGAGCAAATGGATAAAATCCACTCTTTAAAGTAAATTCTGTTGCAATAAATGAGGGAGAATTCTCACAGACAGAGGCCAGGAGTCAAATATAGGTGTTCTGAATCCAAATGCAACATTGTTTTCCCCACTGAACCATAACAGATACTTTACTAAAGGCTGACATAAAAATTATTCTGTTTATGCTTTTGGCACAAATTAGTCATGTTATCCATTGGAGGTGCCTCTTCCCCCAATTAATTCCAGTAATAGTCAAGAGGTAGTCAGCAAGGTGTTTTTTCTTGCTAAAATAACTAGAAGGCCTGATGTCACTCATCTAGTATCCTTGCTTCACAGCAGCAAAATGAAATGGCTAGAAAAAAAATTTAGCATTGTTTTTTAAAATTAAGTTTTGGGTATATACTTTTCTTTATATTTTAAAATACTGACTTCTAGGCAGATTCATAGCAAGGATGGGGGTGATTATAGGTTTGAAACAGAGTACTGAAATTTAGAGGATGCTGCCAAAGTAGAAATAATTTGTTTTCTCATAATTCTTAAAAAAGGGAGAGAAGGCGAGCTAACAGATACCATACTTCATCATGGTAGAGATCTTTCCCAATAACACCTTTTTCCTTTCTCCTTTGGCAATGACCTTCCCAATAGTGGTGTCCTTGGCCCTTCACACTTGAGGATCAGTGTTCTGGGTTACTTTTCACTTTCACTCAACTGCATTTGTTTTAAAAGGTTGCTGAGCGCATAACTTATGCTACTTTCCCTGATCACCAAAATTGCTAGTTATGGCTCTGATTCTAGGGTGAGTCACTTTTGGTTGGAACAAATGCAAATGGACAGTAATCTTTGAGGGGTTTATGAAGCCATAAAAATAGAGAATCTTAAGGGATTCTCTAGGATTATCCAAATAGGAATCATGATGTGAAAACTAAATTCACAATTTGTACTACTCCTTTGGAAACTTATTTCACAAAGATGGTTGCCAGAAAGACAGATAAAGCTTAGAAGAAAGCATAATTCATTCTTTCAGTTTTCCCATACAAACTTGATTATTTCAAAATGAATAATTCAAGAGACTTTACTTAAAGACTAACTTACATGAGCTTTATGGGTGTTAGGCAGGGTATTAGCTAGAATTTGGAGCTACCAGGCAAAAACATTTTAAAGTGCCTCCTTATTCTTTAAAACTTGTGTTGTAAACAGATTATCTTTCCTCTCGACATATAGGATCCAACTTAGGATATGAAATTCAAACTTTTAGAAAGAGGAAAAGGACATAAACTAGAAAGGATTATTTTCCTTGTATTTATGACACATAGTCCCCTCTCCCTCACCTTTGGTTGATCAGATCCTGATGAATAATCAAGGGTCAAAAAAGCTTCATTAACAATCTTTGGCCAACAGATAAGGCCTATAAAGTTAGATTTTTGATGAACTTGGTATTATTTGTAAGTCTTAGTTGCTTACAAACCCAGAAATACAATAAAGGGCAGATCATTCCATCAATATTTTTTCCTCTACATTCAACACCTATAGGCTTCAATCATTTAGGACTCCCCTTTAAAGTGAGGGGAAATCCTCATTTAAAGCCTAGAAGATAGCATGTGTCTATTAACCTTAAGTTATCCCATTTAGGGTGTTCAAAGCTTGACTGTATTTGCATGTGTCTGCACTTGGTCTCTTAAAGAAATATTTAGACTGAAAAAATAAATATTCAGCAAAAATAATCAGGCAGTGGTAATCTGAAATCTACCCTTAAATTAGCCGGATGATTCTGGGAGTAACCTTAGTCTTGGGTTAAATAAAAATATAAAAGTGTGTATATTATATTGTCAATGGTATTATTTACATTTAAATAGTATCTGCCTAAAGGGAATGTCCAAAGAATCTTTTAGTACATACATTTGAAGGATATTTTAAAATATAATTTAGAAAAGAAACTCAACCCAGAACTTATGACTAAATTGAAAAAAAGCTGACTGAAAGAAGTGGAACAATTATGAAGACTCTTTAAAACTCTGCTGAAGAAATGGAAGCTATAATTCAGAGAATTTGTGATAGATTTGAATAATTTTGAATGGAAAATTGAATATGAAATAGCCAAATGAGCCAACCCCTAGACAAGAAGAAGTGGCAATTAGTGAGTGGAGGGGGATAGTGGAAACTTCCAAAGTCAGTTTTCATTATGAGACTTACATGCTGATAACTAAAATCACCATCAAACACCTGTTTGCATCAATTAAGAGCTCACTCCAAAATGGAGATTAGTGTTGCATAGTGGATAGAATGCTGGGCATAGAGTCTGGAACATCTGAGTTCAAATATCATTTCTGACACTATGTTGGCTCTTATATTTTGCTTAACCTAGGTAATTTCCTAGGAATTGTCTGCTAAATCATGGAGACGTTGTGATCTGTGTTGGTGGAGGGATTTACCATACTAGGAGGGCCTTTAGTGATGAAATTACAGTTCCCACTTATATTTGCATAATTCAGGGGAAGACTGTTTGATATCTTTCCAGCCCCAGGCTAGCACTGCAGTATAAGATTGTCACAGATATTAGCTGGATTAATAGGATAATTAATGCAATTTTCACTGTGATAAATATCATCATAGAAACTTGGAAAGAGTCATATGAACCAATGAAGAGTTAAAGTAAGCAAAACTAGGAGAACAATATTTACATGATGATCACAATTACATAAAGGAAAACAATGCTGAAAGATTTCAGAATTGCCATTAGTGCAGTGACCAATGATTTCTTCTTTTTTTTCAATTTTTAAAATTGTTTTTTCTTGTGGAAAGTGGAACTTTATTATTTTTATTTTTCATTTTTAACACAGTTCATATCACATAACACAATTCCAACTTTTGGTCAGGTGATATTTCTTTTAAAGCATTTACAATATAGACCAAAAACAGATTTTTTTAAAAAACATTAACCAACTGAGACACAAATAATAACTATGTATGCTGACTTCATAATCCCTTGACCTAATTGTCTCCACACTATTACTAAGAATTAAAAGACCCTAACTTATTGTTGTTGGTCTAAAGTTCTAAGCCTAATAGCTGAATTTTAGACTTGACCTTGGATGTTCCCCTACCCACAATCTATAATTTAATAGATCTGGTATTAAACTTCCAAACCTTTTGACTATAGGAAATTGCCACTAAGAGCAGGGACATTGCAGGGAAACAATATCTCCCCATCTTCATGTCAGTTCCAGGAAGGAATAGATTGTCAACTTGCATTCATTGAGGCATAGAGTTTGCCAGGTGTCAGTGGAGAAATTGAGTCAGGAGAATCCTATCTCATCCCAGGCTGAACAGTTGCTCTCCCACCCTTCCCATGAGATCACCTTTGGCAGTTTATACCAGCATCTCACAGGCTTACTGGAATCATTGTTTGGAGGCTCAGACCACCTTTGTTGCTATCCATACCTGGAGTTAGACTCAGAAAAACAGTCACTTAATAGTCCCATAGCAACCTAAAATGGCAAGTTCCAATAACCAGGTTTCAGATATGACCATAATTTCACATTGACTAATGAACATCTTTTGAGTCAAGTCTTAAGTGGCTTACATGCCTTTCTATACCTGCTTAAATAACAATCATAAAGTCAAATTTACCATTAAAACTTTAACCTTTTCATCAATGCCAAATTTTACCCGAAGTTACCTACCTCTAGGAGACTTAGACTAAAATTCATTTCCCCAAACTAAAGATGTCTCAGATTTAGTCTCAGTAATTAATTCAGTCAATTGTTTTAATACTAACTGCTTTTACATCACTTTGTAACTTGTCCAATTTTTCTCCCCATCTCTCCCCTCTCCCACTCCCTAATACCCTGCATTCTGATTACCCCCTCCCTCAATGAGCCCTCCCTTCTATCACACCCCACCCTTCCCCCATCCTCATCCTCTCTCTCTTCCCTCAGGGCAAGACAAACTTCTACACCCAATTACCTATGTTTCCTACCTCCTGGTTATATGCAACAACAATTCTCAATATTCGTTTCTAATACCTTGAATTCCACCCTCTATCCCTCCTTCCTCCCCACCCATCCCCACTGAGAAGTCAAGCAACCCAATACAGGCTATATATGTGTTGCTTTGCAAAAGACTTCCATAATAATCATCATACTGTGTAATACTAATTATATTGCCCTCTATCCTACTCTATCCCCCCCTTATTTTTTATTCCCTCATTTGACCTTGTCCCTTGCCAAAAGTGAATGTAAACAGTTCAGCTTTAGAATGTTATTTCCAGTTATTCCCTTCTCCCATTTGCCCTCCCTTTTATCATTCCCTTCACCCCACTTGTCGCCTCCTCCCCCGCTTTCTGGTAGTACAAGATAGACTTTCACACCAAATTTAGTGAGCATGTTATTCCCTCCTTAAGCCATATGTGGAGAGAGTAGCTTCACTTTTCCCTTCTCCTCTTCTCCCCTTTCTCCTCCATTGAAAAAGATTTTTCTTTATCTCTTTTATGAGTTATAGCCTGCCCCATTCCATTTCTCACTTTCTTCTCCCAGTATTTTCCTCCTTCACCCCTTAATTTTTATTTTATATTTTTGTGAATATCATCACTTCTAATTCAATATAGCCTGTACTGTGTGTGTGTGTGTGTGTGTGTGTGTGTGTGCATATGTATAATCCCCCCACCTACCCAAATACTGAGAAAAGTCTCAAGTGTTATAAATATTTTCTTTCCATGTAGGAATGTAAACAGTTCAGCTTTAGAATGTCTTTTATGATTTCTCTTTCCTGTTTACCTTTTCAAGCTTCTCTTGATTCTTGTGTTTGAAAGTCAAATTTTCTATTCAG
>CM053774.1:55040119-55064995 GCA_028658325.1 Potorous gilbertii | reverse complement strand
TAGGTGATTCTTGGTTTTAATCCCAGTTCCTTTGACTTCTGGAATATTCTGTTCCAAGCGCTTTGATCCCTTATTATTGAAGCTGCCAGAACCTGTGTTATCCTGATTGTATTTCCACAATACTCAAATTGTTTCTTTATAGCTGCTAGCAGTATTTTCTCCTTGACCTGGGAACTTGAAATTTGGCCACAATATTCCTAGGAGTTTCTCTTTTCAGGTCTCTTTCAGGAGGTGATGGATTGATTCTTTCAATATTTATTTTGCCCTCTGGTTCTAGAATGTCAGGACAGTTTTCCTTGATAATTTCATGGATGATAATGTCTAGACACTTTTTTTGATCATGGCTTTCAGGTAGTCCCATAATTTTTAAATTGTCTCTCCTGGATCTATTTTTCAAGTCAGTTGTATTTCCAGTGAGATGTTTCACATTATCTTCTATTTTTTCAAACTTTGTTTTTGTTTTCTAACTGCTTGGTTTATCTCATAGTCATTCATTTCCCTGAACTGAATTCTCTCTTTCAGAGAACTATTTTTTTCAGTGAGCTTTTGAAACTTCTTCTCCATTTGGCTAATTATGCTTTTTAATGCCTCCTTCTCCTCATTGGCTTTTTGGACATCTTTTCCCAATTGAGTTAGCCTCTTTTTAAAGGTGTTATTTTCCTCAGCACTTTTTTGGTTCTCCTTTAGCAAGCTGCTAACTCACTTTTTAAGCTCTTCTATTGCTTGAGCCCAATTTAAGTT
This sequence comes from Potorous gilbertii, assembly GCA_028658325.1. NCBI lineage: Eukaryota > Metazoa > Chordata > Mammalia > Diprotodontia > Potoroidae > Potorous > Potorous gilbertii. The sequence goes on along the minus strand of CM053774.1, from coordinate 55,064,254 downwards.
CACTTTGGAAGCCTTGGAAGCAGGGGTTTTAACTTCCTGTGACAGTAAGCCTTGTTCTTCCTCACCTGAAAAGATGGGAGGAGATACCTGTTCACCAAGAAAGTACCTCTTATGGTCTTATTTTTTTCCCTTTTTTGGGCATTTCCCCAATCAGTTACTTGACTTCTGAATCCTTTGTCAAGAGATTAAACTCAACTGCTTGGTTTCCCTGGGCTTTGGGTGGGTGACCAATGGTTTCTTAAGAAAACCAACAATGGTTCATACTTCCTACATCTCAGCAGAATAGTGAATTATAGGTATGGGATGAAGCATGCTTCTTTGGACATGACTAAAATGTTGAATTGTTTTGCTTTACTTTTTATAAGTCAGAGTTCTGTGGTGGGAGATAGTATCACTGAGAAGTGACAATGATTGTGTTTAAAATTTTTGGTCTTAATTTATGGAATAAAACAATCATTTTCATAACATAGTACAATAAAAAATGATTGCATATGACACTTTAAAGCTACTGTGTACAACTTTCTATTTCTTTTAAATATAAAACAAAATTATCATGTAAATTTCTTTTTTTTCTTTTTCCACCCTAGAGATGGCTACCATTACTTGCAAAGAGGCATATATGTATAAAGTTATTTTATACATACTTCTATTTACCATTTCTTTCTCTGGTTGTAGATAGCATCTCTTTTCATATGTCCTTTATAGTTATTTTGGGTTTTTATAATAATCAAAATAGCTTATTTGCTCAAAATCATTCTTAAAACAATATTGATGTTACTGCATATAATATTCTCTTGATTCTGTTCATTTCACTCTTCATTTTTCATGGAAGATTTTCCATGTTTTTCCAAAATCATTGAACTCATTATTTCTTATAGTATAGTAGTATTCCATAACAATCATATCCCACAACTTGCTCAGCCATTCCCCAAGTGATGGACATCCATGCAATTTGGCACCATGAAGACAGCTGCTATAAACATTTTGCAACAAATAAGTTATTTTCCTTTTTCCCTAATTATATTCATAAATAGAGAAAGTAGTGATATTGCTGGGTCAGAGTATCGACAATTTAATAATTCTTTAGGCATAATTCCAGAATTGCTCACCAAAATGATAAAAAATAGTAAAAAGAAGTAAAAATAGTAAAAAAAAAAAAAGTAGCATGATGCAGTGGAGAATATTCAAGAGTCTTAGGTTCTGTGTTCAAATTGCTCCTCTGATTTTTGCTACCTTGTGATCTTTTGCAAATCATCTAACTTCCCTGGGGACTGATCTACAAAATGAGGAGTATTAGATTAGATGGTACTTTCCAGCTCTCTCTGATTCTTAACCATTTTTATTATTCAAAAGTGAAATAGTTTGACATATGTAAAAATGTTCTACATCCCAAATTCCTTTTCTTTTTCTTCTCACTTCCATTCCATTCCAAACCAACAAATGTTAATTGAGTATGATGATGCATTCATGGCACTTCTACTGATTATAGAGATGAATGTGCAGTGTTACCCCTTGAGAATACAAATATTAGTACTAAGGGGGAGGGAAAGCTTGAGAATTAGAATTTATATAGCATCTATTGTGTGCCAAGCAGTATGCTAAGCTCTTTATAAATATTGTCTTATTTGATCCCAACCATTTAAACAGATGTATATTAGGGTTTTTTTTTTTTTTACAAATGAAGTTATTATTCAATTTAACAGTAAATGTTATAGCATATCTACTGTGTGCAATGTACTGTGTGAAACAGAAGCATTAGAGATATAAAGGCTAAAAGTACACTTTGATCCTTAGTCCTCAACTTACTGTTTCTTATTTTGCAATTCTAGATATTTGCTTTTGAATGAAAGAATAAAGTGTTTGTTAAGTTTACTCTGTTCAAAACACTGGGTTAAGCATTGAGGATACAAATAGAAAAATAAGAGATTCCTGTTCTTAAGGAGCTCTAATTCTAATAGGGGATACCACACACATGTATCTTGTCTGTCTCTATGATGTGACATGGTTGCTTCTTAAGGGTGAGGACTCTGTTTTCTTCATCTTTGCATTCCCTAGAGTACCTTGCACAATTCTTTGAATATAGTTTAGCTCCTGATATATGCTTTTCAAATTGGATCAAATTAAGGCAATCGTTGCCCTCAAGGAGTTTATGATCTAGTTATATTTCAAGAGATAATTGTATTTGGAATGTTGTATTTGGAATTATACATAAAAAGATTCCTTAACAGTGCGTGTGTTGGTAACTGAGTTTTTAACAGGAATTTACCACTTCACTGCTTTAAGGATCAAAATGCTGATTTTTCTTGCTGTTTACTCCTTGCTGCCCAACTTATAGGACTGACAGGAAACTTTTGAATCTATGTGAACTTTGGGTCTCTGGATAGATTTCAGAGGTCATCTGTGAGTTTGGATGGTAGCAATTATGGCTTTATGTCAATTTATTTCATTTTCATTGTAATCCTATGTGTTTTATTTTTTGCATTTAAAAAGTAGCGTTCTGAGAAGGAATCTGTAGTTTTCATCAGATTACCATAGGGCTCCATGATACCAAAAAGGCTGAGAACTCTAGATAGAGACCATTCTTTTCTGTTGTTGTTTTTTAAATTTCTTAAATGGGTATGCTTTTATTACTGATGCACTAAATAAATCTAGCTAAAGAAGTGAAATCTCAAATTCATCAAATTTAGAACCAGTTCATCATATTCCTTCATGTTATCTCTTTTGGTTTGTATGGATAACATATAATCATAACTGACACGTAAGCAGCATTTTTTTGTAAAGATTTGTAAAATGTTTTCCATACATTGACTCTTTTGAATCTTAAGACTTCTAAGAGAGGAAATATAAATTAGAGGATAGAGTCAGAGTCAGGAAGACTTGGGTTTCCGTCCCATCTTTAACATGTATTGCTTGTAGGTTATGGTCCTTCACAGGTTGCTGAGCTCCAGTCATCTTTTTTTCCTATTATTAGGTGTCAATCTACCTTAGCAAGAGGGTATTTCTTCATTGGATATTCCCTCTACCAACATCTGATTGAAAAAATGTCTTTTAAGCCTTTACAATTATCAGAATTACAGAGGAGAGAACTAAGAAAAGAAGTGAAGTACATTGCTCATGGTCCCAAAACAAGATATTTTGGACTCTAAAACTAGTACTCTATATGTTGTATTGTTAAATAAGATAAGGAAGAAAAATTATGAACATCATCTATATTGTATTGTGATTTATTTTGTTAAACATTTTCCAATTCCATTTTAGCTTGGTTCCACTGTACTGTGTAATTTTGTCACCCACTTCTGTTCTAGACCAGTGGTGTCAAATTAAAATAGAAACAGATCCTTATGGGCTATGTATTGACTTGGAAAACCACAAACAATATGTTGTATTGTTATTTATTATATTAAACATTTTAAATGACATTGGCCATTTCTGAAACTCTTAAAAATGGAGGAATGTAGAATTGGACAAAGAGAATAATACTATTTTTTTTTCTTAATTTAATTTCTCTGATGCCTTATATTTCCCTCTCTTTTTTATTAAAACACTAGGATATGGAAATATTGCTCCAAGCACTGAAGGAGGCAAAATCTTTTGTATTTTGTATGCCATCTTTGGAATTCCACTTTTTGGTTTCTTATTGGCGGGAATTGGAGACCAGCTTGGAACTATCTTTGGTAAAAGTATTGCAAGAGTGGAGCAGGTCTTTCGGGTAAGTACTCTTAGACCTATGGCTGAATTACTTACTGGTATGACAACTCTTTTATTTGCCACACCCAGAATCCAGAAGGAATTTTAAGTGGCGTATTGTTTTTAATTGAGTAATTTAATTTTAAAATCTTATCCTGCATTGTTGCAGACGTCACAATAGATGTAATATATTTGTGACCCTAGAAGCTGAGTAACATCACGCTTCAAGAAATAATTCTATAATGATGTGAACCTGACTCAGGGAGGTTCTTGGTAATTTTGGTCTGATATTAGAATGAAATGGGACAATGGTAGGGCTTTTAATAACCAAGAAAAAAAGTCTTACTTAGCCATAATATAGAAAGGCTACTCAACAAGGCTATTTTGTTTAGCCTTTCCTATCTGGTTAGTTGAGCAGAATATGATGATTCGCATCACTGAGATATCAGCCAGATCTGAAGGGCCATGACATCTTACAGGAGGGAATTTTTATACCTTTTAGGAAATAGAAAACCATGCTTATGAGCCTTCGTTCCATAGGCAGTCAAATCTTGGAGACAGCTTCTTTGGCTTTTAAGAAAAGAACTAGTCTAACCTGAATGGAGGTGGTGGTGGTGGGGGAATAATGTTAAAAAGCCTGGACCTATTGCAGCCTTCTCACTAAGTAGTATTCCTGGGCACACAAAAGTGAGCACAATATTCATCTAACATGACAACTCCAGATGGGAATGACTTCCTAAAGTGACAGGAAAGTAGGATAGATCTTTTAGAATAAGATCCTTCCTACTGTCCCTCAAGTCACACCATGTAGGTGGCTGCTTATGTGTAAGGTTAAATTTAACAAGAGAGTATCTACTATATTTTCCATTATTAGCATAATTCTGGATTTCTTTTAAAAGCATCCTTTCCTGTCCTTAGCCAAGATTTTTAAATGATCTCAGATATTAACAAGAATCCATCAGTGTCTTGACGTTGAGTACCAATGATTGTTCGTTGTGACTAGGGTTTTGTGCCGCTGCAGACAAATCTAGTTCTCTGGTAAAAGCATACAACAAATGTGCTGAAATACTGTATTTTTTTCTGAAGCATTTTGTTACTAGAGTTTAGGGCCTTGTCTTATTTTTAGAACTAACCGCAGACAGTTTCTTTAAATGGGCCAATCTCTGCAGATTGAACTTGCTTTGGAATTTGATGCTGAGCACAGATTTTTGGTTTAGTGTGCCATCCATTCATGTTTCATCTGAGCAGTACAGAGAATTGGCTTTGTAAAAAATCTCAAAGTATTTGCCCAGAAGGGCTGCTTGCTCTTATCAGGGGTATACCTGGTCTCTGCAGGGGGTCACTGTGGAAACTGTAAAGCTCAACTTAAAAGCCTTCTTAATGATGTTTATAGCTTCCTAAATTAGAGATGGTAACACTATCTATGAGTCTTTTTGAACTCCTTTGAAACATCTCTTTGTCAAATAATAGCACTCATAAATCATCTTGAACTTGGAAAATTTGTCATTGTAACCAAACACTTGGAAAACCAGAGTTCTAAATGGAAGAAATTAAACATCTCAACTGGTTCCACCATTTCCTCCTCCCCTTTTCATTTACTTTTTTCAGTCTTATATTTTCTCAGGTAGTTGGTACAGTGAATAAAGTAATAGATTTAGAGTCAGGAAGATCCGAGTTCAAATCTAACCTGAGATACCTACAAAATAAATCTCAATGCGACATAGATGATGGTCATAGTTTTTCTTCCTTATCTTAGATACGATTTTGGGCAGGGTATGTAAACTCCATCTACTTCAGTTTTCTCTACTGTAAAAAACAAAAACAAAAAATGGGGATACTAACACTTACTTTCCAAGGGTTTTGTTAGTGTCAAATGAGAAAATATTTGTAAAGTACTTAGCACAGTGACTGATACATAATAGGTGCATAATAAATGCTTGTTCCTTTCCTTCTTCCTTGTAAAAATAAGGAGTTTAGATAACCTCTAAGATCCCTTTCAGTTTTTAAAATCATCATTAAACAATACATCTACTTAGTTAGCTAATTAGTATTTATTAAGCCTTATTGTGTGTCAGGCACTGTACTAAATTCTTAGAATAAAAATACACTAGGTAAACAATTCCTACTCTCAAGGAATTATGAGACAGCTTTTTTTCTGTAAATATTGTAGTGTATCCTATAGTATATTTTTTAAGAAAAAAGAATAGCTTGTACTAATTATCTTCTTCCCCTTAAACCCAACCCTCTCAAAATATCTAGTTCAAATGATGTTTGAGATGGAACTTTACAATCTAGCATCTCATTTTGACAGTAACTGGTTCATCCTAGTTGAAATGAAGTTTTACTGAAAAACCTGAATTAATTTACAAGGATGAGGTTTTCTCACATTCTTAAACTGGTTTTGCTAATATAAATAAAACATTTATTTGTAAAATGCTTGAGCATTATGTTGGACCTCATTTGGTGATTAACATTGGAGAGAAGAAATGGTATACTTCCTGGCTATGCGAATAAAAAATCACCAATGTATTCTCATTGCATATGGAATTCTGGTAGGAAAAATGAGACCTAATACTTTTCACTAGATGTGTTATAACTGTATAATAATGTAGCACTTCAAGATTTCCTTCACAAATGTCTTTCAGAAGTATGTAGTGCAGATACTATCATCCTCATTTTAGGGAGATGGTGAAACTAAGACTTGAGAAAATTACTTAGCCACAGTCAGACAGTCATAGGTGTCATAGGGAAGACTTGAGGGAAAGTTTCTCCATTATTTGCAAATCTTTGTAGAACCAAGAACTTGATTTCAAATTCAGGACTTTTCTCATTACATTATACTATCATGTCTACCTACTACACATGTGTGTGAAGGCAAATAATAACTGTATGTATGAAGCCCTACTCATCTCTACCTCTTATCTTTCTCATATTCCTTCAAAACTCAACTAAAGTGACACCTCTTAGATAAACCCTTTCCTAATCCCTTTACTGGGTCCTTTCTTTCCCTCCAATTACTCAGTATTTATTGAGAGATAGTGTGGGGTAACACATAGAGAGCCGGCACTCAAATACCACTTCTGGCTGGGCAGTTCACTTCATTATTTTTCAGTGCCTCAGACCAGTGGTATCAAATTAAATGGAAACAGATCCTTGTGGGCTGCATATTGACTTAGAAAACCACCAATTATTATTTTTACTGTATTTTTATTTGTTTTGTTAAACATTTCCCAATTCCATTATAACTTGGGTTCACCATATTGGGGGATTTTTTCACTTACCTCTGCACTATACCAGTGGTGACAAACTCAAATAGAAAATGAGTCACATAAGGATTCCTGTGGCAGCAGATTGACTTAGTTTTAAAATGTAATGTTATTTATGTTTCATTGTATTTTTGGATATGTGTTTAAATATTTCCTAATTGCATTTTAATCTAATTGAGGTCTCACTCAGTAGTCCACGTGCCCTGTGGTTCATAGTATTTGCCACTTCTGCTGTAGACAAGTCTCTAAAACTATAAGTTAGAGGGATAGTGCCCACATTCCTTAGAAGAAGGAATTTATGCATCTGAGAGTTCCCTATATTGATAAATTCATAGGTCCAGCTCCTATCCCTTAAACTGCATAGATTTTGCATCTACTTTCATGCTTTTCTCAATAGAATTCATTCTCCTTGAGAGCTAGGATTATTTCATTTTTGTCATTGTATTCTCACCCCTTAGCACAGGGTCTGGCACATAGTAGTTACTTAATAAATGCATGTTAATTGGATCTTCACAAGCTCATGATATTGATTTTACAAGGGTGGAAGAAGAACTTGGTTCCACTTGGTCAGTAATTGAAGTAAAAGACATTTACTTCACTAGGAAATCTCATTTTATGTCAGGGAAAGAGGTATTGACCTAGAGAAAATATGAAATAGAGCTACAAAGTGTGTTTTGGGATAATCTAAGGCCCTGTCTTTGCAACCTTGGCCAATATGCTCCTAGTTTCAAGGAGTAGCCCAGGGAGGTCAAGTGCCTGTACCACAAAGCGCTGTTAATAAAGACTATTTCCTAATCTACCTTCTCTTCTTGTCACAGAACCATAGATTAGACCAGGATTAGACATCATTTAGTTCAACCTTCTCCTTTTACAGAGTAGGAAGTTAAATCCCAGTGAGGGGAAATGGCTCATCCAAAGCCATAAAATTAGGTAGTGTGTCAAGTACCACAATTTCCTGACCAATCGCCCCCAGTAGTCCTGAATTTTTTGGTTTATTACTTTGTTTTTGGTCTAGACCTGGGGTTTCCTCATTACGTAGATCTCTCGCAATGAAATGGAAATTTTTTTTTTCATGCTAATTAGCAATTCTCCTGAAACTTACAGTCTCAGGGATCAAGAGACTTGACCAGGATCACACAGCTAGTATGTGTTAGAAGTAGAACTTGAAATCAGATCTATGTCCAAAGCTTGCCTTTTATCTACTGTGTCATCAATATCAACCTCTTAGCTCAGAATATGAGTCTGGAATACAGTTGCTGCTGTCAGTGCTGATTTATTCTGCTTAATACAACCTTGGGAACTTTTTTGTTGAAATTCATGATTATATTACAGAAGTTATCAAAATAAGACTCCCTAAATTTCCTGGGAAAATATAAACACTTCTTCTAAAGAAGGATCATATGATGGAATGCTGTTTGGCAACAACTAATGTGTTAGTGTTGAATCTGTTCGACTTGGTATTAGCATGTGGACCATCACATGCTATGGAAACCCAATAGAACTGAACAGCATTCTTTCCTGGGCTCATCTGCTGATCATCATTGGGCTTTGGATTCGATTCAGTAGCAGCTGTGTACTTCTTCACAGTGATCAGAGAAACTATTTCAACTGTTTCTTGTGAAATCAAGAGATAACCTTTTCTCTTTCCTTCTTCTGTTTCTCCAAGGGTGAGGCATAGATGTTTACTTGCTGTCTGGGCCAGAGGACTGGGTGTGGCTGACTAAGGGTGGTAACAATAATGATAAATCATACCAGACTTATTGGTGCCAGCTCCTTAAGGATGGTGACAAAATTCCAATATGTTACTAATAGTCAATTACTGTATTAATCATCTGTTCTCTACGAGGTAGTAAGTGCTCTATACCAGGCATACTTGATATAGAAAAGCTGGGGAATACAATGAGAACTGGAACTTGGAAAGAATCTTTAGTTTCTTCACATGTACCTCTGGACTGGCATACAGGAGTGAAGGAATTAGCCTAAATTAATTACTCTTCCATGGAAATAAACTCCTTCTTTTGGAAAGAGGGTGTTATTTTCAGCTCTATGTGTGTAAATTCAGCTGCTAGTTCCCATTAGCAATAAAAAAAATGTTCATCAGATATTAGTTACCACTACCAATCTTACACCCCAATAAGCATTGGTTATACTTTGGTGGACTGAATTTCAGACTGAGAGATAACTGACTTTCAGTGGTGGAGGAAAAAAGTATCAATAGTCATTTTTGCAAAATAGCTATAACTACCTGAAGAAGCATACAGATATGTGTATATATGTATATATATATACACACTATATGTAGTTTGCATACATATGATATGTGTGTATGTATATATGTGTGTGTGTATATATATATGTATATATATATATATATATATATATACATATATATATATGTCCATTGAACTTGTAGAGTTATAAAATCCTGAAAGATACCATAATACAATTAGAGTTAGATAATAACATGACTGTTTTCATGATAGAGAGAATCATAGCTCCAGTTTAATGAACCATCTCCTTAATTAATCAACCAGTCAGCAAGCATTTATTAAGCACTATCCTAATGCTTTGGGAATACAGGGGCAAAAGAGAATAGTCCTTTCCTTCAAGAAACTTAAATTCTTTCAGGGAAACAACACATTAAAAATATGAAATACATACAAGAAAATTTCTAGTGGAGGACAAGGCATAAAAACTGATGGAAGATTAGGAGGGGAATCACTAAGGAGTTTTATTTTTATTGAGCATTGGAGGAGGTTAGGAATTCAAAAGGTAGAGGTGAGGGAGTGCATTCCAGGTATAGGAGCAAAAGCATAGAGGAGATAGATTAAGAGGATCTGTGTTCAAATTCTGTTTTTGAAGTTACTGTTTGACTAAATTTGGGCAAACCAGTTAATCTCCTTATTTTCATCATTTATAAACTAAAGGGGTTGGACTAAATGATTTTGAAAGTATCTTCCAGCTTTATGTAAAGTATGCTCCAATCCTATGGATCCTATGTGTGAGAAACAGTTTGACTGAAAAATAAAATGTGTAAAGGAAGTTATTATGTGTGTTCAGTCTGGAAAGGGAGGCAGGAGTCAGATTGTGAGGGATGTTTAATGCCAAACAGAGGAATTTGTACTTGGCCATTGTAACTTTTTGAGTGGAGGAGTGATATAGACCTGTGCTTTAGAAATGTCACTTTGGTGGCAGTGTAGAGGAAGAATTAAACCAGGAAGGAATAGAGGCAGGGAGGCCAATTAAGAGGCTTTGCAATATTCCATGTGAAAGGTAATAAGCCTGAATTAAAGGGGTAACTGTATAAGTGAAGAGAAGGGCTGAACCATGAGAGACCATAAGGAGTTAGACTTAACGATATTAGTTAACTGATTGAATGGGTGGGGGTGTAGTGAGAGAAAGAAGAAAGAGTTGAGGATGACTTCAGCCTTGTATACTTAGGTGACTGGAAAAATAGAGGTATCCTTGATAGAAATAAGAAAGTTATTAAGAGGGGTGAGGTTTTTTTAGGTGGGAATAAAACAAGATCTATTTTTACACATAATGAGTTTTATGTAAATTGAGATGCCTTTTGACTATCCATTGGAAATATCCAGTCTGGAATTAATGATATGGTACTGGTGCTCAAGACATAGAGAGACTAGGGATCTAGGAATCATCTGCATAAAGATGATAGTTGATAAAGCTGATGAGAGAGAGACACAGAGGGAGAGAGACAAAGACAGAGACACATAAGTAGACAAAGAGACAGATTGAGAGAGACAGAAATAGAGAGAGACAGAGAGAGGCAGACAGAGACAGAGACAGAAAAGGAAGGGAGGAAAGAAAAGACTTAGGACAGAGCATGAAGCATTAGTTGATGGGACATGAATTACGCTTTAGCAAAAGAGGAATCAGATATAGGAGGAGAAAAAAAAAAGAGGTATCATGAACATCAAGAGAGGATGGAATATCCAGGAGGACAAGGTGGTCCAGTGGTTGATACTTCAGAGAGATTGAAAGGAGGAGGGTAAAGGCCATTAGATTTGGCAGTTAAGATATTTTTGGCAACTTTGGAGAGAGAAGTTTCTATTGAACGATATGATCAGAAGTCAAATTAAAGTACTAAAAAGGGTGAGTATGTGTGTGTATGCAAATAGAATAAGAAAAGAAGATAAATGGTAGTGTACCCTGTGGCCAAAAACAACTGTGGACTACATGGACATAAGTTCATTTCTTGAAGACTTTTCAATGGCTACACTTTTTAGATGGTTCTTTCACTTAGAATTTCCCATGGGGATATCCATATTAGCTTTGTTTTTAGCTCTTGACTAGGTATATTCAGCTTCCTTGCAGGTATCAAGCTAACAAACAAGGCATTTGATATAGAATAAGTTATTATAGATAAGAAAGAGTATGAAAAAGACATATCTGAGTTCATGGACAGTCAAAAAATGTTTTCATCTGGTGGTGTTTGACCTGAAGACATCTACATGGTTAACCACAGGGTTGAGGTCCTTTGGCCCAAATTGAAAAAGAACACAGAATTATTATAGAAGTGTTCTCTCTCTCTCTCTCTCTCTCTCTCTCTCTCTCTCTCTCTCTCTCTCTTCCTCTCTCTCTGACTCTCTTCCTGGATCTTCATATGAATTGTGTGACTCTTTGTCTTATTACTCTTTAGTTCTTGTCCCTTTTCTGGTCCTTGGATCTGGGGTGCCCAGTAGTGCTTCTCTTTCTTTTTTGATACTCACTCATCCTGCTGTCACTCCTCTTAGTTTGTTCAGGTCCATGTGGTATCAGCCACATGTAAGTCAACATTGCCCAGTCTCCTGAAGCTTATACATTTCCATAACATTCTGTTCATATTATACTAAATCACTTTCTCCATAGCTGTCATGTGCAGTGAAGTGCTGCTGCCACAGGTTCTGCTTCCTTTTTCAAAAGGAGAGCACTTGGGCTAACATGCCTCAGTAAGTTTTCATATATTTCCTACTCTTTTGTTAGTGAGATCTGCAGCTGCACTCAGCCAGCACATATAAGGGATATTTATATAATTGTCAAAAACTTCCAATTGGCCCATCCCAACCAGTGTTTCCCAGTCTTGTTTTCTAGCTATTCTAGGGCAGATAAATTCCATTCTTCTGCTCCTTGCCTCACGGTCACTTCCAGGATCTCTCTACCACTCTCTGCATCTCCCACTGAGACTTTTTGGTTGAGGGGGAAACTTCTGTTCCAATTTCCATCATTTGCCATCTATCCTACTACAGCTAGGCCATAAAAATTGCCCTGAACCTCAGAGAGCCTCAAGAAAGCATTAAAATACTAGAGAAGGAAGGAACAAAGCTAGTAGTCAAAGTCACATAACTGCACAGTTTCCTGTATTATTAATCAAATCTATTCTAAATTATTGTAGTCATGTTATCAGGGAACAAATAATAGGCTTCAGATGGTAAAATCTTTCTTTTGCATTTCGGTTTAAACTATATATACTAAAACAGACTGCTGAAAATCCCATGATATTAAGCCATTAAATAGTTTCCAGGGTTGAAATTAGGGACAGTGATAGACAGTTGGTATTTCTTCTTCTTTCTTTCATTCTTTCCAACAAAATAAAATGTCTTGTTACTCCTTAAGCCTCTAGGTGAAAGACTTGGTTCTCTATGACCATTTTCCATCTTTCATCTAGGACTCCTATTCCCCATTGTTTTTCTTACTCGCAGCTTACTTCACTCTCAGACAGCTTCTTAAAAATAGATGCTGGGGTCTCTTTTAAGTGGGCATAAGTTCACTTTGTAATCATCATAAGAAATTTCTCGGAACTTAGTCTGAGACACGCTTAAAAAGAAACCTAATTACTTTCACTAACCTCCATCCATTCCACAAGCATATGATCTCAGCACAACCCCAAATTTAGCTACACAGGAAGTAATCTAATATTGCTATTATCTCCTCTTTATAGCTTTATCTTTAATGACTGATTAGTAGTGCACCTTTGATGTTTTGTTATAAAGACTAAGATACTTGTAAGTGATTTTATTGGTCTTTAAAAGGAGTCTCCCCCACCCTTCTCTAAATAGTCATGCAGCTGACTTAAAACAGAATTGGAAATTGTATAACTTCCTTCAAAACATTTAAATGGGAGGGATGGCATTTTCGGGATGGCCCTACTAGACCTTTATTTTATTAGTGGCAATTTTGCACTGAAGAAATGATCTGGATCCAGGATTGTTGCCTTGGGGTAAGCTTGGGGTAAGGTTGGTCTTAGAGCATTCAGGTGGCACAGTAGATAGATTTTTAGATTTAGACTCAGGAAATTCTAAATTCATGTCATACCTATGTTGAAGTATCTTTCCAGACACTAGCCATTTAACCCTAGGAAAATCATTTAACGTCTATTCAGCTTCAGTTTTCTCATCTGTAAAGTGGGTATGATCATAACAGCACCTACCTCACAGGACTGCTGCATGGATCAAGTGAGATAACATTTAAAGTGCTTTGTATACCTTGAGATGTGGTATTATTGCTAGACCTTGTTATTATCATTTGTGGGAGTGAGTTGCAGGGGTGGGGACCTTGGGACTTGGAGGCCACGTATGGTCCTCTAGGTCCTCAAATGTGGCCCTTTGACTGAATGCAAAACTTCACAGAACAAATCCCCTTAGTAAAAAGTTTCGTTTTGTTGGACTCAGTCAAAGGCTGTACCCAAAGACTTAGAAGGCTACATGTAACCTTAGGTTCCCCACCTTTGATTTAGTGGAATATACTGACTTTGATAGGGACCCTTCATTGTGGTTACCCATCCAATAAGATATTGGAGTCTGGCTAGATTGAAATTTTCATAACATCTGCAACATCTGTGATAGTTGCCTTGTTGCCTTTTGCTTGAACATTTCTAATAATACAACCCTCAACATCTCACTAATCTCAGGAGGGCATTCTGTTGATGAGATACTGTGATTTCTAGAAAATTCTTCCTTATATTGAACTAAATATTTCATTTATACCCTTTGATCTTCATTATGCTCTTTAAAGTCACATAAAAGTAGTCTTCTCTCTTTGCCACATGATTACTCTTCATATTCATTGAACCAAGCTAACATGTCTCCTCTAAGCCTTCTCTCATCCAGGTTCAACTACTCCAATTTCTTCAACCAATCCTTATGGGACTTGGTATTGAGACCTCTCTGATTCCACCTCTGCAAGTATAACATGAGAGAATACAACACTAAGAGTGTGGTTTGATTAGCACATAGTGAGATAATTATCCTTCTTGACTAGAATATACGCCCTCATTGCTGCCTGTTGTCATTTTCTTCTTTCAAGGTTCATGCATTAGGTCCTTTTTTTTCCCTTAATTTTGCACCATTCCAGATATCTGGTATATCAGCCAAATTGACTGTTAGCTGTTCTTTGACTTCATTCTGTAGGAGTTCCAAGAATCCATTCTTGTAATGCACTACTCTAACACTTGTTGAAATCCTTTTCTCCCTTCCAATTTCCAGCTCAGGTATCACCTCCTTTTTAAAACTTTCCCTAATCTTTTCGATTGAAAATAATCTCTCTCTGCTCAAATTCTTTAAATATCTTTTCCTGTATTATATGTTATATATTTTTTTAATGTACACATTATTTTTCTTGCTTTTTATCCTTCTGTTTCAAGGAAGACCAGCAACAGAGTTGCAGTTGAAGTCATCAGCTTTACTCTATCTTCCAGAGTCATTAAAGTCTAATGACAAGACAAAAGTCAAGACATCTCATATGTTATAAGTTATACCTTCTCTTTTTAAATCATAGGGATCTAAATGGAATACATAACACAGCCAGACTTTGAACCCACATCCTCTGACTTCAAGTCTAGCACTTTTCCCACAGTATCTACTTGAAGAGAGGGACTGTGTTCCTTTTTTTCTTTTTTTTCTAATGCATGGAACAATTCCTAACACATGCTATACCCTACTGATAGATGTTTTCTGTACTCCCTAGCTCTAGCTACCTTGTACATAGTATTTGATATATCTGAATGAAAATCAGTCACTATTATATTTTGTCTTGTTAGTTTTAGATCTTACCATAAGGTACCCAATTTTGAAATCTTTATAGATGCTTTACATAAAACAACTCTCTTCCCACTGCTATGTACCCTACAAGGTACTCTTTCTTTAGTGAATCTTCTCTTATCCTTCTATTTAACAAAGACCTTTGCCCCCTCGGACTTCCTGTAGCATTTTTACTGTTGGGATTGTAGTTCCACATTTGATATAAATCTGAGGATTCAGACAAATAGTCCTTTTACTAAAAATATATTCTAATAACTTCAAATAAAAGCAGTTTTCCAAGGTAGTCAAAAAGTAGTAAAAGCCACTAGCAAAGAGGTTAAAAGCAGTTGATAGGGAGATTTCCTGAGATTTCAAGTGCTTCCTTCTATCCTTTAAAACTTCTTTTCCATCTGTCTTGCTCAGAGGGTCCCCAACTGTGTCCCAGATCAGTTTACCTGAGAGTAAAGTTAGCTCATTCTGGGCCAAGTCTGTATCACAGCATACTTGTTAACAACTATCTCAGCTGGTATTGGAGGAGTGTAAGGGGTTAAATCATACACTCTTCCTATTCTACCAATATCCTGGCCCATAGTAGCACTTATTATCTTTTATTTGGCATGGTAATTATTTATGTATGCGTAATGTCCTATACTAGACTATCAGCTCTGGAAAGGCTAGATTTTGTATCTAAATTCTGTATCTCCCTTATGCTAGCTCAGTTCTCTGCAGGCAATGAGTTCTTCATATATTTGCATGTTAGTTAAAATGGCTCCAGCTATCTTTCTCCTTTATTTTTTCCTTCTTTTCACTCAGACAGACACAGAGGTGTAGCTTAAACCCTCATGGCCTCTCACTTTAACTATTACAATGTCCTAACTGGTCTCACTTTCTCAGTTTTCTCCCAACTCTAATCCTTCCTCCACCCAGATACCATACAACATAGTCTGGTCAGTATTTGAAGAGCTTTATAACCTGAGCCCATCCTATTTTTCCAGTTTTCTTGTTCTTTATTACTCTCCACATACTCCATGATCCAATGATGCTGGTCTATTTACTCCTTCTCACACATAACCCTTCATCTCCCATCTTGGTGCCTTTGCACTGCCTAGAAGGCTTCCCTTTCTCACCTCCTCTTTCTTAGTTTCTTTGACTTCCTTCAAGACTCATTTAAAATCTTGTCTTCTAGAGAAGGCTTTCCCTGGTTTCTCCAGTTGTAAGTACTTTCCCCTTTGAGATAACCTTCCATTCTGTAAATATCTTGTATGCAATTGGTTATTGTTATATCCTTCATTAGGATGTGAGCTCCTTGAAGGTAGGGTCTATATTTGCCTTGATTTATATCTCCAGCACTTAGCATAGTAAACAATGAGTGCTTGTTGACTGACTGTGATTTATTTTCCTATCATGACTTAGATTAGTAAATATCCCTTTCTCCATTCTATCCTTAGGCATTGTGTCAAACAAGGTGCCTAATATACAAATGAACCATGAAGTAGGCCCATGCCGCCCCTTGACCTTTATCTTTTACCTTTTCTACTCATGAGCAATAAGACGGAATTGCCAGGTATACATCCTATATTTTTCATTCATCTGCCTCATCTCCATACTTTATGTGATCCATCCCATGTTGAAAACAGAGGGTAGAGCTGGACAGAATAATTTTCATACCTGGAGCATTCTGTGGAAACACCTTTTTGTTTCATTGTATTAAGGAGGCAGTATATTAGAGTGAAAGAGTGCTGCTGGCTCTGGAGTCAGAGGACATTGATGAAATTTCAGGTCTGCTGTTACTGCCTATATGACCTTAGGCAACATTGTAGAGACTTAACATTGTAGAGACTCATTCATTTCTTGAATGAGGGCTTTGGGCTTGATGACTTCTGTGGTTTTTTGTAGGTCTATGTGATCCTGTGATATATCTGGATAATTTCCTCAATTCTCTCCTTTACTAGTTCTAAATATGTGATCCTGTGATATATCTGGATAATTTCCTCAATTCTTTCCTTTGCTATGTGTGAATTTAAAATTTAAATGCATAGATACTGAGACTGAAATTTTCTATGAGGGGAAAAAAAATAGGTATAACCTGAAGGTTTGAGAGAGATTTCAATTTCATCTCCCTTCAAAGACCATTTAGTAATAACCTGAATATAAACTCATGATTTTGCTGGTCTTTATTTAGTTTCCTGCCATTTTCAAATAGCCCCTTGAGAGCTATTTTGACAACTGCTCCTGCCTTGGTTGCCTTCAGTGAGTAAAAAAAAAAATACAATTCTGCCGGCATTATTTGGGTTGTAAAACAAGAAACAGAAAACCAGCCATTACTGCAGTATAACTGAGTGTGGAGAAATATTTGCTGCACCTTTCATATGATGCTGATCATGACTTGCTAATTGACTATTGTGTTTTATGTCTTCTAAATAAAGTTTTTGAAGCTCTTTTAGCCAAGCTCTGACTTCAGGACATGTAGATTGCTCCTCATTAATCATATAGTTTGAATCATGGGCAGAACTATAACTAGGGCTTTGACCATAGGACTTTGATCCGGGATACTAGCATTGGGGATGGTGTGTGGCATCCTGTCTATGGCAATCTGGAGACCACCATCCATGCATGCACTTCACAATTGGAAAAGACTGTCATGCTTGCGTCTTGTACCACCTACATTGAAGAACACAGTTCTTCTCTTCCCCATCAAACTGTCCTCTGTATCATTACTGGCGGTGTCTTTGTCCTAGCTTATAAAAAATTCATGGTAGTAACCTGAGTAAAGCACAGTTCTGCCACTAAAACTACCTTTAAAAATTAGAATGGAGCAGATGGAAGCTAATGACTTTATGAGAAACCAGGAAATTATAAAACATGAAACTGTAGTCCGGTATTTTAGCACATATGGGGCTTGGCTTTGTCATCTGTAAAATGAAAGAGTTGGGTCTAGCTAATGTCTCTTAGGGTCCATTGCTAATGCTTAAAGACTTTAAAGATGAATTAGAAGTCAGCCGTTGCTCAATCAGTCAACAAGAATTTATTAAGGACTTAGTGTGTGTTAAACACTGTGCCAGTAAATGAGGTTATGAATGTAAAAGCACAGTAGTAATTGCTTTCAAGGAGCATACATTCTGCTGGCGAGAGAATATGTGTATAGGTAAGTTTATATCAAATAAGAAAAAGTAATTTTGGTCTATGGAGGAGCTGAGAACTGCAGAGATCAAGAAGTATCTCTGGTTAAGAACAAGATCTGCTAGGAGGCCAGGTTAGTTTTTCCTTAAAATGCACTAAAACTATCAGCAAGACTTAACTGGTTCAGGAAACTAGGACTCAGGCAATTGATATTGCTTCTTGGTGACCTAAATGCAGTTAAATAGGCCCTCAAAGAAGCAAGAGTTACTTTTCCTCAACTTTCCTATCAACATGGCCACAGCCTGAGAATCAGTACTAAATTTTATCATTGTTGTAATGCTGCTGGATATCTTTTTTTTCTTTCTACATTTAAGTTAGCTTCCTTTTGTTAACTGTTAGATGGTCTATAATCAGTTAGGTAACATAGTGGTTAGAGTGCCAGACCTGGAATTAGGAAGACATTTTCCCGAGTTCAAATCTGACCTCAGATACTTATTAGCTGTGTGACCCTGGGCAGACATTTAGCTCTGTTTCTCTCAGTTTCCTCATCTGTAAAATGAGTTGGAGAAGGAGATGTATGTTTGCCAAAAAAATCCCAAATGGGATTAAAAAGAATCAAACATTACTGAAATGATTGACTGTCAAGATGATCTGCAAATGTCTCATTTTATTACAGTCCTAAACTTGAAGCACCAAAATGGCTTGAATCAAGCCTGTCCAACAACAGTCTCATGAAGAGGTGGTATATGAACTTAGTTTTTAAGGAAGCTAGGAGGTGGAAGTAAGAGAGAAGTGCATTCTATCTTTGTGAGACCAAATTTGGAGATGTTTCCTGAATAGTATTCAGGCTATGGGAAGAGGAGGGAACAGAGATCACCATGATAGAGTTCTTTATGAAACTACTTTATGAGCTTGGTGCATGGGAGTCCAAGAATGTAGAAAGTATTTTAAATCATTCTAGAAGAAACTTGGTCAACTTCCTTATAGAAATACTTTGAAAACCAGACAATGTAATAGTAAGGAAGACTTCAACTTTGTGTACTAATATATTTATCTGATTGTTGTTTTAATGAATTTAGGTAGTTTTGATATAAATTAGTGTCTTAATAAATTCACAAATAAATAAATAAACAAAGTCTAGACACTTCTCCTTGGTTCAAGGGTATGACTCCTTGGTATGTAATTACTCCAGCATCAGGATAATTCTCTAGTGCTGAAGAGGGCCAGATATTTTACAAGGAGTGATGTATTACTGTAATGTTAATTAGAGTTAAAGATCTTCCCCACACATTAATAGGCCTCAGTTCAGAGAGACGTACCTTCTAGCTCTGAAAAATGTATGTATTCTCTGATGTAAGGTTTTGCTTTGGGGCTTAGTTTTTAGAAGAAGTTTCATGTACCAGATGAGACTCTGAGTAGCCATTAAGGAGCCCCCACATTCCCCCCAGCTTTGAAAACCCAGATATTGGTGTTTCTCTCTCTTTCAATGATGGATGTATTGCCTAAGGTCAGACACTTGGAAGCCCTGTTTGTTGGTCTTTTTGTGTGTAATTTCTGCTTGTAATTTCTGTTTGTATTTTATTTGAAGTTCAGGGTGCTGACTTTTTCCCTTGAACTAAGTTAATGATATATGTGTTTGATTAAAGTGATTATTGACCCCTTAAAAAGTTGCTTTCCTTTTAGAAAAACAGATCCAAGAACCTGGTGCCCAAGTCATCTTGGGTGCCAGGGTGCTTGCTATTACAATTACACAGGAAGGTCAAACTGGGTTTCTCTTTCTGATATCACAAGCAGAGATGTATACCTATCATCAAAGTTACATGAAATGCAGAAGTTTCTAGCCTTGCAGATACCATAAAAAGGACAAGTTGCTAGATAAGAGTAGAAAAGAGGGTGTGGTTAGGAAGAGGCAGTTTACTAGAAAAAAACTAGGTCTGAAAACCAGAGGTTTTTTTTTTCTTTCTGGATTATGATAATGTCTACTATTTCTTCTAGCTTGAAAGTTATATGGTTTTAAGTGTCTCTGTACTGCCTTATAGTAGGTTCTTTTGAGTCTCTTGTAGCTATGAACTTGGCTGATTTAAGACTTGACAAGTAACCATATTTTAAAATAAACCCAGATTATTCAAAATTTACAAAGAAGAGCCAACTGGAAAAAGAATTGACAAAGATTCCGGCTTTAAAAGGCACTTGTAAAATTAGGTTGACTGGTCTAAATGATGTTTGTCAGCGATGGATTTAGTTTCAGGCAGCTTGTTACAATGGATAGAGATTGAACAAGACCTGGGTTCATGTCTTGCCTCTGACTTGTACTGGTAGTGTTTCCTGAACCAGCCACTCAATTTCTCAGTGCTCTAGATTATAAATTCCAATTATGGAAGAAAGATTTTCTTCACTAGCAAGTTCCCTGTATCAACAAAGTCATAGGTTTATTCACTGTACCTATAGAGGTATGTAAAGTCCTTTATATAAACAAGAGAATGACACAGATTACTGGAGATTATACTTCTTGACAATTTCTTGAAGCTGTTTCCAAAGATTTTGAAAGAATATCAGTTAAATGAATTATTAGATAAGTCTGATTTTGGTCAAAAGGATATGAGTAGGAGCAATAGGGGGAAAATTAGATTTGGCAGGATATAGATTACATGTAAGGAAAAGCTAAAATGTTTCCTAATAGCTAGAGGTATGCTAAGATAGAATGAGCTGCCTCAGGAGAGAGTTGCTTCCCTCTTTAAAAATAATCTTTATTTTTATTTTATTTTTACCTTTAATTACTTAAAACTTCTTTAACTTTAGTTAAAATTAATTTATAAAATAATTGATAAGTTTATTACCCAGAGCTCAACAGAGTACTTGACACAGAGTAGGTACTTAAGAAATATTGATTGATTGAACTTAATAAATATCAATAGAATGTACAAATAAAAAGAGACTTTATATGAAATTTTTATTTAAACTTTAGTTATCTAGAGTTTTTCTACTAGATATAGCTTGTTTTTTAAAAAATAATTAAAATTTTACATGGTAGTTCCAACCCTGTCATGCTTGTCTATGTTCCCTTCTTAAATTTCTTTCTTCCAAAGGAAGGAAACAAGCATTTATTAAGTGCCTACTACGTGCCTGGCACTGGGCTCAGTGCTTCACAAATGTTATCTCATTTGATCCTCACAAGAACCCTGGGTCCTCATTGCCTCTTATAACAGACTCCAAGTTAGCCTCCCTGCCTCAAGTGTCTCATCACTCTAGACATCCTCCATACTGCTGCTAAGGCAATTTTCTTTAAATGTAGATATAACTATGTTTCTCCCCACTCAATCGATTCCAGTGGCTTCCTGTTGCTCCTAGATAAAAATCTAAAGTCTTCATAGTCTTACCCCAACCTATCTTTTCATTCCCTTTCTATACGTTCTATGACTTAGCTACACTGACCTACTTGTTTGACACAACAGTACCATCTTTTTGCCTTTACAATGAACATTCTACATGCATAATAAGAGAATAAGCATTTATTAAGCACCTGCCATGTTACTTTATCCCAACCTTATTGGGAAAGGTCTCTAGCATTTCTGTGTTATAGATAATGAAAGCTATTGCACTGAGGTAGATATTATTTATCATACTAATGAATGGTACGTTTATTCTTGATTTTTAAAATTTTTTTAACATAAGGTGACATTGTATTTTGTCAAAAGCTTTTTCTACATCTATTACTTTAATCAAATAATTTTTGTTGTTTGTTATGGATATTATGTTAATGATTTCTCTATTACTGAACCAAGCTTGTATTCTTGGTATAAAACTAGACTGGTTATAGTATGTAATTTTCTTAATGTGTTGTTATAATTTTTCACTGTTATTTATTGCATTTTTTTTTTCATTTATGCTCACTAGGGATACTGACCTATTGTTTTCTTTGCTTTATTTCTTCCTGGCTTAGGTATCTAGAACCAAGCCTGATAGCCAGAGTTTAGTAGAATCTCTTTCTATTTTTGCAAATAATATGTAACATTGAGATTAATTGTCCTTTGTGTCTTTGAAAGAATTTATTTGTAAATCTCTTTGGTCCTGGGTTTTTTTTCCTTTGGGAGTTCCTTTATGGCTTGACTAATTTCTTTTTCTGAGATTGAGTTGTTATCTCTTTCTTGTTCTGTTAATCTAAATTTTTATATTTGTTCATACGCTAATCCCATTCATCTATTTAATAAGATTCATTGATAGAATTTGTTTTAAAATTTACTAGATTTTCCCATTTCCTTCCTCATCTTATCTCCTAGAAACCATCCCCTGCAACAAAGAATTTTTTTTAATGAAAGAAGAAGACAAAAAAAAATCCTTAAAACCAATTGACTCTTAAAACCTGAGATTTTATGCCATATACCATCCCTGTTGACTCTAATTCATTGTGCTCAAGTTTGTTTATGATTTTGTAGCATTCAATTTTGATTATTTTGTAGTTATTAGTTTTTCCATTTGCATTGTAGTAGTCATTTTATGTAGAATTTTTCTGATTCTGTTTTGGATCTAAACAACAAAACATTTCTTATCTATTTTGTATAAGCCTACACACATAGCCACATTTCCCCTCAGGAAATTGTAAGCACCCAGAGGTTGTGGTGTGCCTGTGACTAGCATTCAATAAATACTTGTCAATTCATTAAATGATTACCTTTTGAGTATAGTTTCAAATTGCTTTCCAGAATAATTGGAGCAATACATAGCTTCAGCAACAGTGCATTAGTGCACCTGTCCTCTTATAGCCCCTCCAACTATTGCTAATTTAATCTTTTGCAATTTCCAGTATTTTGGAATGTGTGACATGTAATCTTAGTATTGTTTCAAAGTACATTTCTTTTGTTAATGATTTGAATATTTTTCATGTGTTCACTGATAGCTTAGATTTCTTTATTTGAAAACTGAGTATTCATATTCTTTGAAGGATTATCTATTGGGGAATAACTTATTTACACATATGTATATGTATTTGTGGCAACTTCTCACATAACTTTGAAATCAGACCTCTATCAGAATATGTGTAGATTATTTTCACAAATATTTTGTATAATTGGGAAAGTAGGTATTTGGATTGTGCCACATTCAATTAAATAAGAGTCATCTATCTGTCAGGATTTGGGGGGATATAGGGAAGAGGAATTCATGATGTTTTAGTAATGCCATACAGTAACATCTATATAAAACTGTTGAGTTATGAATTTAATATGAGTTTTAAGAGCACTTATATATTTTATTAGTATTATAAAGTTCCTTTTAATGGGCAGATCATTTCCATCCACTCTCAACCTTTTAACCATAGCTTTTCAAGGCTAGTTTGGTTTCTCTACAATGTAGTGATTTAATACAATAATAATCCTTTCCTCTTTTATAGAACTCTTTACTGAAAAGTCAAAAAGTTCTTTACATCTATCATGTAAACCTTCTGACACTTCTACAAGCCAAGCAAATAATAGCACATCTGTTTTAGTTATTAGTCTATCACTGAAAGGGCAAGATACTTGTTCAGAATTTCTCTAATGATCAGTGGCACAACTGGTATAAAACCTAGCTATAATTTCCTTTGAAAATATAATTTCCTTTGAAAACATGAAAATTTATTTGTAAATCAGATTAGTTTTTCCACAGAATCATAAAGTTGATTAGAACAATTTTTCTTTAGTTACAACCCATATATGAATCACTATTCTCATCTAATATCTCTGGAAAGTGGTCAGCAAGGCTTTGGTTAAGGCCCTCCAATGACCAAGAACTCATTTCCCACCAGAGGCAGCCCATTACACCTTTAGGCAAATAAAATTATTAGAGTTTTTGTTCTGTTGAACAAAAACATAGTTCCCTGTGACTCTGAGTTCTCTCCTCTGGAGAATAGTATAATTCCCTTTCCACATGAAAAACCTTCACATATTTGAAGAATGTTATCATGTTTCCCCAGTAATACTTCTCTGGGGTAGATATTTCTAATTTCTTCATTTGATCTTCTAATGCTATGCTTTTGAGTATCCTTAAAATTCTGATAATCCTCATGACACACT
>CM053774.1:54995190-55039619 GCA_028658325.1 Potorous gilbertii | reverse complement strand
TGGTTAATTGAAAATGTGCAATTAATAGTTCAGAGAAGTTAAATGGCAGTGCAGATAATACAACCAGTCCACATGGACAAAAAATGGTATGAAATTATGATTTTTAAAAAAAATCTTTTGTTTTTATTTTCAGTTCCATATTCTCTCTTTCCTTCTATCTATTGAGAAGGCAAGAAATAGTACACCAGTCATAAAAAAACGTATTTATGATATGACATTATAAAAGATATACTGTAGAGTTCTTAGGTTTTGATTGATTTCCTGAACTGAAAGAACACTGGATTGGGAGTCAGAGAATTGGCCCTACCGTTGACTACTAATATGACCTTGTGCCTGTTATGTTGGACTTCATTTTTTTCACTGTAAAATGAAGGGGCTGAGCTAGATGACCTTCAAGGTCTCTTCTAGTTCAAAATCTATTATCTCACAACCATTCTTCTGTAAATTTATTTCACACCAAAGACACTTTCCAAAATTGAACTCAATCAAGGCCTAATGTATTTCAGACAAAAGTAAATGTAAGCTACACTAATATTTTTTGGGGAAAATATCATAGGCACTTGGTTTTTCTGAAATTGGCTGCATAGCTGCACATTATGATCTTTTGACTTGAAATTTTTTGCTTTATTGTTTGGAAGATTATTGCGTAATTTTAATGTCTTTTGAGTGAAAATTATTAGCACCTCTTCTAACCAGCCCTGCTCATATTATCTGTATTTTACGTCTGGTACATATCATGTTCTGCTATTGGTAGCATCTTTAATGAAATGTAAAGTTGTGATTTCTACTGTATCATTTCTTGAAATAGATTTTCCCTTTATTTGTTGTTTTTGCTGTTATTCAATAGTGTCTAATTCTTCCTGACTTGTTTGGGAATTTTCTTGGCAAAGATATTGCAATGGTTTGCCATTTCCTTCTTTAGCTCATTTTACAAATGAGGAAACTGAGGCAAATAGGGTTAAGTGACCTGATCATGGTCACAGAGCTGGTAAGAGTCTGAGACCAGATTTGAACTTAGGAAGATGAATCTTCCTGATTCCAGAACCGGTGCTCTATTGGGTGTGTCACCTAACTGCTGTAAACCAAGCACTTTTGGACCCTGCACTAATCCTTATTCAGACATTTGTTGATAAATTAATGTATGAATATCAATTAATCAATCAACAAGCATTTATTATATGACTTCTATGTACTGTGCTAGACACTGTGGATACAAAAGTTGAACAGTCCATGACTTCAAGAAGTTTACATGCAACCAAAGAAGACAACTTGATATAGGGATTCTAAGAGATGGAAGTGAGGAGGAAGAACATTCCAGATCCAAGAGAATGCTCATGCAAAGACATGGAGATGGGAAATGAAGTGTTGTGTGAGGAAGTGCAAAAAGCATGCCTTGACCACAGAGTACAGGAAAGGAATGAATGCTTAATAAATCTAAAAGACAGATTAAAATCAAGTTGCAAAGAGCTTTAAATAACAAATGCAGTAATTTACATTCAATCCTAGAGGTGATAGGGACACACTAGTATACTAGAGGGAAGAAGAGCATGATTAATCCTGTGCTTAAGGAAAATCACTAATGGTTATGTCGGGGGTGGAGTGGAACCGAGAGAGGCTGGAGAGAAGGAACCAGTTAGAAAGCTGTTGCAATTGTCTAGGCAAGAGATAATGAGAGCCAGAATTATAGCCCACAAATGAACTGAGGCAGCATCTTGGTATTTTCCCTTCCATCAGGGAGTATACTTGGAGTGAGATGGGGGAAGGTAGAAAATTGCTTCCCCTGTAGGAAGGATTCTGTATTCTACTGACCTGCCAATATCTAAATCCCAATCATGTCCAACATGGGCAAGTCAAGTTTGCTCTCTAAGTCTCATTTAATTTAATCTGTAATATAAAGGGTTTGTACTAGATGATCTCCATGGTTCATTTCTGTTCTGATACAGGATGTTCCAAAAGTCAATGAAGTTTTAAGACTTAATAGCTGAAGTAGCTATTAATGCTTATTCAATAGCTTAAATTAATTTAATAGCTATTTAACAACAAATAGCTCTAATTAATTTATAGTTTTTAAACAACTTAAATAGCTGTTAAAGTTTAAAACTGCAATAAGATTTTTTGGGACAGCTTGTATTCCTGGATCTTTCAGCTTCCTCTCCTCTTACTCTTAATCCTAACTGCAGAGGAATTCTGTAAAGATCAGAGCTGTGCTTGCCTTGTCCACCTACAAATTCATACTCATTAGACTTAATTGTCTAATTGTTGTTGGTTTTGCTCAGTTGGAAGGGACGGCACACTAAGTGGGTTCTAAGATCTCTTGTAACTTAACTTCCATACCCACCCAAGAAATCTCCCTATAAGATCCCGGACAAATATTTACCCATCTCATATATTTCCAGTGAAGTTTCAGTACTAACTATGAAGCCTATTTAATTTCTTGATTTAATTTCTTAATTGACTTTCTTGATTCTTAATTTCAAGTCATAGACTCACAGAATCTCAGGACTGAAAGGGACCTCAGAAGTGTTAGTATTACCATAGTATAAAGGTGAAAGAGACAAGAAGCCATATAGACCAATCCCATAATTTTATAGATGAGGTAATAAGTCCAAGGTCATCATGCAGTAAGTGACAAAGGGATGATCATCTAGTCCTGGTAGAGGTGGTGTGGCCAAAATAGATAGAGAGCTTTACTTAGATTTGGAAAGATCTGGGTTCAGATTCTACCTCTGGTGCTTAATAGCTATTAATTTATCATAATAAATGACCATGGTTTGGTCATTTAAATTCTGATAGCCTCAGTTTCCTCATATGTAAAATGAGGGTAATGGTAACTACCTTATAGGTTGTTATAAGGTTCAAATGAACTTCACATATGTAACATATATGTATATATATTTACATATATATGTATATATTTATAGACATATATATGTAAAGTACTGTGTAAACTTTATAATACTATAAAAGTTGCAGATTTTATTATTGATTTGCATATATGTATGAATACTTAACTATTATATCAATCAATAAGCATGAATTAGGTGCCTACTTTGTGCCATGAACTGTGCTAGGAATTAGGGATATAAATAAATGCAAAGAGTGACACAATCTCTATTTCTAGATAAGGAAACTGAGACCCAGAGCAATGAAAGGGCTTATTCATATGGCTATTAAATTTGGTTCAACTTAATATGTATTCACAATGTTTCTTTTTATTTCCCCCCGCTATTTTTCATTTTATGGCACTAGGGTATTGCAAACCTATATATGTGGGAAAGTATTTCTAGAAAGGACAGATGTAGGATGACAGAGGATCCTTTTCTGATTCCTGAAGCTTTCCCCTGGTTTCTAGTTTCCCTTGGTTTCCTCCCATTGAGTATATGCAAATAAGGGGATGGTGCCTCTTTTTGAGTTAGATATCAATCCTTTCCTTTCCTAATTCTGATATCTGTTAAAAGTGACAGGAATTGCTATTGAGAAGTAGACACAGGATATACTTCTTTTTTAGAAAAAAATCCGTTTGTATATTTAGTAATATAATAGAGAATTTTAAAAAATATATATAGCTCTTTTATTAAGGATTTAGTGTTTTTAATGTCAAGATAGGAAATATTAGCATGTAAAATATATTCTATGATATATACATACATATATACATACGTTTGTGTGCCATATAGTATTTTGGGGCAACTTCCTTTTTGATTTTCAAGAATTTCAAATTTTAGAAGGATTTTTAAAAATCATCTAATCTAAACCCCTCATTTTATAACTTGGGTATTTAAGGCAGAGGTAATAAGTGGCAGAGCTAGAATTCAAATCAGCATCCTCAGCTTCCAGGTACCATCCTTTTTATTATACTATACTTATTTTCATTTGATTCTGGCATGCTAAAAAATTTCAACAATTCTTAGTGATCATTTTTCAATGGTCCCAGGAAAAGAGGATAAATGAGGACCTGTCCAGATGGCATTATGTGTGAGATAGCTCCTTCTGTGGGCACTCTGTCATTAAAATAGAGAGATTGCCCAGGAAATGATAAAATTGTCTTAATGCTCCTTTACACATAGACCTTTGAAACCATCCTGTAAATACATTCAAATTAAGCTTTCCTGACTCATGGGATGGCAATTAAAAATAAACCATCACCAACTTTACTGAAAAGTTTTCTTTAGTCAAAGGATTTTAATGTGCTACAGGTAATATTTTTCTTGAAGCAAATATTTGTAGAGAAATGACTATTTTAAGACAGGAGAAGGGATTTTGATCCCCACCTAATTCACGAGGTATGTAAAAAGGTGTGTCATTTTATTTCCCTGAGCTTCAGTTTCATCATATGTAAAATGAGTATGATAATACTTGTACTCTGTAGCTTACAGAGTTATTGTGAGGAAGGTATTTTATAAACCTTAAAGCACTATATTAACATGAGATATTTTCACAACTGAGGATATTTTCCCATTTGGGAAGAAATTTCAGCTTTCTCAGGAGGAACCTAAAGTCTGTATTCAGAAAAATGTCTCTAATAACTTTTAAACAATGCTTTATTGATGCTTTTTATTTTATATACCACAGTTGTTTCCCAATATTTTCTCCTCTTCATGATGCCTTCCTTAGTAAAACCCACTTTAAAAAACTATGTTGAGTTAACTGGAATGGAAGAATTTGAAAAATTAGAATGAGCTTGGAGTTCTAGCTGAACTATTACAGAATGAACTGTTTAGAGGGGAAGGAAGGGTCTAGTCTCCCCCTCTTTCCATCCCAGATATCTCTGCCCGCTTTTGATCATAGGACTTTCCAGCTTGAAAGGGTCCAGGGAATATTGAACTTCTCTTCCCTTTGATGTCATGCAACATCCTTAAATCAATGAGAGACAATGTCTGCTTTGGGAGCCAAGAGCAGAGGGACACAGATTCACTATATTTAAGTAGAATTCCTCTATCATTGCTCAAATAGAAAGAAAAGACTTCTAGCAACCAGCAGCTGCAAGTTATTTTTTTTTTAACCACATGTGCTAAGTTTGAGCCCTCCTTCCCCTGAGCTCTGTATATACTCATGGAAGAATGTGTTACAGACGTTTTGGAGGATATTTTATACCAAATATGCTTATATTGCCACATTAGTAAATAACCCTTTCTAAAAGCTACCTAAGATTGTTGGCTAAATGGATTTGATGACTTACTTGATTCTCATCTGAATAATCTTGTTGGAAAGCACAGTGGTATGGGCTTGTCAATGGCATTAGAGAAACATGCCTGAACAAAGGTAACCCTAGAACAGAGGTTCCCAAACTTATTTGGCCTACCCCCACCCCACTTTAAAAAAATTACTCAGCGTTCCCCAGGAAATCTACTTTCTTTAATACTTTAATGGTTTTTTTTAAATTTCCATCATTTAAATATATATGTATATATATTTTAAAAGTCATACATTTAAAATTTGATAATTTAGTGTAAATTTGTGGGGTTTTCCCCCATGAATTGAAATTTGGATGACACAATATTGCATCACATAGCTGTATAGTATCATATTGTAAATAAGTCATTCCACGCCTATGTTCCTGCCAATGCATGCTGGACATTACAACAAAGCATGACACATTCACCTGCCAACACTTGCTTGTTAAGACCTGTTGGCAGACTTGACCACTGATGAGTTATAACTTGTATTTCATGTGTTTATTTGGAGAATAACATAATTGTTATGACTTTAACTCTGTTACACAACAGATAAAACATGCACAAATATTTTTTTTTTAATTTTCTTCTTTTATTTTCTTATGCTTCCACTGCCCCTTTATTTTTATTCAATTTCTCCCAATCATACCTGAGGTTACTACTACCTCCCCCATCATTCCAGTGCTCCATTAGAAGGTGATATCATACACTTCAGGAATCTATGCTTAGAATATTTACAGTGACATTTGGCCAAGTTCTATAGGTTCAGTTCATCAGTGGATGTCCTAGTTGGAGTAAGGATGGCTCAGAGTATACATAGGTTACACATATGTCTTTATCTGTTGTTCCATCAGTGAGTACCTACTATGTGATCAATTGTTTTTGTTTATTGTCATGGAAAGTATTGCTATGAATATTTTGGTGTATCTATCTTTGACTTCCTTAGAGTCTGGGAGTCTAAGACAGCTGGGTTAAGGGGTCTGAGTAGTTTAATGATTTTTCTTGCATAATTCCAAATTGTCATCCAGAATAATTGGACCAATTCATAGCTTTTCCAAGAGCATATTAATGGGAGTATCTTACAACAGCCCCTCTGGATAGTGGCTATTCCCTTTTATCATTTTTGTCAATTTACAGAGTTGAAGATGAAACCTCGAAGCTCTTTTTACTTGTATTTCTCTCACTGTATTTTTATATGGTTATTGATAATTTGTGGTTCATATCTTTGGATCACTTATCAATGGGATCAATGGTTCTTGGTCTTATATATTTTTGTTGGTTTCTTATATATCTTGTGTAGCAGATTTTTAGAAATATTGGATGCAAATATTTCCCCCTACTTGATTGGTTTTCTCTCTTCATTGATTTGTTAGTGTAAAAACAGCTAGGTGGAGCAGTGAGTAGAATGTCAGGCCAGAAGTTGGGAACATTCATCTTCCTGAGATCAAATCTAGTCTTAGTCATTTACTAACTGTGACCCTGGGCATTCACTTACCCTTTTTTTGCCTCAGTTCCTTATCTGTTAAATGAGCTGGAGAAAGAAATGGCAAACAACTCCAGTATCTTTGCCAAGTAAACCCTAAATTGTGTCAGGTATGACCGAAATGACTCAACAACATAAATGATATTATTTTATCTTTGATGACCACTTCTGTTCTTCAATTGCTCCCTAGACATAACTGTGAAAGATGACTTAGAGGAGGAATGGAAAGAATTGTTATAAGCAAGTGAGGGAAACATGGTTTTGTTCCTTGAAACTCAAGTATTGATGATGTGACAGTGTTTAGTAAGTCAGCAAAGTCCTTGCCATCTATGGTACTGCATAAGGACTTTTAGCTCACCTGGAAACTTCATAATTGCCAAACTGCAGAACCCTTCAATAAACATTCTTTTAATGGTGCTTAATGAGAACAACCAAAAACAAGTTAACTTGAAAAATGGGTTTCTAGAGTACATATTTATTGTTTTTATTTTCATGTAAATTTTTTATGTTTATGTTGCTGTAAATACCCCATGATGTTGCTCTCCTTACTAATCTGAGCTTTAGAATCAGTGTTTGTACAGATTATAACTACCTAACTAGGAGTCACAAGGAAGGTTATTGTTTGTTAGAAAACAGCACTGCTATGCAGTACCTTTCCTTAGAAAGGGAGCACCAGCACTGCATCCCAGAAAAACTGCAGGGTGAATTAGAGCAGGCAGAATGTCATTATCCAAACTGGAATGTAACCAGAACACCCTCAGCTGATGTTTCTGCTCATGTAAGATGCTCCTGAGGCTCTGAATTCTCAGACAAGACCCAGGTGCCTGATTTCAGTTTCCTTTGTTTTTTTAAGGCAAAAAAAACCCCCTCTTTTAATTATTATGAACTTGATATGCATCAACAAATATTAAGATTTCCCTATACAAAGAAAAAGAGGACAGCTATTTGTCCTACCCTCTGGTATTACTTATTATTTTCACTGTATAAATCTCATTATGTGCAGAGTAATTTACATATTGTCACCTCCATTAGAATGTGAGCTCCTCCAGGACAGAGACCTTCTTTTTACCTTTATTTATATCCTCAAGATTTAGCCCAGTGCCTGATACACCATAAACACTTAATAAATATATATTGGTTGTTACAAAGCCATTAATTTTCGCTATGCATGGCTCTTTTATTTCTTTTAATATTTCATTTTAACATGGTAGGTATTTCAATATTGAAACTTGTCTGTTCTGTTCTGAAATCTTCATGCTTTCTTGTGTTTATTTTTTAATAATTCACTTATGTTCTTTTTCTTTCTTCCTTTTCTTTTAAAAAATATTATACTCATTGCCCACCTCGTCACTCAGTTTATCCCCTTCCATTACAAGAGCCTTCCCTTATAACAAATAAGTATAGCCATGCAAAAGAAATCTATACATTGAGCATATCTGACAATGTATATCTCATTCTGCAGCTTGAGTCCATCACTTCTCGTTCAGGAGAAAGGTAGCATATTTAATCATCAATCCTCTGGAACTGTGGTTGATCATTGCATTGCATATAGTTTTTAAGCCTTTTAAAGTTGTTCTTATTTATAATATTTTTGTTATTATATAAATTCTCATTTTTCTCTGAGATGTTCCCTTTTGTCAGTTCTTATAGTACATGTTATTTTCTGTAATGAAGTTATTTATTATTTATATGATTTGTTCTTTGACTAAAGTTCTTTGATTAAATTATTTCCTTTCCACATTTGACTCCTCTCTCCAAAAGTCCTTTACTGTTTTATCATGTTGTGTTTTTGCATTTGTTTATAAAGGTTTTGTAACTTAGCACATGGTTATTTTTTTGTCAAAGTGACATGCACAGCCGAGAAAAAGTATATTCCTTTCAACTCACCTTTCAGTATTTATGGGAGATATATATATATATATATATATATATATATAACTTTTCTAAAACTCTATAAGAGTCTTTAAGTACTTTATTATTTATCTTTTTTTGTTAGATTTGTCTAAGTTTGCAAGAGATACACTGAGATTCCCAGGTAATATAGTTCTGCTATTTCTATATTTAATTTTATTAACTTTCCTTTAAGTACTTAAATACTATGGCATTTGGTACATGTATATTAGGAATTGCTATGATTTCAATATTTATGTTTTTTTAAACATAATTCAACTTCTGCTTTCCCTATTTATCTTTTTTAACCCTATCTGTTTTGACTCTTGTCTTGCCTGAGATCATGATTGCTATCCCTCCTTTTTTTGTTTTCCAAAAGCATAAAAAAGTCTCCTCTAGCCTATGACTTATATATGACTAGACTATATGACTAGACTATATAAATCTGCATGTTTCAAGTGTATTACTAGCAAACATATTGCTTAATTCCACTTTCTGATCCATTTTAGCCTCCCTTTTCATGGGTGAATTCATCCTGTTCAAATTCACTGGTATTATTGCTAATTGTTTTTTATTATTAAAATTGTTATTTTATTATTGCTAAATGTTTTCATCCTTCTCAACCTTTTTTACTTTTTTTCTCTCAACATTATTTTATCTACTCCATTGCTTTTCTTTTTCTGATTAAACAGTATTTTTCCACTTGTAAAACATTTTTTTTTGTTCTCAACTGAAAAGGAAGCAAATGGTGTAAATGATACACCTATAGTTTGAAGAAGGGGCCACTCATCCCATACTGAGAAAAGTCAAATTGATTTTGAAGTTATTGGCCTAAAACAGGATGATCCTAGGTCACTGTCCTAACTAACTGAAAACTAAGACTAGTACTGCTACATAAGACTTGTGTTTGCCCTTTTAGTCTGTCAGTAAACATTTATTAATCACCTACTTATGTTCTAGGTACTGTGCTAAGGTCTGGGAATACGAAGGAAGGCAAAAGATAGTTGCTACCCTCAGAGAGCTCACAGTCTAAAGGGGGTAGACAACACATAAAAAGGAGCTAGAAAAAGGGGTACCTGGAACCAGGGCATGAGGAAATCCATGGGAGTATAGTCAAGTGAGATAACGAAGAGATAGCTGTCCTAGGTACCTTCCTTCTGACATGGAGAATCTGGGAGAAACCTTCACTGTAGCTAAGTGTTACAATAGATAAAGCTCTGGTCTTGGTATCAGGATCTTGAACCCTGGACAAGTCACTTTTACAATATAACATTTACCCTTGAGCCGATAGTAAGAACAACATTGTAAACAGGTGCAAGTTTTTTTGTGTCCTTTTCCTAGTTGCTTTCAGGTAATCAATCAGTGAGCATTTATTAAAGATCTACTGGTGGTACAAAGGTAAAAATTCAACACTCCCTGCCCTCAAGAAGCTTACACTGGTTGATGGAGACAACATGTACACTTACAAGAATATATGTGTGTGTGCAGTGTGTATATCTACCTATCTATCTGTCTGTCTATCTGTCTCAGATAGAAAATAACAAGGTAATTTCTGAGAGAGTGGAAAGCAAGGAGTCAGGTACAACAGTTACCAGAATGATCTATAAATTAGGCATTTGAACTGTGGATAATTAAGAAGCACCATATTGTTTTTTTCTTCTTTTAATAATTATAGGCAAAAAGATTTAGACCTAGAAGGAATCCTAGGGACCATCTGGTCCAACCCTCTTGAGAAAGAGAGAAATTAAATGATTTGCCAAAGTTCACACAGTGCTTATCAGAGATGAGAGTTAAACCCAGGTCCTCTGAATTATAGAGCTTGCTACCCCCAAATGATGTTAAGACTATTCAGTTCTTTAATTCCTGTCCCTACACAGATAAGACCACTTGAATGTGTGATAACAAAATTAATACCCATTCCCCCCCTCTTTTATTTGTTGCTTTGGAGCATCTGGCATGAGGCACACTCAGCAGAGGGTACACAAGAAACCTACCCACACATTTGTATTTTTAGCACGTAT
This sequence comes from Potorous gilbertii, assembly GCA_028658325.1. Classification (NCBI taxonomy): domain Eukaryota; kingdom Metazoa; phylum Chordata; class Mammalia; order Diprotodontia; family Potoroidae; genus Potorous; species Potorous gilbertii. The sequence goes on along the minus strand of CM053774.1, from coordinate 55,029,051 downwards.
GCATATTTCATTCCTCTTTCTTCCGTGAGATCAATACATTCTAAGAAGGGACTATCTATGCCCTTGGGACTAATGTCTTCCATAACAGATGGACTTACTCCTGTCTTACTCATCATATTTGAGCCAGTATTGATTCCTTCCATCCAAAAATAAAAGACATGAATAAAGGGGATTTGGGCTTGGGATAAATTACATGGGTCATCAGATCTTGATCTAGTCTCTTTCTATGCCAAGTTAAGACTGTGACTTTGAACCATTGCTCACACAGAGAGAAGAATGAATCATGGTAATCTAATCATGATGTAATCTAAATTATCATTAGAGACAACAGTAATATTACTGCCCAAATCGGGGTAAAATAAATGGGAAAATTTCCTGTTGTTTTGATGAAATAATTTCTTTCTCTTTGGCCTTCTGGACACTTGCTTAGTTAATTTCTGGTAACAGGAAACCAAATTTCCATGCTTTTTGTTTGCTCTGTCTTTATATTTCAAGTCCAAAACCTTTTCTCTTCCTTTGCCCCTCCCTAATCCCAAGTGATTTTTATGGCCAGGATGTTTTCATCTCCCTTCTTCTCAATCTTGCCTATTTTTAGGTTAGAAGTAATGACTTAATTATCAAGACTAGATACAATATTTATAGGATCTAGCATTAGAAGAGAATTTGTAGATCATTTAGTCCAACATCTTTATTTTTATAGATTAGGAAACTGAGGTCTATGAAAGAGGGGGGATGACTTGACCAGGACTATACACTTAGTAAATAGAATATTTGGGTTTCCAGCTCAGGTCTTCTGTCTTCAAAGCTAGAGTTTGGAGGCAGGTAGATGGCAGAGAGGATATAGCTTGGAGTCAGGAAGACCTGATATCAAATCTGGCCCCAGATGCTTGCCTGCTGTCTGGGCCTGGGACAGTCACTTAAAGTCTTTTTACCTAAGTTTCCTCAACTGCAAGTGGCAATAATGATAGCATCTACCTCCCAGGACTATTGTGACAATCAAATAAAATAATACTTGTGTTTAGAATAGTGTCTGGTACACAGTAGGTACTTAAAAATGCTTGTTTCCTTATTTCCTCAGGATACAAATATAGAAAGAAAGAACAGATTATACTTTAGAGTAGTGGAATGAAGAGTAGTGGACTTGGAGTTAGAATTGACTTTGATACTGAAGTTGTTACTTATAAGAAAAAGCCATTTTTATTTCCCAGGGCATTAGTTTCCTCAACTACAAAATGAGTGAATTGGGTTATATTATCTCTAAGAATTCTTCCAACTCCAACTTCACATGATTCTGTGAATATTTTCTTTATCTGTTCATATCAGCAAATAGCTGGTAAAAGATATTTAACTTTTCTGAGACTTTATTTCTGCATATATAAAATGGAGATTAAATGAGATAATGGCCAGGTGTGGTTGAACACCTCTATAATACCTGCTTCTCGGGAGGATGAGGTTGGTGGACTGCTTTAGTTTGGGAGTTCTGACCTGTAGAAGAGCTAATGCCTGTAGGGTATACCCATGCATTGTCTGGCACCATTATAGTCTCCTCTTGGGAGCAAAGGGCTCCCAGGCTAACTAAGGGAACTGACGCAAGTCATAAAAATGGAGTGAGTTTAAAGCTTCCATGCTGATCAGTATTAGAATATGCGCTTCTAGATTCTGCTTAGGCAAGAAAGTGGGATTCATTCTCAAAAAAAAAAAAAGACATAAGAGGGAGAAAAATGGAGGGGAGAGGGAAAGAGAGAGGGAGAGAGAGAAAAAGAGAATGTATGTACGCAAAGCACCCTAAACATAAATCAATATTGATCATAAATGTTATTCTCTGTACCTTTACTGAAGTTCTAAGGGGTTTCTAAATTCATTAAAATATTTATGTTTTCTTGCATAGCAACCTCAGGGCATCTAGAGCATCTCTGAACTTTGGGTTTCTTCCCACCAGGTATGTCTTTGCTGGTAATTTCAGTGTAAATCAGATATAAGAATTACCTCCTTATTTCTGGGGAAACAATGGCATATCTCAACTTTTGCCAAGGTGAAAGGATCAGAATATCATGACTTTTGAGCTGAAAGGGAGCATAGAAGGCATAGGGTAAAATCCCCTCATTTTTATAGTTAAGGAAATTGAAGCCCAGAGAGATGAAGGAATTTGCCTAAATCCACACAAATGGAAATGGAAAAGCCTAGATTCATGTAGAGGTTGCCGTTGCTGTTGCAGATTCTCACTTGGCAATCGAGGTTGCAGGTTTTGCTTAGTATGGGGCAGCCCTTTTGTGTACTGCATTTTTGAGTAGGAAATTTTCAGTAGCCTCCATGGGGATTTAACTGCATGACTCCTATTAATATGACTTCAGAGCAAGTATCCTTGCCATGGAGACAGTAAGCAAACAGGCTTTAAAAAGCACTATTAATAGGGTGCAGAACTGCAGGTGCTACTTGGTTATTCTTTGTGATGTTGAGAAAATGAGACAGTAACCAGATCTTTGGATCTTTGCAGTAAACATCATGATGGTGGTGAAAGTCAACCTTCCTCTGAGGCTGTTCTCATTACCATTCCTTTTAGAAGAATCATCTTCCATTCAGCCACATTACCATGGTGACGTGTTTGCATTTCAACAAAACCATATATCATAGCTCTGAATGGCCAAAGTAGGTCTTAGAGACTTCCCCCCTGTAGCAATATAAAAGGGAGGCAATGTATTAGAGTACAAAGAACTCTAGCCTTGGAATCAGAAGACTTCTGTTTGAGTTCTGGCTCTACCATTTATTAGTTGTGGCATTATGGGAAAGTAGTTTTAATTGGAACCTTGCTTTCCTTATCTGGCTAGGCAGGTAGGTGGCACCATAGTGTGCGGAGCACTGGGTTGGGAATTAGGAAAATTCATCTTCCTGAGTTCAAATCCAGTCTCTGACACTTAATTAACTGTGTGATCCCAAGCAAGTCACTTAATCCTATTTGACTCAGTTTTCTCGTCTGTAAAATGAGCTGGAGAAGGAAACGGCAAACTACTGCAGTGTCTCTGCCAAGAAAACTTCCAATGGGGTCATTCAAAGTTAGACATGACTAAACAGTAAGAACATTGTGGGATAGTAATGAACACAATAATGTTTGTGGTTTTTGAGAGGCATCTATAGCCATGGCTTATTGGACATGAAATAAGGCCGCAGAGTCAGGAAGATCGGTGTTCAAGTGTGGGAATTTTGTGTGTCAATGAAATCATAGGTCTGATCCCCTCAAACTGTAATATTACGAGGAATGTAGTGTAATTGAAAAATGGATGTGGCTTCAAAATCCTATTTCTGGCACTAGTTTTATGACCATGGGCAAGTCACTTACCCATTACTAGCTTTAGTCACCTGTAAAAGAGGGCTAATAACACCTTCGATGTTGGCCTTACATTACAAGGTTGTTGTGATACACGTATTTGAAATGAAGTTCTTTACAAACCTTAAAAACTCTATTAAATGCCAGGTCATTGTTATTAAAAAATAAAGGGATATTGAAATATGATTTATTATACATGTGGAAAGAGTGCTGATCTGCCTTGCTAATCTTGGACTAATAGGAAGTGGTTCTGCCACTTGTTATGTGAATGGTCTTAACAACTTTGAACCTCAGTTTCCTCATCTGTAAAAGGAAGGGTCTGGATTTGATGTCTTCCAGCCCAATACTTCTTGTGCTATGTCCCCTTGTCCACAATAGACTGCTATTATTGTGATTAACCCCATTAATATTGCAAGTGCATAACACCACACACACACACACATACACACACATACACATACAGACACAGACACACACATACACACAGAGATCCAGGGCCTGGATCAAACTCTATTACTAGATGGTCAGAAAAAATTAAGCAAAAAAACTAGAGGACCAAAAGTCAGAAATCTAAGAAATAAATAATAAAATTATTAATCTAAAGTAGCAGTGTTACATAGGGGCAGGAAGACCTAGGTTCAGGTCTGATTTTTAAAAAAATCATTCTATGTATTTCTCACCAAAAAGGAAAAAGATAACATACAAAGACAACATACTTAAGGAAGCTTAGACTTGTCATTCAGTCCTAGCATTTCAGTCCATAACATTTAGAGATGGAAACAACCTTAAACATCCTTGAGGAAATTTTCAGTAGCCTCCAGGGGATTTAGATTTATTTAGCATTCAAGAAAACCAAGACCTGAAATGGTTAAATGAGTTGTCCAACGTCACACAGTAGCATGGTTAGGATTTGAGCCCAGCTTTCATCTAATTCAGACCAGTTCTCTTTCAATGTAGATTTTTGCAGGATTTCTATTATATTCATATTTCTTCCATAAGAGACATTTCATGGAGCGAATTTCCCCTCTTTTATTTTGATTTCCTTGAAAGATTCTATAAAATATTAAAATGGAATTTTGACAGCTAAATGAAAATATGTGCTGAATTCTTCAGAAATACCTACAAACTATATTTATAGGGAATGGATATATAATTATGCAAAGCCATCCATGTAGAGAGAATGAAGGAGAATATATTATAGTTACAGACTTAAGGAGAGTCAGTCTGGTATAGTATTGTGGTTAAAGACCTGACCCTGGAGCCTGGAAGTTCTTCTATGCTTGAGTAGTCATGATAGACAGAGTGCTGGGCTCAGTCAGGAAGACCTGAGTTCAAGTCCTGACTCAGATGCGTATTGGTCTCAACTCTTTGACTATTACTTGTCAAGAAGATGCTTACCTGCATTGAAAAAGTAAGTTTCTTCACCAGGGAGTTACCTATCCCAGTGAAATTAATGTTCTAATGCCTTCCCATAGATTTAGAACTGGAATGAGCATTTAGTGCTGAAATGAGCACAAAATGAGCATATATGACTTTAGACAGGCAATTTAACCCCTCTCAGTCCCACTTTCCTCATCTGCAAAATGATGGAACTAGAAACAAAGGGGAGAGTGATTCTTTAAAAATAAATTTTTATTGATATCTTTAATTTTTGCATTACCTAGATTTCCTCATGTATTCTTCTCCACCCCACCCCTCTCCCAGAAAGTTGTCCTATTTAACAAAGAATATTTTTTAAGAAAAAGAGAAGAAAGTATATGTCGAACCTATACAGAATTGTATGCTGTCATGGGGAGGGAGGGAGGTAGGGGGGGAAGGTGTGGGGGGATAAAATCTTAATTTTAAGGAAGTGATTGTAGAACATTTATAAATAAATAAAAAAAATTAAAAAAAAAAAAGAGAAGAGAGGCGAACAAACCAGGGTTTGGAGCAGAACCTGAATTCGGCTCCCCAAGCAAAGCCTTTACCAGATCATAAGAGCTTTCAGGTATGCTTCGATACCCGTATCTTTGCAGAATTTACAAAGGATTCTTCCTGTACAGTTTTGAAACTGGCATATTTAATAGAGGCACACACCCAAAAGAAATACATTCTTCAGTTGACAGGAACAATGAACTTAAAGATGGAGAACATGCAAGTGTTTCCAAAGATCAGGAAATGCATAATTCTCCAAGTGGAAATCATGAAATTGTAAAACAACTACACATACCTATGATTGTCAATGAAGTTATTAACTTTTTAACACCACAGCAAGGGCAGAATATTCTTCATATGACATTTGGTTCAGGAGGCCACTGAAGAGCCATTCTACAGAAAGAAGTGGATGTTACCTTATATGTTCTAGACAGAGATCCAACAACTTAGGCCATAGCTCAGCAGCTTTAAGAATTATATCTAAAACTGATTCAAGCTTTGCTAGGCCAGTTTAGCCAAGCTAAGGCCATGCTAATGAAAGCTGGAGTACAGGATTGTTGATGGAGTTCTTCTAGCTCTCGGGTGCTCCTCCATGCAACTTGATACTCCTGAAAAACATTTTTACCTTCTAAAGGATGACCCTTTGGACATGAGGATGGATGGTGGCAGGTACCTTGACATGCCCACTACCAATGATGTCGTGAATGTCTTAGATCAACAGGCACTCATGTTGATCCTGAGAACATATGGGGAAGAGAAGTAAGCCAAGAAAATCGCTTCAGCAATCATTCAGGCATGCAGGATCTACTCCATCACCAGAATCCAGCAACTTGCCAGCATTGTGGCAGGTGCTTTTCCTGCTGCTGCTTTGTATGAAAGGAAAGACTTACTCCAGAGATCCACCCATATTTCTACCAAGACTTTCCAAGCCCTCCGAATATTTGTAAACAATGAGCTGAATGAACTCTATGCGGGACTGAAGACAGCTCAGAAGTTCCTGAGGCTGGGGGGGTCACCTTGTGGTCCTTTCTTTTTACTCACCAGAAGACTGCATTGTCAAGTGCTTCTTGCATGGAATAGACATGGCAGAAAAGCTTAGTCCCAAAAGGAAACTGAAGATAGCCCAAGCCCCAGGACTGTGTTTAAATCTAGAAAAAGAAGAAGTCTTTCGAAGCTCATCTCCCTTGGAATGGGAAATGATACACAAGAAAGTGGTGACTCTGGAAAGCCAGGAGGTCCAGGACAACCCTCGAGGGCATTCTGCCAAGTTCTGGGCAGCTATGAGCTGTAAAAACACAAATATTGCCTATCCTTTCCCCTCATTTCTGGCTATATCATTTAAAAGAATGAACTTTTGAAACAGCTCAAATAAAATGTTAGTGATGTAAGAGAACCCAAGATATTTGAGGGGTACTTAGTATCACTCTTTGTGGAAAGTAAGACTCAAGAAACATAAACATGACAAGAAAAATTCCGTGCAGAATTTGTGTTTCAAGACTGGAAAATGCCTTCGTTTTAGTGAAAAAAAAAGTCATGTGAAGGTTTTTTTTAAGTAGTCCCCTAGTCAAGATAAGGTTAATAAATTGTAAGGGAATGAAATTTAAAGGAGAACAAATACTATACCTGTCTAAATATGTAGACCCAAACTGTCAAAAGAGTAGGAAATTGTAACTATATCTTTATGTTCTAAATTTTCAACCTAGAAATTCAAGTCCTGCAAGTCTTTTTACAACTAAATGAATTGGACCCAACTGTAAAATAAAACTTATTTTTTTTCTCACTTGGAATAAAGAATTATTATTCTAGCTTCCTCAAACACAGGTATTAGGCTTAACAATTAATTAACAATCTTCAAGTATCTTTCATTAAGAAATCATCTTATACTGATGAATTTCATTGTTGTGATTGCAATGATTAATAGAGGTTTTGTATTACTTAGTCCATATGATGCAAAACTAAAATTGCTATTATATCAAGTCAACAAATATTTATATTAAACACCTACTATGAGCAAGGCATGATATCATTTCTACTATATCAGTTTCATGAATTGGGAAAATAAACATTTCATCAAGCCAATATTGAGTATGTATTTTAACTAACAGAGAAAAGCTTTGTTAAGGATCTTTTGAATGTTTCATTTCATAGATCATTTGATAGCTCATTGGCATAGTTAACTCCCAACTTAAACTCAGGAAGAAACACATGATTTAAAGTCCTCTCTCAGTATCTACTAGTTTTTTGACCCTTTATTTCCCTACCTCAGTTTCATTATCTATAAAATGAGCATAATGGTAGCACCTACCTCACAGAGTAATATACCCAAAGTGCTTTTGAAATTTTAAACAACGACATAAATGTTAGCTCTCATAGATCTGACAGAATAGATGGAAACTTTTTTAATTATTAAAGAAAGTCTGATTTATGAAATATACAAATATAAGGTATTACTTTCAAACAAGTATAATAACTTGCTAGTAGACTAACAAAATGTAAAATAGAATTTCCCTGGGTATCTGCTTTAATGAATGGTCAAAACTTTGTAAACATGGTCTTAAGAGTGATTTTAAAGATCTTTTTGAGACTCACAGAATCTTGAATAGAACGGGACCTCACAGGCTCTCTGGTCCAATTCATATCTAAATAATAATCTCCTCTACCATATACAAGGCAAGTCTTCATCCAGCCCAGACCTGCACAACCTGAGGCCCATTCTACATTTTTCATGGTCAGTCAAAATCTTTGGTGGGCCACAGGTTGTGCAGGCCTGATCTAGTATGTGCTTGAAGATAACCTCTGAAGAGAGGGAGGCGGGAGGCAACTTACCACTTGCTGAAAAAGCTCCGTTAGAAAATTTCACCTTCTTATAATCTACATATTAAATTGCTTTCCTTCTCATTGAGGGGGTGGGGAAGAAGGGAAAGAATTTAGAACTCAAAATTTTAAAAACTACTGTTAAAATTTTTTTACATGTAATTGGGAAAAATAAAATACTGAATAATTTTTTTAAAAAGAGAAAAAAAACAAGTATCAAAATCAATCAATACCTCAAAAATGTCTGCAAATACATATAATATTCCACACCTATGGATCTCCTACTTCTGCAAAATACGGTAGTTAGGGTGGGAAGATGTCTTATCTTTTCTTTGTGGCTATACTTGTTCTTTGTAATTTTGCATCATTCGCTTTAATTTGAGGTTGTTCTTTCCATTTACATTCTTGATATCATTATGTATTTTTTAAAATCTTGGCCTCATTTACTTTATTCAGCATTGGTTCATATAAGTCTTTTCATGATTTTCTGTATTCATTATATTTTTATAGTTTAGTAATATTCCATTGCATTCATGTTCTACAATTTTCTTAGGCTTTTATCAGTTGATGGACATCTACTTTGTTTAGGCTTTTTTGCTACCACAAAAGGTACTGCTATAAATATTTTGGGACATATGTGGATTTTCTTCTTATCAACTCCTTGGGATACATGCCTAGAAATGGAATCTCTGGGTCAAAGGATATGGACATTTTCGGCACTTTCTATGCATCCCTCCAAATTTTGTTTTTCATTGCATTTAACTTAAAGGATGCATGGAAATCCAACAGACCAGAAAGGGGAGCAAGGACATCTCAGGCATGGGGAATAACAATCCAAAATCATTGAAAAAGGAAAGAGCAGGTCATGTTTAAAGGAAAGCAAATATTTCAGTGTGCCTGGAGAGTAGAGTGCTATGTGGTGTGAGTGGGGTAACAAAGATTGCAAAGAGGAAGTGTTACCAAAGAGTGGGGGGCCTTGAATGACAGACAAAGGGGTTTGAATTTTACTTGATAAATAATAGGGAGCTATTGAAGATTTTTGAGCAATGGATGATCAATGCACAAGAAAAATGAACATGGCAGCACTGTAAAGAATAAATGGAAGGAAAAAGGAAAAAAAGAGGAAACTAGAAGAATTTTCATAGACAGTTACTATATGTGTGACCCTGGGCAAGTCACTTGACCCCTGCCTGCAGAATGGTAAAATGAGACTAACAATGATACCCATCTCTCAGGGTTGCTGAGAGGACCAAATATTTGTAAAGCTTTTAACAGTACCTGGCACATAGTAGGTGCTTAATAAATGAGTGTTCCTTCCCTTCTTCGTTCATTCATAATACAGCCCTCCCTCACTCAGAAAAACAAAGTCAAGTGCAAGTCATGTCATTATTTCTCTGATGGCATGGCCTTCTTTGGCAGCAGAGGATGAACACATATTCACGATAATAAGTAGCACCCATATAGCCCCTTAGGGTTTGCAATGCATTTTACATTCTCTTGTGACCCTCCCAATCCTGTGAAGTTGATGAGTTGTTATCCCCATTTTGCCTTTGATAAACTGAGTCCATGCAGCTAGGAAGTATCTGAGGCTAGATTGGAAATCAAATCTTTCTGACTCGAGGCCCAGCTCTCTATCCACCGTGCCACCTAGTCACCTCTAGTTTACGCATTCATTTAGCATTTATTTGGTGCCCGTTCCGTGTAGAGAATCACACTAGAGGGATAGGGGTTTCAGGGTTTAGATACAGTATCGTCCTTCTCTTTGTGAGGTTATATATATCAAGAGGCCATCAGAACAGGCTAAGGTTCATGACACTGGGAAGAGAGAAGAAGGGATGTATTACAAATGTGATGGAGGTAGAATCCACCTGTCATGGAAATGGATTGGATATGAAAGGTGAAGGAGAGGAGCAGGTTAAAGAAAACACCAGAGTGTTGATCATGTGTGACCGATCAGCATTCCCTTATTATATGAAGCTCTGCTTCAGTTTCCTGATCCATAAAATGAGGGGTTTGGTTAGATGTCCCTTAAAGCCCCTCCTGGCTCTAAATCTATGATCCTGTGGAAGGCAGGACTCCTGGTGGTGCTATCGACATAAACAATGAAGTCAGATGAGTGACAGCTCTCAGGAAAAGATCAAATGGTCATCTTTGAATACAAACATTTTATATTGTTAGTCCAGGGGTCTTTAAGCTTAATCATATCTTGACTTTTGAGAAACTTTCTGCTCCCTGCTCCAGCTGCTAGTAAATGGAGGTGACTTTGCCTAGCAATATTCCTGCCCAGAAACAGCAGAGTTTTGCATGTGGTGAGGGAGGTAGAGAGAGTGGGGGTGAAAGGGATGGATATGATGAGATGAAAGCTCATGGCTTAACCCAGCAATGCTTTAGTCAGATGCCAATATCTAGTATATCATCTGCAATTCCCTGTAGTTTCAGGATAATGAAAAGCTGGAGGGAGAGGGGCAGAGAAAATTAATAGAAGGGCAAAGAGAAACGCTTCAGAGATTGTGAGCTGAGATTGTGCGTAGTCTCAATTGATACAGCCAGAATAATAGAAGAGAAAAGGATAAAAAAGAACCATGGTTTTTCACTGAAAATGAGGGAATCAAAAGAAAGGGGAGGATGCGTCTATTGGGAAGATGGCTAGAGAAGGAACAATGACCCAGAAACAAAGGGGCAAAATCCTAGGCTGGATATCAGGAAATATTCCTCAAAAGCGGATATTGGTGTTGACTCTAGGACCGACAATATTGGAAAAAACATTTAGACAGTATTACATTGTGGAAATTAAACCACTATAGAGGCAATGTAAACGTGCCACCTAGATGATACTGAGAATGATTTTTGAGATAAACTTGTTGCTTTATCTTAAAAAAAAATTTCATGATGCCTTTAACAATCTTATCAGCTCTTTCTGCATGATGGAGGAGAGCAGAAATGTGGAAAACTAGAGCAACAGATAACCAAACTTATAATAAGAATAATTGCACATTATGTTTTATATTTATATAGCACTTTGTGGTTACTTTACCCCTGTTTTTTCATGGGATCCTCATTTATTTTACAGTGCTTATACATGTGACCTAGAAGACAAGGGCCTTTTTCTGTTCTGTCTTTGGATCTCTGGTGCCTGGTACAATGCCTTTTGTGGTCAATTTGTGTGATGATATCATATTGATTTCCTTCTCAACGAGTGAAGGAGGAGCTAGAAGGAGGGAGATAATTTGGAACATGAATATTCCCAAAGCAATACCACTATCAGGTCTGTTCACCAAGATGATTAGGGAAAAATTAAAGGAAAAGAACCTTTACGTTCTAAAATATTGATAGCAACTCTCTTGGTGATAGCAAAGAAATGAAAAATATGGGCATGCCTGTCAGTTGGGCAACTCTATTGTGCTATCAGAAATGAGTTGGATGATCTTTGAAAAACATGGATAGACTTGCACAAAACAGTAAAGAGAAAAATAATCAGAACTGAGAGAACATTGTATACAGTAACAACCATATTGTTTAAGAAAAATTTTGAGCAACTAAGTCATTTTGACTATTGTAAATGCCCAAATTAATTAGAAGGATATATGAAGGAAGACACTATCTACATTCAGAGAAAGAACTGATAAATAGCAATATGTATAGAATGATTTTACAAATATATGCATACTGTGTCTCTAAGATGGGAGTTGGGGGAAGGGGAAAAAGAAAATTACATGGCAACTTTATTATATATTTAAAAGAAGTAGCAAGTTGTACATAATAGATTGGCAGTTTCATGTACAAGCATCTTTTTTTTTATTCTACTATGTTATGGAAATGCTTATTTTATTTGTTAAATTCAGAATAAATAATTTTTTAAATGAATGTTTAAAAAAAAGATAAAAAATAAAACAAAAAATAAAATAGAAAGCTCTCAACTTCCTCATCTTGGCACCTTTGTCTTAGCTCCTTCCTGGACTACCCCATTCTGCCCCTTCCCAGCAGTAATCTTTTCCAGTCCAGGACCAGTAAGTAACTCCAAGGTCTGTCTGTCCAAATTCCTTCCATGAAGTCTTGTGGCCTGGAGTTACTTCCCTGTACCTTCCTCTACTAAATTTGTCTTAAAAATTGATTGGCGGGAGCATTTTATCCTGGTCAACCCAAGTATGATTTGAGCTCCTAGCCCTGGGCACAAAAATGACTAGTTATGGTTCTGCTGGAACAAATAAAAAAGAAAAAGACCTTGAATGTCAAGCTGAGGAGTTTAGACTTTGTTCAGTAGGTTACGGGAAGGTTTTGAAAATTTTTAAGTGGTAGGAGGGGATAATATAATCAGAGTTATATTTTAGGGAAAACAATTTGATAACTCCAAAGGATGGATTAGAAAGAGGAAAGTCTAGACTCATGGAAGATAATTAGGAAGCTATTGTAATAGTCAGCTGAAATGTAAATGAGGGTTTGAATTAGAATGGTAATAGTGGACAGATGAGCATCTCTGCAGGTGTTAACAACAGAAATGTGTAGATTTAACTTAGTAATTCTTTAAAACACACTATTATTCAAACTTTCCTGAGCAGACATCATTTGAACTAACCATTGTTGGCTTAGAATTTTTCTGGATATTGGGGAGAAAGCACCATAGTGATGCTAATGTTTTGCAGCCTAGTGAAAAGACCAAACTCAGAATTAGGAGACCTGGATTTGAGCCTCGGCTATGACACTTACTAGGTGTGTGCCATTGGATGAGTTCCCTAATCTCTCCAAACCTCAGTTTCCTTATCTGCAAAGTTGAATAATACTTGCACGACCTGCATCTAAGAGGAATGATTTGCAAATATGAGCTATTAGTTCTCAGCAGATAATATACTACAAAATGGAAAATCCATACTATACACTGCATCCTAATTCTTGCTACAATGACCCCCACTGTTTTTCCCTGTGGTTTTCCTTTTTATTGTCTTGATGAGTTTTGGAAATAATGTTAGTTTCCTCCATTCTTTCAACTCTCCTTTGCAAGCCTCAACTTAATTTGGATTTTGATTGCATTCAGGTCCTAATTTATTACTTAACAAGTATCTCCCAAACACCTAATTAATTTTAATTTCATTATGTGTTTGAAGATGATTTATAGAGGAAAATAGGATGATGTTCCCATTGCTAATAATTAGAGTTCACTTAGTAAATAAATACTGTAGTTTTAGCATGATGAAGTCTCTGGCTAGATGTGTGTGTGCATGTGTGTGTGTGTGTGTGTGTGTGTGTGTGTGTGTTTAGGTCAAATAAAGGAATTCCATATTTCTAAGCAGATTCAGCAATCTTCTGAAAGGGGGAAAAAATTCTCTTGTGTTTACCATGCCTTTTACACTTTGCTATATTTCATAGTGTGGTCTAGCGAAGAGGCTTAACTCTACCTTGCTGCACGATTTGGGGCACATCACTTTATTTCTCTGGGTCTTACTTCTTGATTTGTGTAATAGAACTGTAACATGGAATATTTTTAACTGGGACAAAAAGAGTTGAATAGGCAAAAAATTGGGAGAGAGAGAGAAGGAAGTCATTCATGGGTAGCATCATTACAAAGGAAAGCTGTAATAACAAGGGAAGGAGGTTTCACCATTAACATCCTCTTCCCCTATGAGGATGAGATAGAAAGCAAATCCTCAGAGTATCATTGGTACCCTGGTTGGGGTCAGGTGTGGAATAGTTTTAAGTATAGTTGTGCTATGTTGATGATGCCAGTGGAGTTTTTGTTGTTTGGTATAGAACCAAGTGTAGGGATGGTGGGCCTTGTGGGTGGGGAATCCAACCCTGCCCCTTCTATCTGGTTGAGCCCAGGAGCAAAGTCCTGTTTACCTCATCCTAGTCATAGCTTTTAGAAATGAGGATAATAGTCCTTTTTTGACTTACTCATAGGATCATTGTGAGGTTCAAATGAAATGTAAAAGCCCTATGGAAACATTAAAGCACCATGCAAAAATAAGGTATTATTATTTCTGGAAAGCATTGTTTTCCAAAAAAATTTAAATCCACAATAACCATGCCATGTTAAATTGTTAAATGGGTTTGTGTTTATTTTATATTTTATATATATGTATTATATTATTTTATAACATAATATGTAATATAATAAAATAATATATTATTTTAGATAATGTGATAAGGTAGCTAGGTGATACAGGGGATAGGGGGCTGAACCTGGAGTCAGGAAGACCTGAGTTCAAATTTGGCCTCAGACGTTTACTAGCTGTGTGACCCTAGGAAAGTCACTTAACCTTCTTTGTTTCATTTTCCTCATCTTTAAAATGAGCTGGAAAAAGAAATGACAAACCACTCCATTATCTTTGCTAAGAAAACCCCAAATGGGGTCACAGAGTCAGATTCATCTGAAAAAAGTGAACAACAACCATGACAAATTCTTTGTGATAAATTATTTTCTCTGAACCTTAATAAATGTTGAGTACTTTATTAAGCCTTATAAACATCTTTTTAATGGAGATGAACGTTCATTTCTTTTTTTCTCCTATAAATATCATTTTAGGAATGTAGATCAAGGAACTGAAGAATTAGCAGGACTGATATGGGTCAAACACACAAATATTCTGCTATTCTTAGCTACTGATTGAAAATATCCATCTTCATTGCAATATTGATTGTTATCTACAGAAAGCACAACTTATGATTTTAGTCACATGAAATAAAATGCTTTTGTGAAATGAGTACAGAAAACTCTTTAAAACTCGTGTTTTTTAAAGTAAATCTTTTCATTGTAAAAAATATTTGGTAGACTTCTTTATAAGGAATAACAGAAAAGGGAAAGAAAGAAGGAAAGAGATTTTAGAAAATCTATTCCTAGCACTTTATGCTTCTGAGATACAATCATCCTCTCAACAAGAATTTTGATTGATGAACTACTTGGTTGCTCTTAGAATCATGAAACACCTTTCCTGTGCCTTTCTGCAAAAGATTTATGCATTTAGCCAAACAGGGATATTCTTCAGGGGACAGGCATTTCTTTAAGCTTTTCTCTTCAACAGAACCACAGAAGATTGCTTGGAAGGATATTGGAAATAACCTAATACAAGTCTTTCATTTCATTTTATTTTATTTTTTCACTTCAAATAACCAAGTCACTATTTTTCTACTTTGGTTTAAAAAAATTTTTTTTTCTGAGGGTGGAAGGCAAGGCAGTTGGGATTAAGTGATTTGCCCAAGACCACACAGCTAGTAAATATCAAGTGTCTGAGGCTGAAATTGAACTCAGGTCCTCCTAACTCCACCTAGCTGCCCCTACTTTGTTTTTTAAAATGTGTTTTCTTATGTCTTGTATTATTTTCTACACCAACAGTCTTTAGAGTCAACTTTTCCTTGTGACAAAGCAAAATCATTGAAAACAGAGACCATGTTTGAGATATATATACATATATATATATATATATATATATATATACATATACATATATATATATGCATAATGTTTTATGCTGGTAGTCCTCCATCTCTCCATAGCTTGAGGTTGGGATGATTGAAAGAGTTTGTATTACAGATGGGACTTGACCCAGACCTGACTCTTGTAACTGACTCTATCCACTACACAATGCACACTCTCTCTGAGCATATTTTAACTAGCATTAACACTCGTGAACCATTTCAATGAATTCTCTTCCAACAAAATTAATCTTAAAGTGAAAAGTGGCAGTGATGGCAAAAGAAAATATATATACAACTGACTGGTAAGTGCCTGAAACCAAGATAGATGATATGCCCCTTTTTCTTTCATTGATATTGGAGGCACCTAAACCTGTCCTGATTTCTCACATCATTAGTCTCAAAAGAGATCTGTCAAGAGAGGGTGGATGGATCAGTATAAATCCATTACCACAGATTAAAAAAAATAACAAAACTAAAATGTATATTTTATCACCTTTTATATCTGATTTCCTTAGCTGCTTAATACCTCTCTCTTAAAATGATCTTGTATTTATCTACTTAAATGTGTCTGTTGTCTCCCCAATAGAATGCACATGCCTTAAAGGCAAGTAGTTTAATTTTTTCTTTTTATCTCTAGCCCCTAACATAAATACCTGATTCATAGAAGATGTTAATAAATGCAATGTTGTTTATTATCAATGATGGATTGGTTTTTACAAAAAGAACCCAGAAATACATAGCACATATGCAACACTCTCTTTATAAAATTCTTCTAGTCAAAGGAAAATTTTTAGGAAATATTGAAACTTAGATTAGAGAGACCTCAGAGAAGAGAAGAATTAAGGGGAAAAGGAGGTACTTATTCACTATTTTCAGATACTTGAAAAGTCATTGTGTCAATAGACTCCAGGGATCAGGAATCTGTGGTATCAAGGCCATACTTGGATCTCTGGGTCCTCCAATGAGGCCCTTGAGTGAAAGAGCTCCATGTGGCCTCAAGGCTGCAGGTTCCACATCCCTGGAATAGATTTACACCTCATGGCCTTCATGGGACTAACTGATGGTTAGCATGATTGAAAAGAGTTTTCTAATAATTAGAGCTGTCCACAAGTGGAATGGGCTTCTTTGTGAGTTTTCCATTACTGGAAGTAGTCAAGGATTGACTGAATAAAGATTAGTCGGAGTCATTGGAGAGAGTATTAATATATTGGATAAAGGTTGGGTTAAATGAATTCTAATATTTCTTTCAACTCTTGAATTATCTGATTTTAGGGAAAGGAAGCCATTGTGGGATTGCTTCAGGGTATTTGCAAGACATGATCTGACATCTGAATCAAGGATGATGAAAGTGATTTACCCTCTACCCTTCTTTCTTTCTTCTAGAAAAAGCAAGTGAGTCAGACGAAGATCCGGGTGATCTCAACCATACTATTCATCTTGGCAGGCTGCATTGTATTTGTAACAATTCCTGCGGTCATTTTTAAGTACATTGAGGGATGGACAGCCTTGGAATCCATATACTTTGTGGTTGTCACATTGACCACTGTTGGTTTTGGTGATTATGTGGCAGGTAAGAAGTTTAGAATCCAATGAGCATGTGTGTATGTGTGTGTGTAGATGCATATGTGCATGTGTATTAAAGGGAAGTAATGGAATATCTATAATATTGAGGTTTTTCCAGCCTGTCTGCTGAAATATCTTTCTAGAGAGTAAGAATGAAAGTGACTTAGCTTCTGTGTGGCTAGCAATAAAAGTGGCACACTGGAGCAAAGTTTGGATGATACAAACAGTACCAAGTCCTTGCAATAGAAGGGAGGTAAGCTTTGTACATTTATAAAACTTATTTCCCTTGTACTTGTCTGAATTATGTATGAGTGAAATAAATTTCCTTCCAAACACTAAATTCCCAGCTCTATTAGTACACTGTAGATGAATACTACCAATGAATATTGATTTAAAAATTTACAATTCCAGGAAAAAAAACCATAGCAATTTATTCAGAAATTTTTTCACTATGATAAAGTTGGAATTATATCAAGGTTACAAGGATGGCTTAACATCTGGAAAAACGTTCTTCTTGGAATTAATTATATTAATCATATTGTTAAAAACACCTGAAAACACATGATTAATACAGAAAAAGACATTAACAAATACAATATTTATGCTGAAACCCTTCCTTTGTCCCCTCCAAAGCAAAGGCTTAGAAGAATCACTTTTTCATTTAGTAAATGTATACATTGAAAATTAAAAACTACCATAATTTGCAATAGGGAAACCTTAAAAGATTTCTTAGTAAAAATAGGTAATAAAGTAAGGGTGCTTTCTTTCTCCATTGTTATTTAACATAGTTATAGAAAGGCTACAGATGGCAATAGAAAAATAAATGAAAGGCAAAAATATAGGCAAAAAGTAGGTAAAATTGTGTGCATTTGTTAATGACATGATGATTTACTTAGAAAACTCCAGAGAATCAGTAAATAAATCAATTTTGTTAACAGATAATAGCATCAGGAAGATAGCAGAATACAAACTAACCTACAAAGTTAATGGAATTTCTATATGACAATAAAAATTCTAGGCTGAAATATTAGAAAGAGAAAATCTCATTGAATATAGATATAACATGAATAAACCATCGGAAGCCGGATGTTTCAGTATTTCTTGAATCAATTAATAATGGCCTTCATTTTCTATGCCAGTAACTAACACAATATATGGAAGATATTTTCTTACAGGATGGATTAGATCAGGATCTAATAGATCATTAGACTTCTGGATTGATTTTAGCAGCTCCCTGTTGTTACTAACAAAATATGACCCAACTCATAGACTTCTGAGGACTGTTTGCATTAGGTATCATAGCAAGAAAGAATTACAAGCGAATATGAATTTGTGGTGGGCCGGACAGGAAAACTCTCATAATCAGATACCGTTAGTAAGAGGCCCAGGTAAAAAAAATTTAAATAAAAGATCATCATCAGGTTTTCCTTGGGGGGAGTGCAGGGGTGGGAGTGGAGTGGGTTGCAGAGGTTGATAACAAAGTGGGATTTAACCTCTTTTCTTTACAATCTACTATAAGTGTCATTTAGAAGATGATTGTGGGAGGATGGCACCTACTTCCTTCTTTCTCTTTTCAGTTTCATCCCATAGGGGTGGGATTCCCTGTGCTAACTAGGTTAACTAATTAGGTAACCTAGGTAACTAGTTAACTAATTAGGTAACCCAGCTAGTTGGTTAGATAATTTCACACTAGTAAATGAAACTTTTCAGCTTTAAAATAGCCATCATTTAAATTTTTATTTTTATTTGGTCAAATATTGTTTGTTACTATTCTTAGTGGTCCTTGGATAAACATTGGGCAGAAAATTCAAAAGCTGTATCCCTATCTATTTTAATTGTATATACCAATTTATGATATATATATATATATATATATATATATATATATATATATATATATATATATATATATAGTCTCCTTCATTAGAATATAAACTCCTTAAGGTCAGGGACCATTTTTAAAATTTTTCTTTGTATCCTAGAACTTGGTATAATGACTGACATAAATGCTTAATAAATGCTTGTTGCTTCCTTGTAAATGACCTCAGGAATGATTTGGCTTCTCCATAGAGTATGGAAAACTCAGTGATAGATGATCTGTTCTATGGAAAGCTATCCAGAAGGAATTATAGAAAGGCTGCCATAAGCCAGACAATAAATAATGGCACTGTTGCCTGTTTTCTAATTCTCTGACCAAGAGTAGCCACCAGGGAAGTCTACTTTGTTGTTACTCCCATTGTGTTGCATGAAGCTTCAGGCCACTCTGCATAAATAACAGTCTTTCACCTTAATTGCCTAGGTCTATCACTAAAAATTAGAAAGGTCAGGTGATTAACACTAAACTGGCATCTGGACCCTTGTCTATTCTTTCCTTTTGTGTATCCAGGATAAGTGTCCATTTGAAAGCATCCACTTGTGAAAACACTGGTTTCATTTGAATGGACCAGGCTGCTGATATAAGATATAAACAGTAAAAAGCTGGGGGTGGAGTGGGTAGAAAATATGCACGGGATAAGAAAAAAGCTTGTGAATGTTATGGTCTGATTTCAATTACTATAAATGTAAGTATGATTTCATAATTATAAATACTTGTAAGTAGGGGAAGAAAATCAATGTCTGACAAAAGGTAAAATGCAGCTATTTAACAATCTTTTGAATTTATAATGGTCCCATAAATGTATTGAAGTACTAGAAAGTATAACTGGCATGAGATTGGGCTATAAGGACAGATCCTTATAATACTTTTGTTTCCAGATTCGAAGCAGCAGAACCCTAGCACATGGTTCTGGTTAGAATTTTCTGGAATATCAGTAACTTGTAGCCAATTTATACGGTAGCACAAACATCGTTAGTTGATGGGTTGGACCAATATTTATGGTTGGAATAAATCTTGAATGAGTGTTCCCCTGAGAATATAGGGGCATGTTAGGAGTGCCTCCATGTCTTAAAAATTTGGGGGGGGGGTCACTGACAAAATAGAAATGAATTAATCAGATAGTTCATAGTCAACAAGTACCTATTAAGCACTTACTAAATATCAGGCATTGTGTTAAATGCTGGGGATACAAATAAAGGTTAACTTACTCTTGGAACTTCAACCGTATCATTTTAGAAAACCATTTTTATAGTATTATGGAAAATGTTTCTTTTTCCATAACTATCCTTAAACACATCTACCTTAACTATTTTCCTTCTTGTATTTATATTATCCAGTACCATATATCTGTGCCAATGGCAACATGTCAAGGTGGGAAAAAAGCATTGTCTCTAGAATGAGTGGGACTAGATCTAAATACTCTGTCTGATGATTAGTGATCTTGGTCAAGTCACTAAAATTCCCTTGGTCTCAGTTTCCTCGTAGGTAAAGGGAGAAGGCTTCTAAGGGTCCTTCTAGTCCCACATCTCTGATTCTTTAACCAGGGTTACTTACATTTTAAAATGCTTAATTTTTAATATGACTACAAATGCACATTTAAAAAATGTAAAAACAAATCCCTCCTCAGTTAAAATTCATGAACTTCAGATACGTAAGTGAGCAATGAGCATTTATTAAGTGCTTACTGTTTTCAGGTGGGCTGACACAGATGTGGTGAGCTATGTTTTAGTGACTCTTTTATGATTTTTTTGGTATGATTATTTCAAACCCTCTCTAAGGGTCTAGCTTCACATGGCTAAAAGTCCCTGGGCTGTGTTCTTAAGCTGATGAAAATAACATATGGCACTGATTATAGTGAAATAATGTGTGTAAAGTACTTTACAACCCTTAAAACACTATATACATTTTAACTGTTATGAGGAACATATTTCCTTTATGTTCTGAAAGCTTCCAATGATTGAGGTTGACTATAGTTCCTCTTGTTAGCTCTAAGTAGACAAAGAATCCTTTTGTCTCCAGGGTCCATTAAAAAGTTCCTGCAGACTTATAAGAACAAACACATGCCCGATAAAGGCTGGATCTTAATTATTGCCAGTTTATAGTAATACCACAAGTGCACCAGGGAACCAAGCAAATAAAAATGCAGCCGATGCTTGACTGCTTCCCTGCTTTGGCCTGGTAGCCGTTCTCCCACACTGCTCCACAGCTAAGCTGTATCAGGAAAACTACATCTGCTAACTGGGCTGAATAGATTTAATTGCTGGTTGATTTTGTTATCTACTGAATTTATCCCCAGCTGAGCCGTGCTGCTATTACACCATCTTGCAGCCTGACTTTGAGGGGACGCTACTTTGCAGAGTTCTAGGGAACAGGTACTTGGTGAAAATGGCCACTAATTGCATTATTCTCTAGCACACCCTAGTGGCCTTCATTATTGGGTAAATGGCCTGCAAAAGGCCTGCAAAAGTCAACGTTTACCTTCAGAGGGGGATGGCCCCAAAGAGAAGATCTCAGGGAGGCCGTGAAGTACAAGAAGCTGAATTACTCACTGGGGCAAGTGCTTCTGAGATGAGTCCTTAAGGAGACAGTTGTAGGGAAAGGAAAAGGAAAAGGTGATGAAATAAATTGTTTGACCTTTCTGGCTTTTGGCTGGGATGCTTGAATGTTTAATTTTTAGAAAGTTGGCAGCAGTTATAGAATCATTTCCCAGTACCAAGTGAAGCATCAATCAGTCAATCATTTATTAAGCACCTACTGTATGCCAGGCACAGTGAAAATATTATCTCGTTTGACCTTCATAACAACCCTTGGAGCTATTATTGGTGCTATCATCGTTGTTATTCCCATTTTACTACTGAGGAAACTGAGGCAGACAGGAGTTAAGTGGCTTGATGAAGGTAATACAAATAGTAAGTGTCTGAGGCTAGATTTGAACCATGTCTTCCTGATTTCGGGTCCAGAGCTCTTTCTGCTTTGCTCAGGGAACATGGGAAAGCCACTTAACCTCCTTGATGCCCCAGGCAACTCTGTAAAATTGCAAATTGCAGTGAAGTTCCCTACACAGATTGAACCCTTCTCCCTGTCCCCTCCTCCACTCGCTTTACCTCCCTCTCTCTAAACTCTTCACCCCTTAAAATGGTGTCGTGGATAGGCATTTGATCTCAAAGCCAGGAAGAGCTGAGTTCAAGTCCTCTCATGATGTATAGTGGCTGGGTGACCCTAGTTATGTCATTTAACTCCTCAGTGCTCTAGACAATTCCCAAAGTCTCTAAGCTACAGAGCAAGTGACAACTTGCATTGTAGAAGGAGTTCCCTCCCTACACCAATAAAATCACAGGTTTAGTCTCTATCCCTATCAACATGAATTTAATGGTGCTAGATGTGGCCAGACCCTTGGGGATTTTTTAATTACCAACATATGATGGAAATTATAATTATGAAGCTTACAATGAAGGCACTCTACAATTACCCACATATGCTATCCCAGAAATGATAATTTCTCTACTTCTGTGTGATGAGTAATGGTGTCTGCAGCAAGAGGAGTAAAGACGGCTGACTTTATTTATTTTAAAATCCTTCCATCCAGTGCTCAATTTTCATGCTTCATAAGTTGTATGAATAATTCAGAATTAAAATCTTAAATTCTGGTCATGTTACCCTTCTGAGTAAGAAGGTCTACTGGTTCTTTTTTTCTTTTTCTTTTTTCTTTTTTTTTTTTTTACCTCTAGGATACCAGGCAAGCTTCTTTGTTTGATTTTCCAAATTCCTCACTATATGACTCCAGCCTATACATTTCCAGACTTATTGCACATTACTCTCCTTTATGAATTCTGTAGTTCCACCAAGCTGATCTACTCACTGTCCTCTACATACAAGGTACAGTAGATAGATAGAACTTCGAACCAGCAGTCAGGAAGACCTGAGTTCCAATCCAGACTTGGACATTGACCTTTGCTCATGAGATCCTGGTCAAATCATTTAACCGCTCTCTGCCTCAAAGAAAGTGCTGATGATGTGGAGTCATGAAGCTTCTGTGTAGTTTATACATCTTTGACTTGGCTTACTTCTTATTCCTAATGCGTATTCTTGACAATATAATGCTAATCATCTTTACTGTTTCCACCTTTTGCACTGAAGTATATATATTTAATTCTGAAGGACTTACTGAGTTCTTCTTAGAATTTTCCCACCTCTCCATTCCCTGTGTCAAATGTTGATACATACGTTGAAATTATTTCTGTTTTTGCAAATACTTGTAATAAGCAGTACAATGCAAAATGATCAAATGTTTTATGAAATGCATGGCTCATTGTCATTGGACACAACAAAAACTAACTCCATCAGCTCCTTTATTTGACTTTCCAAGGAGAACCTGAAGTCTTTCCATCACTTGGCTGCTATTTTCTTCTTCTGTCAGATTCTGTTTAGAGGGAAAATGTCAAGACAGATACGATTCATTTCCTTCAGTAATCATTGTACATAGATGTCATGTTTAGACTACCTCTTGTAGAAGGTGGGACTTGGGCTTAGTCTTTTTTATTATTATTTTTAAATTGAATTTTGTCTTTAAGGAGACCAGGATGTAAAATTAAGAAACAGGAGCATTCTGGGTATGGTGGACAGCCAATGAAAAAGCACAGAATTAGGAATGGAGTGCCATGTGTGAAGAACATCAAAAAAGCCAAAGTCCCTGGATTTCAGGGTATGTAAGGGAGAGTAATGTATGAGAAGGTTGGAAAGGCAGTAAGGGGTCATGTTGTGAAGAGCTTTAAAAGCCAAACACAGCATTTTATATTAAAGGGAACCACTGGAGTGTACCAAATAGGGAGAGATGACATGGACATAACTGCACTTTAGGAAGATTGATCTGATGGTTGAGTAGAAGACAGCCTGGAAAGGGGAGAGATTTATTTTATGAACATAATTACATAATAATTACATATTTTATATAGTATATGAAATATTACATGTACTGTTAGGTGCCAGTTGATTTGCAGCGCGCAGCATTGTTTGCCTTTGGTGAACAAATTTTGTTTTCCTCTTCTCGAATTTTTATTAAAAGCGATACTCAGTGAGCAGGGAATGGAAGAGAATATTTATTCAGAAATGAAGGTAACATAAACACAAAATATATCAAAAACAACCTTCCAAAAATTAATTAAAAATTAGTATCACAGGGATGGTTCATAGTGATAGTGAACAGGTTGCAATGAATAACTGTAAACTTTAAAGAAGAACCAGGAAAATCTATGATTGAAAAAAGATGAGCTGGTCACATGGTGAGAGTTTGTAAGTGGACACCTTGAGTGTTCCAGTGCTATCCATGCAGTGTTGAAAGAAAATGAGAAAGGCCCTTAGATCATCGGAATGGACTCTCTGGTGTGGGAGGGCATGGGCAATAGTAATAGCTCAATAGTAATAGGTAAGCATGGAGGAACTTTGAACCACATCATTCGAGATCACATCAGAATGTATGAAATCACAGGTCCACTTGAGTGTTTGGGTGAAATTCCTTATCCTCATCCCCTCCCTAATTCAAATCAGGCAAGTAGGCTGTGTATATTTTACACATCTGTTTAGAAATCTGGGACTATCTGGGATTATTGAATGAGCTAATTTGGCCCTATCAAATGATCAGTTTAAAGTCAATATAGCTAAACAGCTGGTTGGTTCAATTTGTCAAATTGTTTTCACTACTAACTAATTGCCAAAGAAAGGGATGGAACATGTGATCTCCAATTCCCTTCTACTCTCCAGCCGATGCCTTTTTTTTCCTCCTCCTTCCCTATCTTTAATGTTCTGTGGTCACAATTGGCAGAAATGACTGATTATTTAGCATCATAGAGACAAACTATGATTAATACTAACTCACATCTACCTGAATGGAGGATTGAGGAACTATAACATTTCTATTTTTCACCTGAAGTCATACTCTTCCTTCTTGGCTAAGTGCATGAATGGAAAAGTAGAAGTAAATTCCGTTGGTCTATTAAAGAATTTCAAGCCATTTAGGATTATTTTACAGTATTTATTTTACATTCAAATAATTAGGGAAATTAAAAATAATGGCTCAGATTACTCTCATTGGCTTAATTTATTATTATTATGATAATTTGAGGAGAGGCGTAAGTGAATAATAAAGCCACTTATCCAGATTTTCTGTGACATTATCAAATATGAATGAGAAGGCAGTCACAAACTGAATCTTTCTAGGCGACAATATTCTTTCCTAGAAGAGTCTCTAGCATTGGGTACTTCCATTAGCCAGGGTCCAGTACTCTTCTTGGTAATAGTTATCCCTTCCACATCGCAACTTTCCTCACGGAGGTTTTGATATATCGTGGTCTGTGGGTTGGTGTAAGAAATTAAATGGAATTTTTTTGAGAGTTTTGCAGAAGCTGCAGAAGACACACAAAGACCAGTAAAACAATACAGAAAAAGTTTAAACTCAGAAATGCATAAAATATATGAATAATATTGTATAATATCAACCAAAATTTTATAATAAGGTACTATAAACACCCCATGAAAGAAAGAAAAAATTCAAACTTCTTCTCTGGTACTCAGGGAGGGCCAAAAGAATTTTACATGGGTTTTCCAGGTCACAGAGGCACTGCTTCTAATTCCTGCAATGTGAAAGGAATAACTGTACTTTATTTGATACACTAAAATACATGGATGCTCCAAGGCTTACATATATATATACATATATACATGTATATATATACATATATATATGTATATATATACATGTATATATGTATATATGTATATACACATACACACACACACACACACACACACACATAATTGCATGATTAACATTTCATTCTTTTCAGGGGGAAATGCTGGTATCAATTATCGAGAGTGGTATAAGCCCTTAGTGTGGTTTTGGATCCTGGTGGGTCTTGCCTACTTCGCTGCTGTCCTCAGTATGATTGGAGACTGGCTCCGGGTTCTGTCCAAAAAGACAAAAGAAGAGGTATGGTATTTTTCTCCCCCTGCTATTTCAGGAAACATCAGACCAAACCAAAGATAGTCTTAACCTCGTGTTTGTGCTTGTACTGATCTTAGTACTTCTCACTAAGCTTTGTCAAGCTGCATTTTTTTAAAATGATATTTTTAACCAACATACCATATGGAGTAGTAATCTCTAAGTTGTTTGCTGGTAGGGGAGAAAAGATGGAGACTCAATTATTAATCTTTTATCATTGAGTACCTAGTATTTGGGTATACTACACTCCCAACAGTGAAAAAAGGAGAAAAAAACTTTAGGAATAGCAGAGTGTGAGTGAGGATCAAGCATGGTTGATTTATACGTGAGACTGTCTTCTATCTGCAGTCAAAGAAAGAAATCTGGAGGACAGAAAGAAGCCCAGTTAAAAAAAAAATTCCTTCAGTTTTATTTATGGGTATGTGATTAGGCAATGCTATGATAAATAAACTCTTTGTTTATTTTTTATTATGAATCTTTACTATACTGCATGCCAAGTCAAGCAACAATGATCAGTCTTGAGGATTTAAAAGTTCAAGCAGTCTCATTCTCTCCCTTGTACTTTAGATCAGTAGAGAGAAATGTGTTCCAATTGCTTAATATAGTTTACCTATGGTATCATTTCTTGGGTAAACCTATTTTAAGGCAAAGAAAGAAGAAAGGCATGCCATGAATAAAAAATTTTTTAAAAGATTGAAAATGGCATGTTTTTATTAAGAATAAAAAGGAGAAAGAAGTAAAATGAGGTCTTTTGGGTGGTAGAGAGGCTAGAGCGCGAAATGGGGGGGAGGTTGCAGAGAAGTTATAATGGAAAGACCAGTAGGTCTGGAGTCAGAGGACTCTGATGCTTATTACCTATGTGACTTTGAGCAATTTACTTAACGTTTGTGGGTCCCATTTTCCTTATCTAAAATGAGAGGGTTGGAATAGATCAGAGGTTCCCAACTTTATTTGGCCTACTGCTCCCTTTTCAAAAAAAAAGGTTACTTAGCACCCCTGATAAATCAACTTTCTTTAACCCTTTAATATTTTTTTAAAAATAATTTTCATCTTTTCGAAAAATACATATTTTTTAAATTATGTGTTTTAAATTAAATAATTTGTTCTAAATTTATGAATTTTTTCTTGCATTGAAATTTTGATGATCTGATATTGCCTCATGTAACCATGTAGTGTTATATTGTAAACAAGTCATTACAGACACATATAACTGCCAGTGCAAGCTGGACTTCTTGACAATGTACTTGCTACATGCCCGACCACCAACACTTGCTTGTAAGGCCTGTTGATGTACTTGGCTACTGGTCAGTTATAACTTGCATTTTGTGTGTTTATTTGGAAAATAATGTAATCACTACAACTTTAACTATCATATATAACAGATGAAATATATATGAATGGTTTTTCAAAAGTTCCTTCTCTTCTTTCCTTATGCTTCCACCACTCCCTTATTTTTATTCAGTGCCCTTCAGTTGTACCCAAAGCTTCTCCCCCACCCCCATTGTTCCAGTGCCCCCCAGGGGATGGTATCACATACTTTGGGAATCAGTGGAATAGGTGATTCCCAGCTTGAGGTACATGAATACATGGAATTCAGGAGGCACAAGTTCTTGTATCCACTGGCCACTTGCTTGTTGAGTGACTCTTCTACAAATTCCCTAATCTCTTTGGGTTTCAGTTTTCTTATCTATTGAATGTCTAGCTTAGACTAGGTGTTCACCAAAGACCTTTCTATTTCCAATAGTCTATGTGTTGATGAAAAGGGCAGAGGAAACAGAAGGGGTGACAGAGAGAAGAAAGTAAAGAGAAGTCAAAGTATTCAAAGTGAAAGGACAATGACAATATTAATTTAAAAATTATAAGCCTGTCACTCTTTTAGTCTAAAATTTTATTAATGTCTTGTTTTTAATGTGACTTTCATTTTCTAAAATGTCCCTCTCCTTCTTTGAGAGAAGTATCTCATAAACAAAAAGAGAGAAAAAAGAATCCATATTAATAAAATTAAATAATACATCATCTAAGATCAACTATTAAATGCAATGTTGCACACCCAGAGTTGCTTACTTCTGCGAAGAATAGCTATTTGATTCCATAAATTAAAATAAAATAAATACAAATTAAAAAAAATAAGAGAAAGAAGTGCAGTCTCATAAATCTTCTTTGGGAACAAACATGGTCATTATATTTTCATAGCATTTAGTTTCAATTTTTTAGTTTCATTCATATTGTTGCAGTTATTGTGTATTTCATTTTCCTGGATCTGTTTGCTTCACTCTGTATCAGTTCTTCCCGTAAATCTCTATCTTTTCCATGTTCATCATTTCTTGAAGAGTAGTAATATTACATCATGTGCACATTTTTTTTTAAAAGAGCTATCCCTCATTCAATAGTCACTTGCTTTATTTCTAGTTATTTTCTACTACAAAAAGTGCTACTATAAATACTTTGGTGCTTTTGGGACTTTTCTTTGAGTCATTGATTTCTTTGAGGTATGTAGATCACAGTGGGATAGCAGAGTCAAAGAGAAAGGGCATTTTAATTCATTTATTTTCAACTGCTCCATTATTTCCCAAGAACAGCATTTTATAGTTAGTTGATCAGTCAATAAACATTTATTAAGCACCTGGCACTGGGGATTCAAAAAGAGGCAAGACAGACCCCGCCTTGAAGGAGTTAATAATCTAAAGAGAAAGACAACAAATAAATAAGTACAAATGAGCTATATACAGGAAAAATAGGAAATAAATAAGAGAGAGAAGGCAGTAGAATTATGAGAGGTTGGAAGAGGCTTCCTAAAATGAATATTTAGTTATGAGAAAAATTATTATTTTCTATTATGTTAATAGCCCATTATTAAATTGGGATCCAGGCTTTTATTTTTCTATTTCCTCATTTGGGACTCCACCCCTGTAAGCCAGTCAGGCAGTCTCTGAAGGACAACACTCTCTTCCCAACTAGGAGACCTTATTTCTGTTTAGAATGTAAATAGAATCTAATCTAGGAGAATTCCAGCCCCAAAGCATTGAGTTTATGCCCTTGTACCACACTGCCACTCCCACTGAAGTTTAGAGTAACCCACCTCATGAAGGAGAAAACCAACCAGTGTAGTCTGGGTAGAGACGGATTCCTTTGTTCAGATTGCTAGAGGTGACTGAGTCTCATGATGAAGCCATGTTCTCAGCAGGAAGAACTGAAGCCCACCTCCTTATTTAAATGTCTACCAGTCAGGGTTGACTTCTCCTGTCAGGGGCCTTTCCTTTAAAAAATATATTTAAGGCATTCAGTGTCTCCATTAGGTGTCTTTGGATGCCCAGAGAAACCACTGACCATCAATTTATTGATTATAAGCTAGTCTGATTAATAAATTGATGATTAATTGCCCAGAAATTCTGTCTCTCAGGTTTTTCATTCCTCTCAGTTAGGAACCAAGGGAAGGCAGTAGGTAGAGATAAAGAGGGAGCGTATTCTAGGAATAGGGGACAGTCAGTGAAAATGCTTAGAGTCCCAAGGTGAAGGGTCTTATTTATGGAACAGCCAGGAGGCCAGTGTCACTGGATTGAAGAGTACTTGGGGGGAGTAAGGTTTTAGAAGACTGGAAAGGTAGGAGGGGCTAGTTTATGAAGGTCTTTGAATGCCAAATAGAGAACTTTGTATTTGATCTGAGGTGAGTAGGGGAAAATGAAGTTTATCGAGTAGGGGAGTGATATGGTCAGTGCTATAAGAAAATCACTTTCATGACTGAATGGATGAATTTGACTGGGGCTTGGGGTCAGCCAACTCACTAGCAATCTGTTGCCGTAGTCATGAGGAGATGAAGGCCTGTACATGAATGCTGAGAGTGTCAAAGGAGAGAAGGAAGTATATTTGAGAGGTGGTACAAAAGTGAAATCCATAGGCCTTGGCCACAGTTCAGTTATGAAGAGGTGAGGAAGGAGATAGTGAGAAATCAAGAATTACACTTAGCTTGCAGGCCTGAGGGACTAAGAGGATAGTGTTGCCCTGGAAAATACTAGGGAAAGTGAAGTGCAGTGGGTGGGGCAGGATTTATGAGAAAAGATGAGTTAGGTTTTGTATATGTTGAGTTTATAGTTTGAGATATCTGAAAGGCAGTTGGAGATACAAGATTGTATACTGTATACTGCATATTGTATATTGTATACCAGAGAAACTGGAGCAGGATAGGTAGCTCTGAGAATCATCAGCATAGAGATGTAATTAAATCCTGGGAGTTGATGAGGTCACCAAACTGAAGTAATATAAGAGGGAGAAGAGAAGAGGGCCCAAGATACAAACCTGTTGGACACCTACAGTTAGACGCCATGATGTGGATCAGGATTCAGCAAAGGAGCAAAGAGAAGGATCCATCAGAGAGGTGGAAGGTGAACCAGGAGAGAGTAGTTCCCCAAAAACCTAGAGAGAAGGGATTATCGAGGTCAATCAGAAGAGTCAAAAGCTGCAGAGAGGCTGAAGAGATTGGACTTAGCAACTAAGAGGTCATGAGAATGATTTTGGTGGAATGGTAAGTTTGGAAGCCAGATTATAAGGTATTAAAAAGAAAGTGAGAAGAGAGAAAATGACTGGAGAAATTGATGTCAATGAGTTTTTCAACTTTAACCACAGAGGAGAGAACAGATTTGGGGTGATAGATAGCAGGGATGGAAGGATCAAAATTTTTTTTCAGAATGGGGGAGATATGGATATATTTGTAGGCAGTAAGAAATGAGTAAGTAGAAGGGGAAAAATTGAAAACAAGTGATAGAGTAGGGCGAAAGAGGGGGGCAGTCTATTGGAAGGGATGGTATGGAATAAGATTTCTGGATGAGAAGTAGAGGTTATCCTTGGTAAGGAGCAAAACTATCCCATCATGTGAATCACGAGTGAAGGAGGAGACATAAGAGTAATATAAGATGAAGAAGAGGGGGAAAGAGGGAACCCACTGAACAGCATAATTTTTTTCTAAAATATATGAGACAGGTTTCTCAGTTGAGAGAGTGGGGGAAGGGGGAACTATGAGAGGTTTGAGGAGAGATAAAAGCATTTGGAAGAGCTGCTATTGAGAGGAGGATAGTAAGTTGATAAGAGAGGTATAGCAGGATTGCTTAGTAGAAGTGAGGGCCAAGTTGAGGTTGTGTGATGTAAATTTGGAATGGATTCAAAATGTTTGCATGATTTTTAGCACCTTTATTTCAATAGATCCATGTAGGAGTAAAGGAGGCAAATGGTGAAAGTGACCCAAGGCTGAGACTTAGTGGAACACAATCTGTGAAATGATAAAGCTACTTATAAAGAACTCAAGAGAGGACAATGTAGACTTGAGTTACTTCACCAAGGGATCAAGATGGGGAAAAGAGGAGAGTGACTAGTGTAGGGGAGATGGTCTGAGAGAGAATTGAAGGGTCAAGGGATTAGAAGTCATGGTGCACAGGAAGATTAGGGTTTGATAGGGAAAATGGAAGAAAAAGTGAAAAGCCAATGGATTACGGTTGCATAAGGGGATTTCAGAAATCTTGAACATGAAGGTGGTACATTTGTGGATGGTGATAAGATCAAGGTATGACTGTCTTTATGTGTGACTGAGGTGGGGTGGAGGAGTAGATTATGGGATATAAGTGGGTTGAATTGGTTAGTGTTTGAGTCAGTATGTATGTTGCAGGAGGGCAGGAATTGGAGAGGAGAGAAAAATGGTGAGCCATGTACTGAATTCATTTGGGAAGGAAGAGGGGTTACCTGGGAATCTATAGGCAACAGCTACCAGGATTGAGTGGTAGATATGAATAGCATGAACCTCCAAGATAGGAGAGATTAGTGAATTATAGAAGTAGGGAAAGAACCCAGAAATGACAATTTCTAGGGAGCAAGGAGTAGTCCAACCCGCTTACTTCCTCCAGTGAGCTGAGGACAGTGAGTGAAAGTGTAACCAGGACTGGAAGAGGGTAGCTCATCAACAGGGAGTTATAGTAGAAGTTATACATAGTAGGCCAATGGTTGTTGAATGAATAAATTCAATTCAATCATTTATTAGATACCTAATTTGTGCTGAGTACTAGATGCTTTGTATAATGTAAAAATTAAATAAGAAATGGCATCTGACCTAATGGAATTTACAGTCTAATAGAGGGATGCAAATATATTCTGATATGTTTAATGCAAAATAAAATGAGTACATGAGGAGATGAATTCCCCATTTCATTTTTACTAGCTTTGGGCACAAAGTTTCATTTTCCTGGTTGGCGTAAATAGCTGTGTCAATGTCACTTCAATTTGGAATCCCCAGTTATCTAACAAGATCAGCAGAAACTGCTGCTGGAGAGAGAAAAGAGAACTGTATAAATATCGACTTTCTTGTCAGCAAAGATTTGAGTTACTTGTCTACTTAAGGAAGCATGTTATTTGTCCTTCTGATCAAGGCTCACTAAATTCTAAGCCTTTGTCCTTATGTGTTTGAATTTCACTCTACTGCTGTAGCATGAAACATACAGTGGAAAGAGCACCAGAGTTGAAACCTGAGGACCTGAGTTTGAACCTGGCTCTAACATTTTACTGCCTGTGTCACCTTGGGCAAGTCACTTTATCTCTCTAAACCTCACAAATCTTTTGTTGATGTTACTCAGTTATTTTCAGTTGTTTCTGACTCCTCATAACCCCGTTTGGAGATTTTGGGGCAAAGATACTGGAGTGATTTGCCATTTCTTTTTCCAGTTCATTTCCAGATGAGGAAACTAAGGCAAACAGAGATTAAGTGACTTGCCCAAGATAGTGTTGTATATAACAAAGAGTCCATATTTTATTCCTCTACTAGATTTTAAGTTACTTGAGGGCAAGGATTGTGTCTTATCTCAGTTTTATATCTTCCCTCATACCCACCATACTCTCTCTGTGCTCAATAGGCACTTAATGTTTATTAAAAGAAAGGTCAAATCTATAACCTTTCATTTCTCTAGTACTTTATGGCTTCTGAAGCATTTCTTTACACATTCTATCATTTGATCCATATACCAGGCCTGTGAGATAAGTAGGCCTGGTTTATTGATCTTCATTTTATAAGTGAACAGGGGCCCAGTTTAGGATCAGGATCACAGAGATAAAAGTTGTTAAAATGACATGAAAATTTATGTCTCTGGGATTCTAGTTCAGTCTATTTTCAATTGTATTATGCTCCTTCTAAAATGGGTAGGTTTTGTATCCTGAAAAAGGAATTTAATAATCAGATATGCTGGGAGAATTTCTTTATAGCAAGATCTGATTTACATATATGTTACCATAGCATGGACCCCATGAACGGTGTTATGGTGCATCTCTAATGTACTTTATATTTATCTCTTGGGAGGTAACCAATAATAATAAGTTGAATCTACTGTTTCTAAGAGCTCTTCAGATTTCAATTCCCATGACTTTATGAACCACACTAATTACTGAATTTGATAGTTTCTGGTTTCATAGAAAGAATATAAATTCCTAGAGTCTTAAAGTTGAAAGGGATCTTGGAGACCATCTAATCCAATCCTTCATAAGGAAATTGAGGCCCAGAGAGATCTGGCAACTTGCCCATACTTTGCACTGACTACTTAGTGGCAGAGCAAATACTAGAACTCAATTATACTGACCTCCTGATGTAGTTGTTTGACATTCTTCCATATTCTATAATCTCATCTTGACTCTGAAAGTAATTATGTGACCATGAGAAAGTTACTTCGCTATTTTGAGTCTCAGTTTCCTCATCTGTAGAGTGTGAATAACCTTTCCTGCCTAACTTATATGTTGCTTGTGAGGAATGTGCTCTGTAAACCTGAAAGTGTTTTATTTTATTTTATTTTTTTAATATAAATTTATTTATTTAACTTTTTAGATTCATTTTCACAAAATTTTGGGTTCCAAAATTTTCTCCCCATTTGTCCCCTCCTCCCACCCCAGGACACCGAGCATTCTAATTTCCCCTATCACCAATCTACCCTCTCTTCTATCATCCCTCCC
>CM053774.1:54962534-54994690 GCA_028658325.1 Potorous gilbertii | reverse complement strand
GTGCTCAGGTGGGGGCAGGGCTGCCTCCCAGGCTCAGTTCCCTCAGGGGGTTTATGCAGAGACCTTCTGTAATGGAGCTGCTGCTGAGCTCCTGCCTGCTCCGGGAGCCTCTGGCCGCCTGCTACCTCTGCCGCTGCCTCCCGAGGGGTCCCAAATCATGTAGACACCCCGCTCCCCTCTCAGCCTGTCCAGACATCTTTCTCACCGACCTGTGTGTCTGTGGGTGGAGGGACCTTCCTGGCCGCTGGAGATTCCGCCCCTCAAGCCTTCTTGGATCTGCTCGCTCCTCTCAGTGCCACACGGCCAGGGCAGGGCTGGGCTCTGCTCCCATTCGGTGCACGACAGACCTTTGGGTCTGTTTTTCAGGGCTCTCTGGAACGGAAATCTCCTTCACCCCATTGCTGCAAATCTTCTACTGTTCCAGAATTTGTTGGAAGTTCTTTTTACAGGAGATCCATGGGCTGTGGGTTCGGAGCTAGCATATGTGAGTCTTTCTACTCCGCCATCTTGACCCTGCCCCCCCGAAAGTGTTTTATAAATAAGAACTACTACATATATTACTATCTGACCTCATTCATTTAGTCATTCCTTCAGAAAGCATGTATTAAGTGCCTATTATATATAAGCACTACAAAGATAAAAATGAAAAACAATCCCTGTCCTCAAGAGCATTATATTCCACCTCCTGACAGGGTTGTTTGGAAAGTCCTTTGTAAACTTGAAGATGCTCCTGTTTAAACACCACAAAAGGACCGTTATAACTACATACTTTTTTATTATTAGGGTTATCATCTCTAACTTGGTATATGTCCTTACTGTTACCCCAGCACAATTCTCCACTTGTAAAATTGAAACCCCCTCCCATTCTCCATAGACAACAGATGTAAAACCAGTGTCCCAGAAAGAAGGGTTTAATGTACAATTAGAATAAAACCTTCTCTCACTCATGACATTTTGAATTTTGTTTTTGTCCAGGTTGGTGAAATAAAAGCCCATGCAGCCGAGTGGAAAGCTAATGTGACAGCTGAGTTCAGGGAGACACGGAGACGTCTGAGTGTGGAGATCCATGATAAGCTTCAGCGGGCCGCCACAATCCGGAGCATGGAACGCAGGAGATTGGGCCTGGATCAGAGGGCTCACTCCTTGGACATGCTGTCTCCTGAGAAGCGCTCAGTCTTTGCAGCGCTGGAGACTGGGCGCTTCAAAGCTTCATCTCAGGAAAGCATCAATAACCGACCCAACAACTTGCGCCTGAAGGGGCCAGAGCATCTGAACAAACATGGGCAGGGAGCATCTGAGGATAACATCATCAATAAGTTTGGGTCCTCTTCCTCTAAGCTCACCAAGAGGAAAAACAAAGATCTTAAAAAGAGTGTCCCAGAGGATGTTCAGAAAATTTACAAGACCTTCCGGAATTATTCCCTGGATGAGGAGAAAAAAGAAGAAGATTCAGAAAAAATGTGCAACTCGGACAACTCGAGTACAGCCATTTTGACTAACTGTATCCAACAGCACTCAGAGATAGAGAACGGTGTGATACCTTCTGAGACCAAAGAAAGGGAACATGAAAACAAATCGTTACTTGAAGACAGAAATTAAATGTAATGTGATGTTAGTGTTTTTATATCCATATTGAGACATGTGCCTTATATGAACCTCTTTAATTAGTCTGATTTACATAGCATTGAAGAATATTTCACTGTGCCATAAATGACTGAAAGCTGGCTCTGCCAAAATGAATCAAAGTACAGCACTTCAAATAGTGACAGTAGAACACACACCGGGAGTTTGGACAAGTAGGTTACCATGGTGAAATGTTAAGGGAGAGAGTTACCATGGCAATACAACTGGAAGGTTAACACCCCAGCATAATAGTTGGGGGGAAAAAAGGGCAGCTATTTTTTAGACCAGCCTTTTGAAAGAAAAAAAAAAAGGTGAGAATTATGTATCTTATCAGTGGAGTCTGGTTTCCTGAACATCTTGTATGTTTCCTGAATGTACATAGCGATATGTATATACATAGGAAAAGGGGAAATGTTTGGGGTGAAGTGGTAACTTATTAGAAATTCATTTTACATTTTGGCAAGTGCTCTGAGCTTGAATTTTTTTAATCATCCAATGCCTAGTCTTTCTAAACTCCAAAAGAATGTCCATGGAACCTGAGACCAGCTGGATGTTGGAAGCAGATCAGAGCAAACATGTTAAAAGGTGCAATTACTTTTCTCATTAAAAAAGAAAGAAAAGAACAACAAAAAACATCACACTGTGGATTTCACCTTAACCAATGACAAAAAATATACTGAATTTCTTTTTATTCTCTGAGGGGTAGCCCAGATGAACTGGATAATACAGGCAAAAACTCAGCTTCAACTACATATTGTTTAATGGCAAACCTTGTGTTTTCCTTAGAGTGTCCAGTGTCAGGCAAACTGGTTTTAAATTCTCCCTTTTCACGCTTTCTGGCAGAACTTTGCTTTTAATGTGGGCAGACAAAGGGGTTAGGGGAGGGGTGGGAAATTACTGCCTTGCATGTCGTCACATCCTGCTGTTGACTTATAGCTGAATATAACTTTTTACAAAAAACTGATATCATCCATTTCTGATACCTAGAGATAGATGAGGACCATGCATCATTAGCATCTCAGGGCTCTCTGTCACTTTTGGGTGGAGTAGGGTGGAGATATGAAATCCAACCCTGATGTCTCCAAACAAGGCGAAAACCTGTCCATCAACCAAATCTAGTCAATTAAGAACAACATGTTTTAAGTGCTTAGAGTTTAAGTGCCATTAATACCATTCATTATATTTTGTTATCCATCAAAGAAGTGTTTTCTTTTTTTTTTAACTTCTAAGTTTGGGCTGTCCTTCCTTACTGAAGAGCTCTGTTTTTTCCAGTCTTTCTTTCCCTTTATCTCACACTTTCTTCCCTAGAACCTAAACCCAGACTTGTTTGGTGATGACAAGCCAAATGATGAACAAATAACCAAAATGTGATGTTCTTGAATGTTCCACAAGCCCCTGGGGTAGGGGAAGGAAACAATGGCCCAGCTAGTGTCGTGAGACAACCATTTAAATCAATTTTTGCTATAAATAATGAAATGCTAGTGAGTTTGAGGTCCCAGCACTCTTTGCACTTCAGTCTTTTCTATTGTCTTTTGTCAACTTTATATATTCAAAATGAAGTATATTGAATTGCATGCTCTCACTGATCCTCTAATATTTGAGAAGATCAAACAAGGGTTCTTTGTTAATGGTTTCCATGATTTAATTCAATTTCATTCATTGCTGCTGGGGATGTGTGATCAATTAACCTAGGAGGATGCTTTTCCATAGGATCATAGTACTAGAAGGGACCTCTCGGCATGATCTAGTCCATCTCTTGGTTTTAGACCAGGGACGCAACTACAATATTCCTGACCAGTGGGTGGAAATCTCCCTGACCATTTTGGCTGGGCAGATGTAACACATACAATGGTTTTTACCTTCTCCAAATTTGGTGTTATCTTTCTCTAAATTTATCTCCTCTGTTCTTTAGGTGTCATTTCATGTTTTCCCTTGGTTATGTGGTTGAACTATGGGAGAAGTTTCTGGACCTTTTGAGAATGGCTATGAACCAAGTGGCCCTATCTACCCCAGATAGGATTATGATCAACCCAAATAAATGTCTAAATAAATAAGACTTTGACTCATAAGACCCTTTATCTATACAATGGCAACACGATGTAGTTGTACATAAAGTTATACGAGAGTGTACCACTTTAAGATGAACTTGTAATTCTAATTCATGAATTCACATTAAGCCCAGGAGAAGTTTCTGAATAAAAGGCCTCCTGAATCGTTATAGCTTAGGTTCCTAAACAATCTAAATTCTGAATTCTTGGTAATGGCCCTTTGTCCATTTGATGTCCCCTAAACTGCAACATCTTGGAGGCTTCTACCCTTCTCTGAAGGCAAACCTTAGTCTCTGAAGGCAGCCATGAAGGACACAATTATCACTATGTGCTTCTAGC
This sequence comes from Potorous gilbertii, assembly GCA_028658325.1. NCBI lineage: Eukaryota > Metazoa > Chordata > Mammalia > Diprotodontia > Potoroidae > Potorous > Potorous gilbertii. Next base: position 54,990,680 of record CM053774.1, on the reverse strand, counting down.
TACACAGGTTGGTGGTAGTGACAAGGTAGTGTCTGGCAGCAAGAAAAGTACAAGAGAAAAGCACAAAGATAATATTTGAGGGTAAATATGGAATGTGACAATGCTAACCCTGTGTGGATCTAGCCTAATGCATTTTATCCCAAACTCCAGAGTGTATATTTTATCTTCTTGAAATGCTGTATATATTACCCACCTGATTGTTAAAATACACTATTGTTAAAACACACTATCAAGCACTTTATCGTTCACCTTGCAGAAACACAATATATGAAAGGAGCAAAACAATACAAAATACAAAATTGCATTTTGCACCAAATGAAACGTACATTTGCTGGAGTACTAAATATAAACTTTTCTAACTGCATCAGATCCCGAATAACTGCAATTACCTATATAGCAATAGGAAAAAATTGTGTATGTGCATGTATATGATGTGCACATATACACACACACATATATATATATATATATATAAAATTTCCTCCATACATAAAGTAGTTCTCAGATACAAATGCCTGGAAAAGAAAGAACCAAGATAAGACCTACAGTGTAGATAGATTCAATAAAATTACATATCAAAGAGCTTTGTGAGAGATAAAACCCTCTGCAAATTTTAGAAGATTTTCTGAGATTGAAAACAAGATAAGGGGCTTAATCTCTTTCCTTTTCACACAAAACAACACTTTAGCAAAAGTACATGTAACATTTCTTTTGGAGACTTGGGGGTGGGGCAAGGAGATAGTCAGTGAAGGATGATTTCTTTTCAAGATCAGGCTAAATTGTGCACAGGGGCAGCTAGCTGGTGCAGTGGATAGAGCAGGAGTCAGGAGGACCTGAGTTCAAATCTCACTTCAGACACTTGACACTCACTAACTGTGTGACCTTGGGCAAGTCACTTGACCCCAACTGTCTCATCCTGGGTCATCTCTGGTTATCCTGATGAATATCAGGTCACTGGATTTAGATGGCTGTGGAGGAGAAGTAAGGCTGGTGAACTGCACAGCCCTCCCTCACTTAAAAAAAAAAAAAAAAAGTCAAGTGCAAGTCATGTCATTATTTCTCTGATAGCATGGTCTTTTTTGGCAACAAAGGACGAACATACACAAATTGTGCACAATGACCAAATTTACTGAATGGTCACTTCCCATTACTAAGAAAAAGAGACACTTCTTTTAGTTAGAGACTTTGACTAAGCACATGGTTAGACTTGCCACCCACGAAGTGATTTCTACTTCCCTTTTATTTGAGTGTTAGACCCCTCCAATATGTTAGAGTGTTAGATCTCTCCAATATGCCTGTAAGAAGCAGACAGAAGACAAAAGTGATTTTGCAGATTGTACACTGGCATGATACATAAGTACATGGCACAGATGGCATACATGTACATAAGTACATGGTACTTAGCAGATGAACTGAGTATTCATGGCTGTTTTTAGAGGAGATAGTTTGGGAATGGAGGAGAAGATGGCACAGATGACCTCACTGACTAAGTAAATATTAGAGAAATATAGTGGGAAGATCCCTGAGCATGGCACTCAGGAGAATTGGGCTCTAGCACTAACTCAGTCCCTAGTCAGCTTATATAGCCTTGGGCAAGTTAGTTACTTCTCTACGTTTAATGCTTCTACCAGTAAGGTAAGGAGGTTGGACTAAAAGATGTGCCCAAAGGTCCCTTCTAGCTATGTGAATCTATGAAGGAAATTTCCTTGGTCTACTATCAATCAATTAATCAATCAATAAACATTTATTAAAAGCTGTGTGTTCCAGGCAGTGTGCTAAATGCTGGGGATACAAAAAGAAGCAAAAGGCAGTCCCTGCCCTCAAGGAGCTCACAGCCTAATCTACTAATTCATGAATCATACTGCTCTAATCTGGAAATATGTAGTGATTCTGATATGTTTTCCATGATCTTAAGAATTAAATTTCCTAACTTTTGTGACTTGTTACATGGCATATGGATGGAAACCACCCCTGTATGTGGGAGGCCCAACTTGAAATAAGGATAATGTCCTTCCTTGGGCTCATGACTCCTTCTGTAAAGGAGACAGTAGTCAGATGACTTCATGCCATGTTGACATATGTTTGCTTGGATTTAAACTAATTGAGACATTGGACCTTGAGCTCATTGGCAACCCAATGAGTGGAAAGTTCAGTTTAACACCACAGTTAATTTGTGTACTATAAACATGCTCAAAGCATAGAAATATACACAAAAGAGTGGCCTGTGGTGAATGTCATGGAATATAATGCCATGGAGAAAGTATTGGAAGATATTTCTTTATTTGTGACCCTCTCAAATTCCCTTTCCTTTCTTCTGAAATGGCATTAATTTATTTCTAAATCAGTGCAACTCATTTATTTGTCTGTTTGGTTTATAGTATTAATGATGCTGTGGATGGAGGTTGGATTGCTACAGGTTCTCACTCAACACATCAAATAAAAATCTAAGTATCCTAGGCTGCTTCATGTGCCACACATTTCCTAACCATTGGATAAAGCTATGAAAAAAAGTGCACTTGCAAAAAGGAAAATAATGAAAAAGGTCAACTGTATTTCTAATGCTGTTTGCACATGACCAATGACATGTCACCCTTTCTCACTACTATGATGAAGGAAATGACAAATATTGGGGCAACATGAGTGAAGTTGCTTGTGGTACAATACTCGAGCCTATCAGCAACAGTTTAAAATTGGAAAAATGCTAAATCTCTGACCAAGAAGTCACTTTAATCTGACTTCACACAGAGATATTAACTCTGCTTGTGGGAACTAGGGAATCACATGCACTTAGCATGATTGTAAATAAAACTCTGCACACATTTCATTTGGAAACATGTACTCAATCTTTGCATGGGAGACTAATTGGGTTGTCCTTGTCTAAATGATACATTTCCCCTTAAATCTAGGTACTCCCGTGTCAGTATGAAAGTCACATGTCAGCGTTGTAGTCTTCAGATAAATAATAGATGCTTCTAATTTGACTGAAAGTGAGTGTCCTTTTCACAGGTGCCTAAGAGAGTTGGAACTTATTTTCCATACTGGGTTCCTAAATCAGAAATCTCCAACAGGTCTCCGTGCATTTTTTTGGAAAAGACATCACACTCCATCTCCAACAGTGGACCCATGCTGCAGGGGGTGACTGCAAAACCTCTCCTTCACTGTAACAGCTACGTATCTAAAGAGGGGCAGTGCGTTGGTGCCTAAAAGTGATATGCAAACCAAACATACCAGCCTTCAGTTCTTTACTTAATGAGCTTAAGTCCCAGAACCACATGAAAGATTATCAAATGATGGTGATGATATTCAAACAATGTGTGGAAATGTTTTACATGTTTTTTTCTCTCTGTAGGATTTCATGGTGCTTTAAAAAGGCATTTACAGAAAAGGGAGGATTTCATAATGTTATTAGGAAAAATATAAAGCAAAATTGCTTGTAACATTTCAATAAGCTGTGCTGCTATTGTCTTTCTCCAATGATGTAATTTTTTTCAATGATGGAAAAAATATTGCCACAAAGACCTTCTGCCTTCTCTGTTGTCCTTTCTCCCTATAATGCCTTGAATGACTGGGGTTGGGAGCTTTTCTTCTTACATGAAATCAGAGATAGAGAAAGCTTTTATTAAACACTGTCTGCCACATACTGTGCTAATAGAGAATAACATAACATATAATGAAAATGCTTTTATTTGGGCTTTAATACTTTCTTGGTTATACCACTTTTCTCCTTTTCTCCTCTCTTTCAATCAAATAACATCTTTCCCACTCAGTGAGAAACAACAACATTCATGAATCATGGGAATGATTACCATGGTCACTGGGTGGGAGGTTAGATCTTCTGATTCAATTCAGTTTGACAAAGTTAAGCACTTACAATGTTAAAATGTTGTGCTGGGCCTAGTGTCTCCAAAAGCAGGAGTAAATCAATCTCTGTCTTCAAAAAGTTTGCATTCTACTACAGAGATAAGATATACAGACAGGTAAGTCAGTATAATTTGAGGAGGAGGAAGAAAGAACATATAACTGTCCAGTTGGGATAGGAGCTATGGTGATCAGGAAAATCATCTATAGGAGATGGTACCTGAGCTGAATTTCAAAAGGAAATGGGATTCAAGGTATGGAGGTCATCTCTTGCAAAGGTTCAGAAACAGATGATGAAACATCACATTTAGAGAACAGATGGTAGATTGGCTTAAGTGGAATGTAGAGTTTGTGAAGTGGTCGTGGTGGTGATCATGGGAAATAAAGGTAGACAGGAGCCAGATTATGGAGGATTTTTAATACTAGAATGAGTATTTGTATTTTCTCATAGAAGCAATAGGAATCCATCATTAGATGTACCTCAGAAATATGACTATTCATTTGGAAGATACATGGGATCTAGGTAAGATATTTGTGTTGATAGGTCACAGGATGGTATGAAGGAACTAATCAGTTAACAGGAGGATCATGACCACTGATGAGCTCCAGCTCTTAACTTATGGAGACTAAGGTTGTGGTTCAGTAGAACCAATTTTCTGTAATAGAGGAAAAGAGAATACGCATTTATTAAGCACCTACTATATGCCTGGCACTGTATTAATTGCTTTACAAATATCTCATTTGATCTTCACAGCAACCTTGTGAGGCAGATGCTATTATTTTCTCCATTTTGCAGTGGAGGAAATGAAGGGCAAATGATTTGCTCAGGGTCATGTAGCTAGTAAGTTTCTGAGGCTGGATTTTAACTCAAGTCTTTTTGACTCATGTCACCTAGCTGTTTGTAATTATCGTACAGGTGATTCTGTAACAGTTAGGGTGAGTTACTACTAAGTCATCAATGGATAGGGTTTTCCAATTTGACTTTGGTGGTTTGTTCAGGTATTCCATTTGTGGGGGTAGCTAGTCTGAAAGTTGTGAATCCTGTTGGCATAGCTGGAGTTCCAACAAAACCACCCTATTCAAGTCATCATGGTGGCCTTCTTTCCTGGTGAGTTATGGTGAGACTCCCTGAGCAACTGTGCTCTTCTATTATACTTCTATTTTATTCTCCCTGGAATGGGTGAAGGCATTTGTCTTCAAGGTAATGCAGTTCTTCAAGGAAGAATTCTAGAACATATAATTAAAAGGATAGTAAACATCTAGAAAAGGAAGTGATCACAAAGATCCAGCATAGTTTCATCAAGAACAGGACATGGCAAATGAATCTCATTTCTTTTTTGAGAGAGTTACTGAACTGAAATTAATTGCTGGAATGAAACAGCTCCTGAATGTCTCATAATTAAGTGTACTATTTTGCTATGGATTAGTTGGATGGATAGAGACAAAAATTTAAATGCTTCAGTAGAATGTAAACTCCTTAAGGCAAGGGCCAATTTTTTTTTTCATTTTATCTTTGCCTTTTCAGCATCTAGCACAATGCCTGGCATGTGGCAGGATCATTGGATTATAGATTTAGAGTTGGATGGGACCTTAGAAGCTACCTGTATCAAGCCCTTCATTTAACAAATGATGAAAATGAGACCCATACAGGTTAAATGGTTTACCTAAAGTCATACAGGAAGTCAGTAACAGAAGTGGAATTTGAACTAGACTTTCTAACTATACAGCCAGTGAGTTTAATGGACTTTATAAATATTTGTCTAATTGAATTGAGTTCCTAGGAATATTTGGCTTTTCAACAATGAAAAGATACAGTAGCTATGTTAGGTTTCTGATAACAGAGACATATGTTGCAGAATTCTGGCGTGCTTGGATAGGAAAATCAGATCCTTTATGAAATATTCAGTCACAGAATTACAGAATGTTAGAACAGGAAGGGACCTAAAATATCCACCATGTCAGTTCCTTCATTTTCCCAATGAGGAAACCAAGGACCAAAGAAGAGAATGAACTTATTCATGGTCCCACAGTAGAAGAGCTAGGACTCCACTGATTTCAAAACCAGTACCTTTCTAATACAACCACACCACCTCCTTCAAAAATAGACTCAGACAGAAACTGAAGGGTTGTCGGGGACATTTTAGCACCAAAAGTCTTTAAGATCTTATAAACATGATATTTTATCTGGGTCACCTATGTAAGGAATGTTTCCAAAATCATCAGGGTCTACCAGCTGGGGAAAAGACAGGAACTAAATGAGTGAGGTGTAATGAGAGCATTTGTGAATGTTTCAGAAGGCTCTTGTGAGATCCTAACCTCTTGGTCAGGTTACAGTCAAATACATGCTCATGATTAGTAGCAATCAACAAGGTCTAAAGAAGGTATTTCTCCTGTGGGGAACAAAAAAAGAACATGGCCTATGCTAGGATCAAAGATGATAACTAGAATACAGTGCCAGGGCGATCCAGAGTTGATGGTGGTAACTAAGTTTCATGCATTAGGAAAGAATTCTGAAATTGTCTCAGTGCTCCAAGCTAGGGCTAAGTGAGAGAAAAACAGACACGCAAACAAAAATCGTTACAAGGAGAACATTAGGCTTTGGCACATGACTCTGGATTTTACAGATCAACCAAGTAGTAAATCAACAAGCATTTATTATGTACTTAACCATGCTCCAGATACTGTGCTAAGTGTTGAGTATGCAAAGAAAAAGCAAAAATCATCTCTGTCCTCAAGAAACTCATTCTAATGGGGGAGAATATATAGTTGTAAGATCATGACATCTTTTATTTCATTTGGCCTTAAGATCATAACTGGAAGAGACTTTAGAATTCCTTCATTAAACAAATGATACGAGGAGTTGGAGATGGACTTGTCCATTACTTGCCCAAGGTCACACATGGAGATGGTGGCATTGTGATAGCCATGTCCCCTACTCTCTTGATCCTGATCCTTATAGCTTATATCTTGATATCAGGCCCATCATAGCCATGTTTCTGCTATGGCACCCTTCTCTGTGGCACTGCTTTCTACATAAGGCCCACATGAAAGCCAAGAGGAGGAAAGAAAAGTCAAGTTGTCGGGGGATTACTCTGTCCCAGAGTCAAAAGTAGGGCAGCCATATCTGACTAAGACACCTAATCTTACAGAATAGAATGGAAGATGTCCAGATGATATTTGCTAGTCATGGGAATTGTTGCCCTCACCCTGGCATTGATGAGTTCTAGGCAAAGGTGTGCTGATAAATGTTTAACAGCTGACTCTCAAAAAGAGGGGTGCACAGCACATGACAGACTTTTAAGTTTAATCTGCATTGTTAACATTTTCTTGATCACTTTGATAAGTCTAGATAACCAATAAAACAACAAATCAAACCTTAATTTGCAGTGTTTGCTGAGTTTGAAGGTATAAATGCTCACACTGAAAATTTGACAATTGGATTTCCAAAGGTTAGAGCTGACTGCAGCATATCCCTGGTTGTAGGGTACATCAGATGTATTCTAGGGTCATAAGCACTCACAGATCTTGGGGTATCAGGTTGCTGTGGAGTGTTCTTTTCTAGTTTGCTGCAGGATTCCATTTCAATAGAAAGTGGTGAATTGACTATGGAGGAAAGACTGCTGACAGAAAGTAGGTCACATGAACCGAATAATGCACAAATAGTCTGGAGTTAGACATAGCTGTATTAGCATATCCCCATATGCTGCTTTGGACAAGAAGTTGGGGACTTAAACTCCTCCAGGACAAATTCTGGCCTTTGGGATAGCCTGTACACAGAGGCCAGTTTTAATCGCTTCCCTGTAGGCATGTACTTCAAACATACCTACAGAATTCCAAGGTGTAAAATATCTTTAAAACAGACTTTTTATTTAATATCTTATTTTTAAAAGCAGTCCTGCCAATTGTGTAGGACTGGACATGTTATGTCCCTAGTCAATAAACTCAAGTGGCTCCTTATTACCTCCATCATGAAATATAAAATCTTCTGTTTAATGTTTAAAGCCCTTTATATTCTAATCTTTTCTCGCTTTTCCACTTCTCTTATTCCTGAATGTCTTCCATGGCATTATCTTACTTAATATTCTTTAAACAAAATATGAAGGGGATTTCCGAGGGCATGGAGTGGTGGTAATGCTCCCTGGAATGGTATGTAGATGACTGGCATTGATGTCTAGTTTCCAGTGATATGAGACAAAAAGCTCACCTTTTAAGCCCAAGGAGTTCCAGGGAGAGAATCCAATGTGACTGGTGGTGGTGGTTGTGACTGGGGTGAGTTGAGGAGGAAGGGATTAGGGTGATGGTTTGAGTGTAGGCAGCCTGATGAAGAGATGATTGGGAATGGTGGTCATCTAGCCTCTGTTTGGAGCATTCCAATGATGGGCAAGCCATTACATCCCACTTTTGAGTATTTGAATTGCATAGTTTCTCCTTATGATGAGATGGAATGCACCTTCATGTAATTCTCCCCTTCATACCCCCATTGCCCTTCATTCTGTCTTTTTGAATCAACCCTTTCCCTCCAATTTAATCTGTCTTCTACAGTATGTCATTCACTTTCTGAATGGCAATCTAATTTTTTTTCTCTCAAGTTCAGCAGAAATGTATATGAATTATAGCCAGTACTTTAAAGAGGCAACCTGACACAGTGGAAGAAATGTGCTTCTGGAGTCTAATTGCCATGGTTCAAATGCTGCCTCTAATGGTTATGACCTGTGTGACTTGGTGAAAGGCACTGAACCTCGATTGCTTCCTCTGTAAAATGAGGGAGTTGGACTAAATAGCTCCTGAGTTCTAGATCAGAGAAAGAGGAGGAAGCCATGCCATAAAGGGGAGAAACTAGAGTTCCTCCAATCTCTCTTTGTGCTCTTGGAAGATAGGCTTATTCACTGAGACGTATGCTTCAGAGAGAGACGGCTTTGCAGCAAAATTCCAGCAGGTGGTCGATTGTCACCCTCAACTCATTCTAGGATATTTACTCAAAGACTCAGTGGGAATCCTTGAAGCAGGCTTTCCTCTGCTTCTGACCCAAATTCTCCATATTATGGGAAAACAATGACTTAGGGTAGGGGAGTGGGGAAGGAGGGAGGCCCAACCTTGGAATGCACGGCAGACAGTCAGTCAATCATTGTCTGTGTCCTGCTGTTACAGTGGAACACAGAGGAATGTGAACTTGAACACAAGCTTCTGGTTGTGAAAACTGCTTGGGAATACATCAGCCCTTCTCAGAAGGGGCTCATCATAGCACTTTAAAGATAAGGACCCTGAAGCCCACAAAGGAAGAAATGTGCTCAGGTGATATAGGTAGGAAGCTGTAGGGCTGAGTTCAAGCTTAGATTCTGGGACTCCAAATGCAGCACCTTTTCCACTAGGCTACTCTGCCCTTGCTTCTTACTTTCCAGGTAAAATGAGGTCATCCATCATGAATTCCCGTCTATATCTCTTTATGCCCTCTCTTTTACTGTGATGCCTGAGATGGCCCTTCTCATTGCCAAGTAAGCATTTTGAGGGCAGAGACTATGATGTCATTTTTGTCATTATGTTCTCAGTTCTTGGTAGATAGACACTTAATGATAGCAGCTGACATCTATAGAAGTTTGCCAAATGCTTCACAAATATCGTCTCATTTGATCCTCATAACAACCCTGGGAGGTGGATACTATTAATTGTCTTCATTTTAAAGATAGGAGGACTGAGGCAAACTGAGGGTTACTATGGACTAGTAAGTAAGTGTCTGAGGCTGGGTTTGAATTTAGGTCTTCCTGACTCCAGGTCCAATGTTGTATGTATCTACTATGCCACCAGCAATCTATTTGATAGAAAGATGCTTATTGAATTCTTCTACATACGGTTTAAGGCAGGTCCTCATGTATCATTGCAATCTACTTTATTTCTAGGAGGCCTAGGAATTCTCTTGGTTGGATGTTTACTTGTAATTTCCTGATTTACTGTTAAAAGAAGTCTATCATCTAACCTATAAGACTTTACATACTGCTCTTCCCCTAGACCATACCCAACAAAACAATTCCAGGATCCTAAATGGTTGAGCCCTGAGCTCCCACTAAACTTAATTCAGCAAAAGAGACCAGATTGAAAAAACATCTGGTCATGAGCAAGAGAGGGCCACCAGAAGGCTCAGACTTCAGAATGGGAGCTAAATCACAACGTGGGTGGATCTCTTTGCATTTCAGTGACTACAATCTAAGATCCTATTATCTTAGGAACTGCTAGATCACATGGATGCCTCAGATTGAGCTCCAGTCACTAGATCATTTTCTTAACTGTTTTCTAGTCACATTTCAACTATTCTCACATGTCCAGAGTTTATTTCCTCAAACCACATTTAGATTTTTCATTTATTCCCTGTTTTTTTGTTGTTGCATTGTTCTGGTCATATCCAACTCTTCATAATCTCATTTGGGGTTTTCTTTTTTGCTTTCATCTCTTTATTAATAGTGCAGCCAGTGCTGGCGAGATGTGTAGGAATCAGATCCTCCACCTGAAGAGTTTCTCTAATTCTACTAAATAATACTATAATTGAATTAAGCAAAAGAGTTCATTATGGAAAACCTTGGAAGAAGGAACTTCTGGAAGCAAGGAAACTGCTTGCCTACTATAGAATTCTATGCAAGAGATGTCATAAAAAGTGCCCAGTTCCAAGTTACAGAAGATAGAAACTGGGTGGAATGAAGGATTCCAATTGAAGAAAGGAGTCCAATTATGGGATTCTGACAAGGGATAGAAAGAGTGCAGAGAGCTGAGGGATCATTGGAAAATAAAGCCCGAAGAAGCAATTGAACTGAATTAATCTTAGATACGGCAAGCAGATAAATATGGGTTGGCAGTACTGTGATCACTCTAGAAATTGTCGTCATTGTCTGTCCTTCTTTCTTGAAGTAGACCATGACATCAGGGAGGTGATGCCATCACTTGCAAGTGAATTGGATTTAACTGAGGGAGGGCTGTGCAAAGTCACCAACCTCACTTTCTCCTCCAGAGCCATCTGGGTCCATCTGGCAAGATATAGATCAGGATGACTGGAGATGGCCCTGTACCCTAGAAATCTAAAATGAAATATAAAGATGTGTTAAATTTGAACCATCATCTATGTGCTTTTTTTCTAGCTGTCTATCCACTTTTGGATTGATAGTCATGCTGGTAATACGAGCACACTTGCCCCCAAAGGACCCAAAGGTCAAGGGGAAATAGCTGTGTGTTCCTGAATAGCATGAGAGAGTTAGTTCCATGAGTCAGTTCCCATACTAGATGTTAAGTGACAAAAGTACTATTAAAAAAGAGTAAAACTGTAGCTGAAGGGGTAAGGAAACAGGGGGCTGAGAGAGGAAAGAATCCAAAGTGAGGTGTGGTCTGATTATACAGTTTTACTGGTAATGTATGAAAAACAAGCAAGGAGACCATAACCCCTGAAACACCCTCTTCCTTTACATTTAATAAAGCAAAAACTCTATGGTCAGATCTTTCATAACCTTGTTGTTGGACCAAACTACTGGGCCTTTAGCAGTCTGAGATGTCAACCAAATCAACTCATGTCTGTTATTACACAAAGACTTTTAAATCTCAGCAAAATATGCTAAATAAATATAATAAAGAAGTGTGATTTCTTCTATGATCATATTCATATTTTCAGGAAAGAACTTGATGTGGTAGCTGTGGTTTTCTGTGAACATGAGGTGTTCAAGGTTAACTCTGGCAAAAGGAAGACTTAGGAGACATGAAGAGTGACAGATGTTACAAATTTGAGATCTCTGTTGCTATCTAGTTTTTAGTTATTTGCTCAGAAGTTCAAAAGTTTGTGCTTGCTTTAAATAGTGTTCTCTTACATTCTCATTAAAGTATTTGTCTCCTTTAACACAATCGATTTCTACTGTGCGAAGAGCTGAATCTGTGGCCTGTAATCCAGGTGGCATTTACTGCAGCAAGGTCTCTGAACTACATATTAAAATTTCTTTTATATACTTGAAGAGGACTGTGTGGGGAGGGAAGAGACTGAATTGGGACGATCAGGATCTCTGAGGACAATATTTGGCTAAAGCTATCATGTGACAAGAGTCTGGCTACTACCCTGGGATTCTCATTTCTCCTGCAGGCCAAGGTCAGGTCCAGAAGAAAGGGAAGTCCGAGGATGATCACCTATCTGCGTTCATGCTGCTGAGGGTAGCCTCCAAACATTCCTTAATGACAAGTTTAAAAATAAGCTAAGTCAGGCCTGCACAAATAGCCCACGGGCCACTTGCAGCCCACCAAAGGATTCTCGGCAGACCCCAAAAACTGTGGGGTTGCTGCTGCACACTCGCTCCTGTTTGTCAGGTGACCCATAGCAACCAACCCATCGTCAGTCTGTCTCTAGTCTAAGCTATCTGCAGCCCAAAGAAGTTTAGCCTGTACTACCTATTAAGTTGTGTTAGGGCTGAACTTGGTTTAAAGCTGTTTAATAAATCTATTCCAACCATGAAACCTACCTTTTTAGAGAAGGTGCTCTACACAATGCTGTAAATAATGACTATTTCCTACCCACGTGGTATCTAACAGCAACCTGAGTCACTAAGTAGCAGATTGTATTAACACTTGATAAACAGACACTGATCTGGTGGGATTTATGGTCTCTTCTCATGTCCTTGCTTGGAATTTTCTAACTTTCATGATGTATTTGACTCCTTTAAATGGCTTGAATTTCTCTCCATAATATGTCAAGGTGTACTTTCAAGCCTGAAATAGCAAGTTGCTAAATCTTGAAATGAACGTTGAGGCTTGGATTTTTTTCTGGTTTGGGGGGCTCTGGACTGTGAATTCACCAATCCTTTAAGACTTGAGAGCTTCTGGGGGGTAATTTTTCTAATATCCGACGTTAATACCCTGGTGACAGGATCAAATATGTAGCTGTCTTGTGTAGGAGTTAAGTTCATTCTCAGTATAACTTTGGGCATGTGAAGAGTCACTGTGATGTCTTCAGTGGTTTTCCCCATATTTTATTTTGGTTCAATTGTAATATCAAACCTGCCATGAGAGCTATTCTCTTTAAAGTTGATGTGTTTCACATACAATAGAATTGCTGCTAAATTTTGTAAGCTGACACAATAGGAAATGAGTTGGAAGTTTCCATCTGGAGGAATAAATAATAGGATTCTTTCTAATTCCTAACATTTGAAATGAATGCAGGAGTGGAAGCTGACATCATCTAGAAGCCTTAGATTCATGAAGGAAAGGGAAAGATCAGGTCTTCCAGAAAGTTTAATGCAAGCATCAACGATCCCTTGAATTTCTGCAGACTGCAGAAAATAATTTGTTTATAATTGCGTTGATTTCTTCAATCACATCAAAATAAGCTTCCTTGTTTGTGTATTTCACACCTGCATGATGCCATGGGATATTGGAGAGCTATCCTGTGAGGAATGTGTCCCCAACATTACTACTGCCTGTAATAGAATTAACACAGAACATAGAATTGTGGGTGGTTTAATCAGTTCTTTCAAAATGTTAGATTCAATTGCCAGAAGAAATACATTGTCTAAAATTACTTCCAAGGACTTAAACACTATGACCATGGGATCCTTGATTGTAGCCTCTGAACACTCCCCAAGGTAGCCCTAAAAAGTGTCTATGACTGTGCAGGAACTCACTGATGAAGAGTGGTAGTTTGTATAATACCTCAATTTGTATGCTGGGCTTCAAAGAAACGGTCACAGACAGACTGGCTGATGGTACTCTTCCAATGTTTCTCTGGAAGGATGTCCCCAGAACATTTTTTGAGGAATAGACTATAGATTATGTTTCTGAAGAGCCAGGCAGCCTAAGCTCAATGTTCCAGCCCATTTGGGGTTTTACTGGCAGAGATATTGGAGTGGTTTGCCATTTTCTTCTCCATCTCATTTTACAGGTGAAGAACTAAGGCAAACAGGGTTAAATGACTTACCCAGGGTCACACAGCTCATAAGTATATGAGGTCATATTTGGGCTCAGGAAGATGAGTCTTCCTAACTCCAAGCTTGGCACCCTATCTACTGTACCACCTAGCTACCCAATTATCCCTATCATATTCAATTTTATTGGATCTAGGCTGCCATTTTAATCTGTCAGACTTTAGGGATCTTGAAGGGTTTGAGGAACCTAATTCTGCCATTAAATATACTTAGGTCATCTGTAGATTTAATAAACATGGCATCTATACCTTTATCCAAGTCACTGTTAAAAATACAATACACGGTCTTTCTGTGTCTTTGGATTGCAAGAGTATGGTTAGAGTGAATCAGGTTACCAGGGATAGAAGCCAGCTATTACAAAGTGGTTCTTACCTATGACAGCTAGCTCCATATTTGAAAGTGTGGTTCTGAGACTCCACCTCTCTATGATAGTGTAAAGCAGTGAAAATTACTTTGACTGGCATGGCTGGAGTCCCTACCGATGCATATACATTTGGGGTAATAAACTCAGAGACTGGGCATTACCCCCTCATAGCTTCTTGCTGGATAGCGTAGTTGGAGTTCAGTTTCCTATGTCTCTGACCTTCATTTCTCACTGGTTATTATGCAATATAGGAAATATCCTCATTTCACTGATTTGTCCCAGTTCTATTATTTTTCCCTACATGTGACAAAGAAGTTGCCTATTGGTGCCATGCTGGCTTTTTGTCTGAAACTCTTTAAGTTTGAACCCTAAAGGACTCTGGGTTGACTGCTGGTAATCATTTTTCTTTGGCCACAAAAATTCTTGGAGTAGTTTGTATAATTGTGGGGAGGTTGTGATATATATTTCCCAAGAATGAAATCAAAGATTTGCTGAAGACATTGAAATATTGAAGCCTTTTGGAAAGTACAGCATAAAGATTTTTTTTCTTTCTTGGGAGTTGTACTATATTTAACTAAAATATATTAAAATAAAATATCTCCAGGCTAGCACAATATTGTTGTTTCCCTATATAAGTGGAAAACTAGGCTCAGATGTCTGGGTGTACACAAAGCAGAGCAAAGGTAGAAGTTTTGGATAAGCCTCAGGGTAAAAGACACAATACTCAAACTTCAACCCAGGGATTTGTTTCTATTTTTAAAACATAGCATGGAGCCTATAAAAGTTAAAAGTTATTTAAAGAAGTAGGTTAACTGTGTCTCCTTCTGAACATTCAGAAAACAAAAGATGAGCCAATATCAGCTAAATATAATTTTTCCTTTGCTCTTAAGGGCCACCATAAACAAGAAAGCTAATTTCTTCACATATAACAACCTAAACATAGCGATTTCTGGTTCTTTCCATAGTTCAGTAACATCTTAGTTATCTTTCTGAACATGGCTATCTAGCAGGATTAGCATCAGCTTTAACAGGCTTGAGAAAACATTATTAAATTTTCAGTGTAAAAACTTATACCAGAAATCAGCAATTACTCCAAATTAGAACTTGATTTATTGTTTAGGCTTTTCAAAGTGCTAATAATGCAGATTAAACTTAAAAAGTGTCTGTGCATACTTTGTTTTATTTTTGGCCCCCCATTCCCCCATCCCAAAGAGCATGATTGTTATACATTCGCCAGAACACTCCTGTATTGCTCTATAAATATTGGGCTCTACAGAAGTTCAAGAAAAGACTCAGAAAATGAAGTAATCACCAGACATGTGGCCTATGACTGGAGGCACATTAATAATACTGGCATTTATGTAATGCTGTAAGGTTCGTAAAGTGCATTAAGATTGTTATTTCATTTGGACCTCATAACACCCTTGTGTCTAGGACACAGAAGACACCTAAGAATTAAACACAAAGGTCAAGGACTTGTTACAATGGAAATTAAGGTAAAGTGAGGCACAAAGTTCTGAGCACGATCAATTTATTAACAAAGTACAAATTTGCCCATAAATAAGTTCTCATCCCTCTCAGCAAAGCTAAGACACCTAAATGGGCTTGCATCCCTTTTTGTAGAAAAAAAGAAAATACAGTCAAAAAATAGAGGGCGGCATTATAGATGAGGAAAACAAAGCTTGTGAAGGACAAAATAATTGGCTGGAAATTAGGAATGAAAGGTTAGGAACAACCCCTCCTTCCATCATGTCACAAGTTCATTGTTTGAGTCCACCTGCCTGGACAGTTTAACCAGCAATAGTGGAATAGACTACCTTCGATAGCAGATGAGACTCCCTGGTATTCTCTTGCATCCTTCAAGAATAACAGATTTCTTTGGCCCAAGGATAGAACAATGATTATCAGGGATCTGAACTTCTACACTTCGCTCAGAGACAATGAATAGTTTATAGGAAAGCAGAATTTCCAAACTTAACTCTGAGACAAATGAAACATGACTTTGGCAGTTACAAAATGTTGGTGGTGATATAGAAAGGAATGAATAACAAAATAGAATCAATTTGATTTTCTCAATTTTCAGATTCAAAGGAAAGACTCTCAAGCTTTCACTAACAGCCAATTTTCTCTTATTTTGCAAACAATTCTGACAAAGCTTTACCTGGTTTCCAAACCTATAGGAGAATACAAACAAAAAATATAAAGGAAGGGGAACTCCATAGAGAGTGGTCAAAAGCCTTTCAGCTCTTCAAAAAGCATGTTAATCAAAAATTCATTTGGTCATAGATTTAGACCTGGAAGGAACTTCAAAGACCATCTAGTTCAACCCTTTAATTTTACAGATGAAGAAGCTAAGATCAGGTGACTTTCTCAGGGTCACAAAGGTAGTTTAGAGGCAGGATTTGAACCCAGGTTCTCTGATTCTAAAATGAGAGTGCTTTCCATTTTACCATCTAACTTCATTCAATAAACATTAATTAAGCACCTACTATCTTATCAGCTACTATGCTGGGCATTAGGGGAAGTCCAAAATAAGTAATACAGAGTCCCAATCTAGAAGGGGGATAAAAGACATGATATATAAATATAACACACTAGATAAATATAATACAAGTTAGAATATAAAAGTATGAGTAGTAGAGGATGGGACAGGAGACAGCATGAGTTGGACAGGTTAGGGTACTGCCACCATTTTAGCTACCATCATCTTTCCTTAAACCCTGAGAGAAACCAGCTCTGTACCCTGAACCCAGAAAGCCTGGGAATAGCAATGTCTCCCAAACAACTACATCTTCTATCCCAGCCCTTTCAACAATCATTAAGGGGCAAAATCACTGTGAAAGAGGGGTCCATCTTCCTCATCACCAGTAACAACTGCCACTAACAGGCAGATGAACACAGGAGTCCTGGGAATGACAGTATCCTGCTTCCCAAGTCATCCTTCCTCATTTTAGCCCAGTCCTCACAGAAAACTCCTATGGAGAAGGGATGACTATTGCCCCCAGTTGCTTTTCAAGCACCACTTTCAGGGTAAGTAAGCTGGCCTACTTAAGTCAACAACACATCTTGGGAGTGAGATGAGTCAGTATGCATCAGGAAGGTCAAGTCAAGCGCCACCACCTTGACCGCCATTTTCCCTCAGACCTTGATTGAGATAGCCCAGGATACTGAACTAAGATCCTTGGATTCCAGTGCTTCAAGACATCATGCTGGGAAGCAACCCTTGTCCAGATGCAATCTGGCAACTATTCCTGCAGGGGCTACAGTCACAGTACTGAGGACCCAGAAAGGAAAGTGCTTGTTACCAAAATCCTTGTTACCCTCAACTGGTTCAACGTCAGAAACCTCTAAGATTTTATCAGTAGAAATAACATTAAAGAAGAGGCATTGCCATCTGCTTTGCGGCTGTACCCTGAGTCATAGAATCTTCCTATGTAACTTTCTGTATGATTACCCCATTAGAATGTGAACTTCTTGAGAGGAGGTTCTGTTTTAGCTTTACTTTTCCATTTGTTATCTCCAGCCCTTATCAGAGTGCTTTTAACATAACAAGTACTTACTTGATATTTCAATCATGCATTCATTCAATCAAATTCACAAGAGCTATAAGTTCAGGTGAGGGAGGAATAATTTCTCACTGGGGGTAGGGGATCAGGGAGGAGATAGTATTTGAACAAAGCTTGGAAAGATGGGCAGAGTGGCTAGGTGGCACCATAGTGCACAGAGTGTCAGGTTTGGAATCAGGAAAGTTCATCTTCCTGAGTTCAAATCTGGTATCAGACACCAGCTGTGGCAAGTCATTTCACTCTGTTTGCCTCAGTTTCCTCATCCGTAAAATGAGCTAGAGAAGGAAGTGGCAAACTATTCCAATATCTTTGCCAAGAAAACCCCAAATGGGGTCATGATGAGTCAGACATGACTGAAAAACGAGTGAACAAAAACTGAAAGATGAGTAGACTATCAAGAGATAGGGGCAAGGAAAAGGGAAGGGAATAGGCACCTACTATGTGCTAGATGCTGTGCTAAGCACTTTTTACAAATATTATCTCATTTGATCCTCACAACCACCCTATAGGGTAGGTGCCATTATTACCAAAGGGGTTAAATAACTCCCCAATACATGGTAGTGATTGCCTGAGGTTGCATTTGAACTCAGGTCTTCCTGACTCTAGGCTTAGTGCTCTATCTACTAAGATATTTCACTGCTTCTGGCAAAGGTTTGTAATTATAAGAACAATTCTGACAAAGGTGTATTGTGTGTGTGTGTGTGTGTTAAAAGACAAGATTGGAAAGGTAATGTGAAGTCAGATGGTTGTGTCCAACTGGATATTAGGCTAAGTACTTTTCCTTTATTTGGTAACTTTTGGATTTTAAAGGATTTCATGCTCTCTAGGGACATTTAACTTTGGAACAAGTATACTTTGTTCTAATGATGTGAGTGATTTGGAATAACAACAGATGTGGAACCAAGAGAACAGAGTTCAAGTCTGGACTTTGTCCTGGGCAGCTATGTAACTTTGAACACATTATTTCACCTTCTCTGAGTTATAGTTTTTTTTTGTTTTAAATGAGAGGACTGGGCTAGTTTTTCCCTGAAGTCTCTTGCTCTAGAAAAGGGCTGTCCCTTCTTTCAATCAATCAATAAATCAATAAATAAACATTTATTAAGCACTTACTATATTCCAGGCACTGTACTAAATGGTGGGGATACAAAAAGAATCCAAAGAATCTTCAAGGAGCTGACGATCTAATGGAGAAGACAACCTGCAAAAAAAAAAAATAGTTATGAAGCAAGATCTACCTAGCATAAATAGTAAATAGTCATCTGAATGAAAGTTTCAGTGCATTATTAGAAAATAACCTTCTGAAGAGCAGGGATTGCTTCATCCCTGTCTTGGTGTCCATAGTGCCTAGAACATGTAAGACACTCAATAATTGATTTTTGACTTATTGATACAGCATAGTAACGTAAGGATGTTCATAATGAGGATCCTAAATTATCAAGAAAAGATATGTTCCATATAGTTTACTTTAGATGGTAAGGAAATAGGCAAAATATTTGAGAAATTTTCTAGAATGGTTAAGATGAAATTTAAATTATATTCAAATGGATGCCTCTGAATTATTTAGGTAATTTCACTCTCTATACTCATTTTCTGAGAATTCTAGATAACAGAGGTTTTCATATGCAAATAAGCTCCAGACGTGCATCTGGACTTGGAGGAGCCTAAAGTCTTGGAACAGGGATCCTGAATACAATGCCTGAATGGACTGTCATTTCTTTTTTCTTATCAATCAATAAACATTTCTTAAGCACCTTCTACGTGCCAGGCACTGTGCTAAATAGTGGGGATACAAAAAGAATCTAAAGACAGTTTCTGCCTTTACAGAGCTTACGATCTGATAGAGGAGATAATGTGCAAAAACAAACAAACAAAAAATGGTTAGGAAGCAAGCTATATCTAGGATAAATGGTAAATAATGAACAGAGGAAAAACACTAGAATTAAGAGTAGCTCCTGTAGAAGATGGGATTTTAGCTGGGACTTCAAGGAAGCCAGGGAAGTCAATAGGCAGAAAAGAGGAGAGAGAATGATTCAGGCATGGGGGACTGCTAGAGAAAATTTCTGCAAGCAAGAGATAAGAATGTCTTATTGGTGGAATATCCAGAAGGTCAATGTCGCTAGATTGAAGAGTATGTGTTGCACATTAAGGTATAAGACTACTGGAAAGGTAAGAAGGGACCAGGTAAGGTAAGGAAAGGCTTTGAATGCCAGAGTGTTTTGTATTTAATTGTGGAGGCAAGAGGAAGCCACTGGGGCATGATGTGAGTTCAGGACATCAGAATTTACCAGGGACCTCCAGAACGATCACAAAATTGCAAGTCTGGAGCTGGAAGATACCTTAAAAGTCATCAAGCCCAACATGATTATTTTAATGATGAGAAAACTAAGGCTGGAGTTGTTTAAGTGATTTTTCTTAAGGTCATTCAGAGTATCAGTTGTGGGATTTGAATCTAGGTCATGTACCACCATGTTTTATAATACATATACATTTGCGGTAAAAGGAGAACCTAAAGGTTTAACATTTAAAGATTGCTCATTCTTTTTGTGAACTTAATCTATTCTACTATGTAAGGAAAGCACATTCATTACCATTTTCTTTTTAACTGTCACTTTGTAATAATAATTTCCACTTGCCAACTAGGTCAGATTAGAATAGATTCCATTCCACTCTGTATCAGTACAAAGACAGATCTAGGAACTCATAAGAAATTATTAAAGAAAAATCAGGAGCATACCAGAAGGGGTGACATTTTTTACTAAGAAATCTTCTGAAGGGGTATTAAGAAGAAATGGGGATCTCCATTTATTTTAAGAATGAAGCTAATTGATAATGGCTGAGTGGAATTTTTATGGTCTTCATTTTATAAAAGTCGAAGCATAGGATAGGAAAGAGAGTGATGAAAGATGAAGATCAATGAAGCATATTCTAAAAATACGCATCAGCCAGCGGAAGGAAATCCAGATGGGGTAAAAGACAAGCAGCGAAGGTTTGCTACTATTGTGTTAAATTTATATGTGCGCATGTGTATGTGTGTGTGTATATGTATAATATATATTATACATATACACACAAACACATAAATTTGGAAGATGTTTATGTATTTATATGTATACACAATACATATATATGTGTGTATACACGTATTGTATATGTATATATAGATTTTAATGTAGCACACAAATTTAACGCAATTTATATATATATATGTGTGTATATATATATATGCATAATACATATATGTGTGTATACACACATTAGATAGATAGATAGATTTTAATGTAGCCCTAATTTCATGGGCTGCTCAACCAGATAGTTCTGTGATAGAGAAGAGAGACTCAAACAGATCCTAACCAAAGGATGTGGTTGGAATAGCTAGAAAAAGAAAAAAAAATTTTTCACTTGTGTCAGCATTAATTATAACAGACAAGAATTTAATGATTACTAAAATTTCTTTTCTGTTAATGAGTGAAGTAAAATGAAAGCAATGAAAAGTCAGTGAATAAGGAGGGGAACACTTTATTTGAGTAGGCAGAAGGCAAAGACTTATGCTACTACCTGCCAAGGTTGAATTAGCTTGTTAAGTTAATAATCATAAAAATATTAATATTGGACTTAAAATCAAAACAGATGTGGATTTAAGACTGAGATACATTAAGAAACTTGAACAGAATCACAAAGTTATCAAATCTGAGGCAGATTTGAACATAGAATAGGTGTGAGGAACCACCTGTGGCCTCAAGGTGGCATGTTCTCCACCTCCGAGAACTTTCTGACTCCTAGTCTAGCGTTCTAATTTCCTCATATTCCTAGATAGAGAAAGTGAATTAGGGGCAGCTAGGTGGAGGCACAGAGCCTTCAAGTCAGGAGGACCTGAGTTCAAATCCAACCTCAAATACTTGACACTTACCAGCTGTGTGACCTTGGGCAAGTCACTTAACCCTAATTGCCTTGCCTTACCCTCTCCAAAAAAAAAAAAAATGAAAAACAAATTCCCCCAAAACCAAAAAAATTAAATGGTATAAAGAAAATGAGGTCATGAGAAGAGAAGTGACTTCTGCAAGATTATGGTGTGGTAGTAGTGTATTGTAGAGCTGAATTCGAATAACACTTTAAAAATTGTTGTTTAAATTCATCCAAAATAAATGAGGCCTTTTCTTCCTTCTGAATTTAGAAACAGACCTTTTATTTTTTTTAAGTACTAATTTTTATAAATTTAGGGCTATTATTTATCCATTTCCTGCACTGATATTTTCCAGCAGGTTCACTTTGTAATAAGATTCTTCTGAATTAATTTGATAAGCCCGAGGCAAAAGATAACTTCAGTATTTCAATAAGAGTTAAATTAATTTTGAGTTGGAAACCACTGGAGGATAGCCTTCAGCTTTCTGAAATCAATAGAATTAGTTGTCAATAGGAGAAATATAAACGCACACTATAAATACAATTTATAACGGTGTATTTCAATATTTTACACAGAGCATTAATTTATGCTTTAAAGATCATTCTATTCTTTAGTGACTTAATTCCGTGGAAAGTAGAGAAACAGCACCTCAGGATGTATTTTTCCCTGATGGATAAAGTCAAATGTGATTCTACCATGAGAGTTATTATCAAAATAAATGTGATTTCTATCTGGAGATTTCAATTCATAACCATTTTTTCATTCTGAGATAAATTAGTGCCAGTTAAACAGCCCATGTATAGTCCTGATTGGATGCTGCAGAGGGGACCCTATGACCCCCAAAGTGTTGTCCACACCACAACTGCTCATTCTGAGGAGGTCAGGCTACCCGCTTCTCCTAAGTTCCACATGGTAGCAGATCTAACACACAGGAAACAAATATAGAACAATACAGATAGTATTTCTAGGCAGTGTGGTATAATCATAAAAGCAACATAAACTGAGGAAAGAGACAAGAATGTGAGCTGGAATAGTTGTGTCGATATTAACAGAAATGGAATTTAAAAGAATTGTGGAATTTGAATGGGATAAGAAAAAAGGCCTCCCAGTTAATAACTTGAATAAACTCATTTGATCCAGGTTTGTTCTGGTTGTTCTTTGTAGTTTTCAGTTGTTCCTGACTCTTCGTGACCTCATTCAGGGTTTTCTTGGCAAAGATGCTGCAGTAGTTTGCCATTTCCTTCTCAAGCTCCTTTTACAGATGAGAAAACTCAGGCAAATAGGGCTAAGTGACTTGTCCAGGGTCACACAGCTAGTAAGTATCTGAGTCTGGATTCAGGCTTGGCTTCAGGCTTGGCCCTATCCACTGTGTCCTGCAGATGCCCCTTGTTTGTTCTAAAAAACTGCCATTAACTAGTGAAAGATAGGAATGAAATTAACAATGATGGGAATAAAACCTTAGAATAAAGGCACGTTGATGATAATTGATGACTCGTAGAACTTGTTTGGTGGTAGGGAGTGGAATTGTGACTTCTTCTGAAAAGAAGTTGTAATTTTTCTACCTTATAGGTAGCTTATAGCATGTAGCTGCTTCTTGGTTTACTTATGTGTGGTACTTTTTTCCTAGGAGACCCAAAGAAAGCAATCTGTTCCCTGTTCCATAGGAGACTCACAACATCCCAGCACCAAACAAGTGACACCTACTTAAAGAACATTCAACTTTCTTCTAATTGAAGAATGGTCCCATTTTCTTGGTTGAGTTTTAAGAAGGGTGATTTGAAAGTAAGTATTAGTTCCTTATTGGTGCCTTTGGAGGCAGCTCAGTGAATAGAACCTGGGCCTGGAGTCAGGAAGATCTGAGTTCAAATCTCACCTTAGCATTTACTAGCCTTGTGACTCTGGGCAAGTGACTTAACCCTGTTTGCCTTAATCTGCTAGAGAAAGAAACAGCAAACCATTCTAATTAATCTTTGGTCACTGCTGACTTGCTCATCAATAGAAATGAACAACAGCAAATTGATTCCTCAAGTTGTGGTATATAAATGTAATAGAATACTGTTGAGCTGTAAGAAATGATGGATTTCAAAAGAACCTGCAAAGGCTTATGTGAACTGATGCAAAATTAAATGAGCCGAATCAAGGGAACATTGTGCACAGTACCAGCAACATTGCGCTATGAACAACTTAGCTCTTCTCAGCTATACAGTAATCCAAGACAATTCCAACAAACCCATGATGGAATATGTTATCCACATCCACAGAAAACTGATGGACTCAATGCAGATCGAAGCATACTATTTTCACTTTCTTTATTTTTTCATTTTTTTCTTTTGGTCTGTTTCTTCTTTTACAACATGACTAATATGGAAATATGTTTTACATGATTGCCAAATATATAACCTATATCAAATTGCTTATCATCTTAGGAAGGCAGGAAATATGGAATTCAAAAATTTTTTAAATGTATATTTAAAATGTCTTTGCATGTAATTGGAAAAAATAAAATACTACCAAAAAAAAACCCCCTCTCATATTTCCTTCACTCTTTGTTTGTCTTTCTGAGTCAGGTTCCCAGTACAACTTAGGATTTTCTAGCTCCCTGGGGCTATATGGAATTGTCTGAAAGAGATGAAGTGGAACTAGGAAAGGGGAACCAGTGTGACTCAGGGGAGAGAGATGCCCATTTAGTATATTTCTTTGTTTCCTGTAATAAAATACGGGCACGTGACCTGGATGCCAGGTACTGTGCAGGTCTCTAGGAGTTCACACCTATCTGCGCAAGTCTTTCTCTGAGCCTAGCCCTATATCCAATTATAGCATATTACCTCTCTCACAGGAGTTATATAATAATAAAAATGTATACAAAGGTCAAGAAAACTTTGAGAAGAGACACTCTGGGACAATATTGCCAAATGAATTGAGTCAACTGTGGAAAAAGAATGACCTCTCTAACTTTTCTGGAAGGTACTCACCCACCCTTTGCATTAAAGGCTTCAACTGACCAAGAAACCCTTAGCTCTGAAGGTAGCATATTCCACTTTGGGAAGTTGTTGCTGTATTGTTGTTTTTTGACATTTGTTGTTGACATTTCCTAATATTGTGTTGTCATGGTAACTTCACAGTCTTTCCCAGAACTTCATTGGCATAGTTTCTATCCACATCATTACCTCTACCTCATGCATCGAGAGGATGAGTAGAGTCACCAATTCCTCCTCCTCCATTGTCTCTTTGGGTCCTTAAATCCCTATGAAACTTCATGGTACAAAGTTATCTAGGGCTGCTTTTTACACAATTTAAGATAGGAGGAAATTACTGAAGGAGATACAAGCACTTCCCTAGTATTGTCCCCAGTACATCAAGGAGAATAAAATTTGACTATCCCTACCATGCTCACAATAGCCCTGTGATATAAGTAATACAAATATTATTGTTTCCATTTTCCATATAAGGGAACTGAGGGTCTGAAAACTGAGGTACTTTGCTTATTGTCACACAGTTAACAAGTAACAGAACTGGAACTTTATGTCCAGCATTTTTTCCACTATACTACCACAAGGTTAAAAATAGAGGGAGGCGCATTTTAACTCAATTTAGTAATTGACATTAACATAATGCATTAAAGTATGCAAAGTGCATTAAATATATATATATATATATATATATATATATATATATATATATATATATAATCTCCTTTGATCCTCAACAACCCTTTAAGGTAAGTACTTACAGTCCTCATTTTACAGATAAGGAAACAGAGATTAACTTGTCCCTAGTTATACAGCAAATAAATAATGCAGAATTAAACTTAGGTCTCCATGACTCCCAGATCGGCACTAAACCACAAGTTATTTTGGTTGGGTAATAAGGAATTTCTTGTCATTGACGGTTTTTAATCCTTGAATGTTGTTGAGGAGATGTATACTTTTCATAAAGACTAGACCAGGTGATTTCTGAGGCTCCTTTATATGGATTTATTATATAGGCCAGTGTGAGATACAATCAGAAGTACCTCCAGGAATTCATATGTAGATGGTGACTATATAGCGTCAGAATATCTGGTTGGAAATTGAAAGATCTAGCTAATTTAGTTCAGTTTTTAAGTAGTGTGCGTGAGAGAAGGGCTGAAATAAACTACATGAAACAATATGAAGTCAAATCACGTCATCAAGCACTTATTAAGTGCCTAATATGTGCTAGGAAAATACTGGGAGGTGAAGAAAGAAGAACCATTGACCTTGATTATATAAAAAAGGAAATCTAACTGGGCATACCCTTTGACACAGCAATGCTGGTTCTAGGTCCATATCCCAAAGAGATCATAAAAACAGGAAAAGAACCCATATGTACAAAAATATTTATAGTGGCTCTTACAAGTTGTGGTATGTGAATGTAATGGAATACTATTGTGCTATAAGAAATGAAGAGCAGGTAGACTTCAGAAAAACCTTGCAATACTTACATGAACTGATACTGAGTAAGGTGAGCAGAACCAGGAGAACATTGCACACAATTATAGCTACATTATGCGATGACTAACTCTGATAGACTTAGCTCTTGTTAGCAATGCAATGACCTAAGTCAACTTTAAAAGACTCATGACGGAAAATGCTAGCCACATACAGAGAAACAAATTTGGAGTCTGAATGCAGATGGAAGTATACTATTGGCTCTCCTTTTCTTCTGTTTTGTTTCTTCTTTCTTGTGTTTCCTCCCATTAGTTCTAATTCTTCTTTACATCATGACTAATGTGAAATATGTTTAATATGAAGGTATAAGTAGAGCCTATATATCAGACTGCATGCCATGTTAGTGAGGGGGGAGAAGAAAGAGAGGGAGAAAATTTAAACTCAATCTTATGGAAGTGAATGTTGAAAAGTAAAAATAAATTATATATACATATATATATATCATGTATAAAGTTATATAAATAAATGATATATTTAAAGTTTTATATATGTATAAAGGAAATCTATACATAATAATAGTTGGGATTTATGTCACTGAATGAAAGAACATCTATTAAGCACTTACTATCTGCAAGCAGCTAAGTCATTCAGTGGATAGAGTACTGAGCCCAGCTGGAGTCAGGGAGACGAGTTCAAATCTGCCCTCATACACTTACTGACTGTGTAACCTGGGGAGGTCATTTAACCAGTGTTTTAATTCACTGGAGAAGAAAATGGGAAACTAGAATCTTTGCCAAGAAAACCCCATATGAGGTCACAAAGAGTCAGATGCGACTCAACAAGACTGCCAAATGCTGTGTTTAAAACATGTCAGATTTGCAAAGTGCTATAAGAACTAATATGTTCATTTCTATGAGGGAGAATCTATTATTTCCATTGTATTATTGTATTATTTCCATTTCTGAATCTCAAAAAAGATGTTATTTTTCCATTGGTATACAGTAAGAGGAGGAGACACAGTTTCACAGACTCAAGTCCAACACTCAAGTTCAATGACCCCTGGTTAAGATCCTCTGATTTAAAGAAAGCCAACTGGCTCCTAACACTCAGCATCTCCCAAAGCAATACACAAACCATAGTCACTTCCTGGGGCACTCTACCTGAGGTCCCTTTACCTGAAGGATTCAGCTACACCTGTCAAACAGCGCTATCCCAGAGCCATCAAGTTTGTCTACTACTGAATGTCACAAACTAGACACAAAGCCAAGCAATAAAAGGACTTTGTTTGGAGAGCTAAAATACAACTATCATAGTGAAAAGCAAACAACACAACTGCATTCATCACCCATCCAGCTCCTACTATGATATATGTCCAAATCAACCCCTGTAAATTGCTGTGCTTTATCCATTTGCCAAACCAAATATGCAGATGAAAGACTGAGATGAGATCTTGCAGAACCATGAAAATGTGTCCATTCAAACAATTTGACAGTGTTTGCACAGGCACTTATGTTTCTGGAATTTTAAGAACATTGAAAATAGGGGGCGGAGCCATGATGATGGAGTAGAAAGACTCACCTATGCTAGCTTCGAACCCACAGCCCATGGATTTCCTCTAAAAATAACTCCCAATAAATTCTGGAACAGTGGAAGCCACACAGCAACACCGTGAAGGAGATTTCTGTTCCAGAGAGCCCTGAAAAACAGATCCCAAAGGTCCATCGCGCCCCAGACGGGAGCGGAGCCCTTCCTGGCCCCGGCCGCGCCGCACTGAGAGGAGCGAGCAGATCCAAACAGGAATCAGGGAAGGAATCTCCAGTGGCCACGAAGGTCCCTCCACCCACGGGCTTGCAGGTCAGTGAGAGAGACGGGCTGAGAGAGGAATGGGGTGTCTCCGGGACTCAGGGCCCCTCGGGAGGCAGCTGCAGAGGCAGTGGCAGCCGCAGCAAGTGGCCAGAGGCTCCAGGAGCAGGTGGCCAGAGGCTCCCAGAGTAGGCAGGAGCTCAGCAGCAGCTCCATTACAGAAGGTCTCTGTATAAACCCCCTGAGGGACCTGAGCCTGGGAGGCGGCCCTGCCCCCACCTGAGCACCAGCAGATAAGCTCCCATTGAAT
>CM053774.1:54937514-54962034 GCA_028658325.1 Potorous gilbertii | reverse complement strand
ACAAATGGGGAGATAATTTTGGAACCCAAAATCTTGTGAAAATGAATGTAAAAAGTTAAATAAATTTATAAAAAAAAAAAAGAAGAAGAACATTGAAAATACTACAAGAACACCTGACTCCTGTAGACACCAAAGTGGGGGAAAAAAGATAGGAAAGAGTTTCCTTCCTTCCCTCCTACTCCATTATTTTTAAAACAAAAGGAAAAAGAACCCCAACCACAACCCACTTAAGGTAACAAGGCTAAGGTGTGAATTAAACATTATTGTGAGGAGCTGTGGGGTAAGAAAGGAAGAATTTAGAGTCAGTCAGGCAACCCAGGTTAGATAGCTGGATCCTCCCCGATACTCTGACATTTACTAATTTTGGAATGCTCTCTCCCGGCACCCCTATGAATTCTTAATATCCTTCATAGTTCAACTCAACAGTTACCTTCTACATAAGGTCTTTTCCTGATCCTTCCAGGTATTATTAATGCCCCTCCCACTGCTCCAAAATGACTTTGCATTATAGTAACATATTTTTTATATATAGAAGCATGAGGAGCATTGGATAGAGCTGGCCATAAAAATCTGAGTTCAAGTATTATCTCTAACACATATTGTCTGTGTGATCCTGGGCAAGTTACTCAACCTCTGAGTGCTCTGTGAAATTCTCCAAGGACAATAAGTTGCAGGAAAAGGATTGACCTACCCTGGTAGAGGGAATCTCCTTACCTGGGAATTCCTTATACCAATAAAATCATAGATACAATCTTTTAAACTTCTAAAAAAGTGAGAATTATTTGATTTTTCTTTGTCCCTAGCACAATTCTCATGTTGCTTCTGTTTTCTCTACCACAAAGAATGGCCTCTCTATTGGAAGTGGAAGAACAAAAGTGGTAACAGGGAATTAATTGATACCCAAGATAAGCAAAGAGATAGTAAGAGTATCTAGTTGATCTTGATGAATTCAGGTCACTAACTCAGATGAACTACATCTTCTTGCTACTGAAAAGACCATTCCCCAACATTTCTGCTCCTAATTTCATTTCATGTTGACCTCTCACTCCATTTCCCCCCAAATTCTCTTATCACACCAAACCTTTATTCCCTGAAACTCTTTCACACTTTCTCCCTGATTTGTCTTTAACCTATCCACATCCTACCCAGCTTCTCTGATCCTCTTTATTTCCCCAAATAATCTGACTTCCCCCGCCCCTGCAATTTTCTCCAACTTTTCTGACCTTGTATCTATCTCAGTTTCTCTGATTCTGTCCAAATCTTGACTTTCAATTTTCTGTCTGAAGCTACTCCTGAAAGGGGAGATATTAGAGAGAAGGATTTAGAATTAGAAGAAACTTTAGGGATTATCCAAATCCTCCTTCATAACAACAGCCCTTGAGTCATGCACTCAGAGCAAGTAATGGAGTTGTGACTTGAACCCTAGGTATGTAGGTGTCTCCCCTCTTCCAAATAAATTCCTTCCTCCCCCAAATAACTCTTCCCTATGCCATGTTGGTCACATTTTGGTTTTTCAAATGAGTGTGCACTAACTCCCACTTTAGTCTAGTGATTTGAATGGGGCTGTCATGGAGGGGACGGGGCTCAGTTAATGTCCTTAAGCATTTCTACAATAAAATCAACACACACACATGTACTCACACACGGAATTTGATTTTGCAGACAATGTTAATAATGTTTGAAAGATGTTGTAGAATGACAAAAGTATCATCCCCTAATTTAGTTATTAAACATTTACCAGAATACTCTATTATTGTGCTGTAAACATGCTTGAACTCAGCAACAGTGCAATAGAAGGCTCTGGGAATGAGGATGTCATCAGACTAGAGGATTGGTGACTAGGCTAATAAAAATAACAACTATAAAATAACCAGCATGTCTATAGCACTTTAAGGTTTGCAGAGTGTTATATATCCACTATCTCACTGGAGTCTCATGACACTCCTATCTATACATTTCTTGATAACTATCAGTTATTTGCCAGGAGAGCATTATGAATGCCTTCAGGTTCAAATCAGTTCCACAACTTTGTTAATACAAATGAGAGAAAGTTGCATCCAGCAGGAAGGGAGCTGGTGGTGCTGTCCATTTCTTTGGTGCTGCTAGCTCCACCCAGGACCAGAGATACATTCAACCATGATATCTGGGTAGAAAGAGTAATGTAGGTATTGCTGATGTATGAAATTAAGCTGTCACTCTTATGTAAGTCAGAAAAAGAAGGTGGCAGGGATTTGGGGTCCCCAAGGTCTTGTCCATCCAGCACTGCATGTCAGTGTGCTTTGATGGCGTGTCAGTTCTTATGGGAACAGCAATCTGTGGATGGATTTGTGGGGTTGAGTCAGACCAAAACAATCATAACTCTCTCTATTCTTTTTCTTTATTTTAAACTTTACAAGAGGCATTCTTTATAACAGACTTATTTGATATGAATAGTGCATATGTTATTGCTTCCATTTTAGTTGAGGAAATTGAGGTAGTAACCTAGGTCAGAAGTGTCAGTCAGGTCTCAAATCCTGGTATTCTGATATAGTTTTACCATTATGCCATATTACCACCTAAGAGGCATCTCTTTTGATTTTATGCTTTTAGATCCATTGGCCATTGGACCTATCTAAATCCTATCTAAAATTACTCCCAATGTTGATGTCCAATAATGAGGCAAAGAGCATGATACACTTCTCACAAAATCATAATCTTTCATGGAATCACAGACTCTCTTTGGTACCATACAACTAGTTTTATATATATTTACATATATATATATATATATATATATATATATATATATATATATATATATATATATCCACACACACATATAAATATATATATAATATATCTACACACACAAACACACACACACACACACATATATATATATATCTACTCTGAATCTCTCTCTCACCTCTTGGTTTATCAGATTCACAGTGAATTATTGCTAGGTTCAGGTCTCCAACTTCTTTTTTTCTTATTTCCCAGATTATTGTGGCTTGCTAAGTATAGGTCAAGGTTCTATTGAAGCAGCTGTGATTTGGAACAGTAAAAGCTCTTCTTCCAGTTTGAAAGACTATACAGTTGTTATTTGATCCTCTCTGGACATTTATATTGGTATAAAAAGTTTCAATTTGCTTTCTATTCACCTGAAGCTTGTGATCTATTTTTCTGATCTATTTTTTCCTCGTCTCTCTCACAGTCCTTAGTTGTCTTCAGAACTTATCTCAGACACCACCTTTTATAGGTAATGCTAGTGAAATGAAATGCTAGTGCTTTTTCTCCCGAATTATCTTTGCTCATTTTGCATATAATTTTTGTACTTCTTTCACACTTTCTTCCCTCTCCATTAAACCTCTCTTAACTCTGAATTCATACAGCAGACCAACTTTAGTTCCAAGAGAGCCTTACCAACTTAGTAGTCTTGTGGTCTTTGGTACCATACACTCTAGAGACCTAGGGAAGTGTAGTTAAAGCGTAGCTTTTGGGTGCATGGGAGAGAGTAGAAAAGGATTTAGTATTGAATGTAAATCCAGTAAAGAAATGCTTAACACATCAAAATCCCACAAATTTGCATTGACAGAAAAACTCAAAAAAGAAACCATAGTTTTGGACTGCTGTTTTACTTACATTAAGACATGATGTGGTTTGTAGGTCTATTGAAAAGTTTGCATCTCAATTTAACTCTGTACTCTCCAAACAATTCACCTTGGGTCCATGTCTTCTGACAAATCTGACCCAGGGTTGAGCTCATTGTCTTTGACGCAAAAATTACACCTGTTTCTAGTCAACTATGACCATGGAATCAGGATCTCCAGAATTCTTTAACTTGGAAGGTTGCCTCTAAAACTGGACATATCTATCTCAGCATCACTACTTAGTCATCTATACTCAGGGAAGGAAATGCAAAGCAGAAAATGTACCTAAGGGGCCCAAGACTCACACTTTGTCTTGCCTGAACCTACACATTTACCTTTTTAGCTGCCATATACTCTCAGTTGCCAAGTGGCTGGGTCCCAACCCAGTACCCAAAGATACTGAGCAGTTTTCTCTCCTCCAGGGAAATGAGGAAACTCCAGGGTTATACAGCTAGTAAGTGTTTGAAGATGTATTTGAACTTATGTCTTCCTAACTCCAGGCCTGGCACTCTATCTACTGTGCAAAAGACAACTGCTATTTTCAATTCATTGGGAAGGGGACTGAGTCTTTGATCTGTTCTGGTTTGGCCCTTCTCAGAACTCTGAGTTCCCCTCTGATAACCTCTTGCTGTTGGCTTGAGTCAGAGGTTGAATCTGAGATTAACTGTGGCTATTCTTCAATGTTCTATCACAGCATCATTGTGGGGCCAGGTGGGTTGTATAGATTCCTCCTACCTCACAATTTTGGCACAGATCCTAATGGGGTAGAAAACATGAAAACAACAATGTACAAACAAGCTGTATGTAGGATAAATTGGATATAATCACCAAGGGGAAGACATTTTAAACATTAAGGGGGTTTGAAAAAAGCTTTCTGTATTAGGTGGGATTATTTTAGCTGAGAATTGAAGGAAGCCAAGAGCAAGGAGGGAGGATAGGCATAGATGATAGCCAGTGAAAATGCCTAGAGTTGAAAGATGGAATATTTTGTTTTAGGAACGGCAAAGAGGTCAGATTGAACTGTGTGTGTGTGTGTGTGTGTGTGTGTGTGTGTGTGTGTGTGCGTGCGCGCACGCATGTAGAGGTAAAAGGCATAAGAGGTAAAAGAAGACTTGAAAGGTAGAGGGGCAGGTTATGAAGGACTTTAAGTGCTAAACAGAGGAATTTTTATTTGATCCCAGAGGTGATAGAGAACCATTTGGGTGGCATATGTTAGATCACAGAGAATCACTTTGAAAGCTGACAGAGGATGGACTGCAATATAGAGAATCTTGCAGCAGGGAGACTCATGAGCAGGCTATTACAATCCTTTAGGGGTGAGGTAAGGAGGGCTTAAGCCAGGTTGGTGACAGTGTCAAAGGAGAGAAGGGGGCATATGCAAGATATGTTAGGAAGTTAAATGAACAAGATTTAGTAACAGATTGGATACAGGTGGGTGGAAGAGAGTGTGGATTCAAGGACAACACCCAGGTTGCAGGCCTCATGATTAGGAAAGATGTCAGCCCTCTCAACATCTGAATTCTACTTCCCGTTCCTTCACACTTAATCATGTAACACTGAACAAGTTACTTCTGAAATGAGCATGGGAGTGAGAATCAACAAACCTGGGTTCAAATTTCAGCTTTACTTCTTATTACCTGTCACTTTGAGCCACTTTAAGCAAGTTACTTTACCTTGGTGTTTCTCTGTTTCCTCATTTATAGAATGAGCAGATAATTATAGTGGATAATTTCTTTGGTTCCCTCTAGCTCTTAATTACATGGCCCTAAATCATGCTTAGAACAAAGAAAACAAACAAAAAAAACCTGTTCCCTTCTCTAGGATTCAATTTCTTCATATGTAAAATAAAACGTTATTAGAACAACCAAGATGGTGGAGTAGGAGGAATCTCTACAGCCCAGTTGGCCCCACAATTACTCCAACTATGATAGAACATTGAATGGTCACACACTTGATGCCTAAAACTCCTACCTAGGTCAATAGTGAAGGACATCTAGAATTGATCTCAGATTTAACCTCTGGCTCTAGCTAACAACAAGGGCTTAAGGAGAACTCAGAGCTCTGAGATGGGCCAACCCAACAAAGATCAAAGACTCAGTCCCCTTCCCAGGCCAGTGGCTCAGGACCAGGAGTACCTGCTCAGCACCTAGAGTTCTGTTCTAGAAGCACCATAATGCCCAGAGTAGATGTTGGACTCATTCCTAATCAAGACCAGCAATTCAAGACCTAGACCAAAGACTCAGAGTCCAGAGATCCAAGCTCCCATGCAAAAACAATGTGGGCTTATAACTAAAATTAACCATGTGTCAAAATTAAGAATTGTCCTAGAGAGAGAAAAAAAGATCCTCTAATGAAATAAAGGATTTCTAAGTATGCCTGATCAGAGCTGCATAGAAACTTTGAAATGTAAACATGGGAATAAACAGAAAGATAAAAGAGCAAATAAAAGCAAGCAAATCTGAAAAGATTTTGATGACAAGCTTGTGTTCCAATGGAGGGAGGGGACAGCATGACGTAAGCAACCATGAGATCAGCAATGATCATAGAAGGAATCAAATAATATTGAGGGCTTAGAAATTATTTTGGTTATGTTTTGATTTTCCTAAAGGGAGAAAAGAAAGGGAAGGGGGAAAGGATACACTAGAAAAGAACAGGGAAGGATGGGGAGACATCAAATAATAGGAGGATACTAGTGGAAGGAGTGGGGAGACTCACTTTGAACTTACTCAGAGTGAAGTAAGCAGAACTAGGAGAGCAATTTATTTTATAACAACATTATAAAGACAAACATTTTGGAAACTCTGATCAATACAACAACTTACCATGACTCCAGCGGACTCATGATTTAGAATGCTGCCCACCTCCTAACAGAGAAAAGATAGACTAGATATGGTGGAATAAGACATACATTTTTGAACATGGACTATGTGAGAATGTATTTTGTTTGACTAAGCATATTTGTTACAGGGATTCTGGTTTTTTTTATTGTTTTTGGTGGGGGAAGATGTGGGGGGCAAGAAGACAGATGCCTGTTAATTAAAAAAAAATTTCAAAAAGTTAATACAAAAAATCAAGAGTTTCAGTTAGCTGACCGCTAACATTTCTACCAGTGTTGAAATGTTATGATTCTATGATATTCTGCCACACCTACACTTTCTCTGATGGGTCTATTCACTTTGTCTCACTGAAACAATGATACATGAATGCAACCCTGATTCATTCAGGGAATGAGCAGGTGTACATGTGTAAATGGATCTTGTTGACTTAAGAATGAAGCAAATGCACACTCCCTGGTGTATTTGGTTCACTCATGTCCTGTAATTGTAAAAGAGTGGACATCTGAGATTGAAATGCTTTATTATTGAATTATTCATTTAGTTCATCGTCTTGCCTTTTAAGCTTATCTGCAGCTGGGGTTTTTAAGCATTCTGAAGTCTTGTATAACAGACTATTCTCCTTACTGAGGAAGCCTGGTACATAGAGAGAGGAACAAGTTTCAAATTTTGCCTCTGCTACTTACTATTTTTATGCTCTTGGGCAAATCAACTCCTGGTTCTGTTTCTTCATCTGTAAAATGAAGGAAATTGGAGTAAAAATTCTATGAGGGCCTTTATAACTCTGAATCTGTGGTTCTATGTTCCTATGATCTATCCCATGTAAATGGAGGGGAGAGTAAAGTAGTCTTATCTTCTGTGACCACCACAGCTTTGTGCCTTGGCTTAGACTTGCTCATAAAGATAAACACTTGAGGAGAGTCAAAGCTCCATGGGGAGTATGACATTTCTCTTGGCTACAAGAAATGGGAACTAAAGAGTTCCAGGTCAGAGTAGACTCTCCTTTCTGGGACTTGTCATTAATCCATTTTCCCTACTCCACAAGTAATGAGCTAGACCCAGTGAGAAGCAATCATAAATCCTTACTCACAAGAAGACACGGGTCAGAGAAGTATCAGCTACAAGAATTACGATTTGAATTATGGCCTTCCCAAGTCCAAGTCCCATCCTGCAAGGACTGAGATCCATATCCAGAGTTCTTGTATCCTTCATCAAATGTCAGAACTCATGGATGCTGTGAGTTGAACATAAGTAGGGAACTGTGTTATATCACAGATCTGTGTGCTCTGTCTCTTATGCTATGTCTTCTCACAGGAATGGTTATAGGGTGTGCATATTGAGGGAACGGAGGGAGCTAAGTCACTGAACTGTGTTTAGAGAGGCCAATTTAGTATTTGGAAGTAGCTTGAATTTAAGAGAATCTGGAGCATTCAGCTACATTGGGAATGTTCTATTATATTTTACTTACTGTTTCATTAGTTTTGCAAAGAGTGAAGCACTATATACGGTATCCAAGTGTGCCTATGTTGCCATAGTGGTGGCGGTGATGACATTTAAACCTGATTACAGGACCATGACTTAGTGAAAAAAAATACTAGATGAAGGGAGGAGGCAGACTTTACTAATAGTATCAGGGTTTAGAGCTATTTTCATTGAGTAAATATATACTAATCAGAGAATTAGACTAGGATAGGTGTTTTTTAACTATTTTGTGTATCATGGACCTCTTTGGACTCCTCCTCAGAATGATCTTTTTAGGTGTATAAAATAAAATACATAGTATTATAGAGAAAAGGTTATACTGAAATATGGTTCTCGAACTTTTTAAAAAAATTCAAGACCTCAAGTTTAGAACCCTTGGACTAAGGAGTTGGACACTTCAGTGAAGAGAGAGGTGAAATTAGGTGATACGAGGGCACTGACACCCTCAAAAGCACAGAGAGTTCAACACTCTTCTTCAGTGTGTGAGGTATGCACCTTCCACAATGAACATATGTCTCACCTAGAGCCTTATTCTTCTTGGCTGAGAAACAAAAATAAAAAAAGTAATATGTTTACTATACAGCAGGCACTATGCTAAGCACTTGACAAATATCTCATTTGATCCTCACAATAAGCCTGGGAGGTAGAAGCTATCGTCACCATTTCACAGTTGAGGAAACTAAGGCAAACATCTTAAGTGACTTGCTCAGAGTCACACAACTAGTAAGTGGTTCTCCGTCTCTGGCTTAGAATATCAGGGCCAGAAAGGAAACTTAGACATCATCTGGTCCAAGCACCTCATTTTACTGATAAAAAATTAGTTCATTTTTCTCTAACCAACTTATCAAATCCATTTTGTAGCATTATTATTTATGTACATATCTTATCATCCTTACTAAAATGTGAATTTCTTAACTTCAGGGACAATGCCTTATTTTTGAAAACCCTTTAGCTAACCATGCTAATCATACTAACCGTGATGTCTTGAATACAGCAGGTTAATGAAAGTTTAATGATAAAGAAGGTATTATGCCCAAAGTCACACTGCTGATTAATGGTAGAATTGGGCCTGGAACAAACTACTTTAACTCTTCCCTAACATGTAGATTGTGTGATTGTATGGTTGTGGTTTGTCCTTCTTTCTTGAAGAGGACCATGACATCAGAGAGATAATGACATGACTTACAGTTGACTTTGATTTGAGTGAGGCAGGGCTGTGCAAAGTCACCAGTCTCACTTCCTCCTCCAGAGTCATCTGGGTCCAGTGTCCAGATATCAGTTAGGATGACTGTAAATGCCCCAGGATGCGGCAGGAGACCTTGGCTCTTTTAAGCTAAGATCTTTTCAGGTTCTCACTTTGAGTGAGGCAACACCCATTCAGTGAATAGGTCTCTTTAAGCAATGAGTCAAAGGATGGTCCCTTTTAATAATAAAAAAATCAAACTGGGAAAAGAAGACCCTCAGGGTTCCTGGCCAAAAGAGAAACAGTTACTATTTACATTCACTCTCGAACCAGGAAGGCCTCAAAATAACCATTAAGTGTTGTTTGGGCAGGGACCTATTGTTGTCCAATCCATGAAGTCCAGAGTGAATTGGGGTTAAGGCTTGGTCTTTGAGAAAGAAATCTAGCCAGTAAACCTCAGGTTAACTAGGTAGCTTTTGGTCATCAATATTTACCTTTCTTTGAGTGTAAACACTTTCAAGTAAGGCGAGAGAAGAGGTGAGGAGAGGAGAGGAGGGGAGGGGAGGAGATGATGAGTTGCCCTTCTGGAACTGTCTAGCTAGTGGTTCTGATTCAGGCAGCACAGACTATTCACAGGTTGTAGTTTGCCCTTTGTTCTTGAAGAGGAATGTGCCATCAGGGAGATAATGACATGACTTGCAGTTGAGTTTGATTTGCATTAGCAGGACCTTGACCAGAGAGAAAGCAAGGGCAAAAACATTCATTAAAACAGTTGGAACCAGGAATCTGCCCAAGTTTTATCTCTATAAGGGTAGAATGGGCATGAAGAAACATACAGACATGTTCCTTTTTCATAGACAGAAGCTAGATGATAGATAGAGCATTTATTAAGTGTTCTTTATGTTTTATGATCTATGCTAAGCACTGGGGACACAAATACAAATAATTGAGATAATTCCTGGCCTCAAGAAGGTTACATTCTAATGAACAAAGATGCTAGATAAAGGGAAACTGGAGGGAGTTGGAGAAGGGTAGAGTTAGAATACAGCATGGTGTAGAGATAACTGAGAAATTCCAGTTTCCACTCAAGAAAAGGTGAAGGATGACCTATCAGAGTCAGAAACAAAGATTCTAGTTGGAATACATGGGGATGATGGCTGGATTGGAAATAGCCAACAAACATTTTTCCTCTTTCAATTCTACCATAATGCAATGTTTAGAATTATAATGTGCATTTTAAATCATACAGAAGTCTCCCTTTCTCCTTATTTTGTTCTATTATTTGTTTGTCAATCTAGGCTGTACTACTACAAAAGACAATAGTACATCTAATCTAGTAGCCTGTGGGACAATTTGTACTTTTTGTTCCCTTTTAAATGGAAACAAGGTGATGAACACCTTGGGGGAATATGGATGAATTGCTAAGGTATGTAGTCCCTGGAAATTTTGCCCGATGACTTGGCCCTGTGGGAGTTATTCCTTGGTGAAGGTCTTCCAACCCTGTATTCAGCCATTTCTAGATTTTCACATCATTCCTTGATGAAGAAATATGAATCATGACTCTGATTTCACACCTAAGAAATTTGCAAAGAAAATAAATATAGCACCATGGTAATATTCTCTAATGGCTACAGTGCAAGTCTGGATGATTTGATTTTAGAATATATTTAAGGATAAATTATGCTGAGAGACAAAACCTATTTTGAGAACTCCAACTGCATTCTGAATGTAATTCTATTGGCAAAAATGCTGCATTTGGTTTAATTAAGCAACTATTTGGGGGCAGGTATAGAATGAGGTCATTGTTTCATTCATTCAACATGTAGTTATTAAACACTTAATATATGTCAGGTGCTAAGCTAGGTGCTGGATGTACAGAGACAAATTTTAAAATTTTGTGCCTTCAAGTTTCTTGTATTATGTTTTAAAATAAGATAATTGGTAACAGTAAAAATGAATGCTACATAGAACTATGGCTCAAATTGGAATATTTGTCTCTGCTCTCCTGGTTAGAAAAAATATATTTACATGATAACTTTGTTGTATAAAAGGAATATTTGGTTGTATGTAATAGATTTGCAGTTTCGTGTGTGATCATCTTGTAAAATTATAGTGTTATAGAAATGCTTATCTTATTCTACAAATAAAAAATAAAATATTTTTTAAAGGATATAAATGGCCCTGGGGATAACTTGGTCAGTAAAAGAAGATTTTCTTCCTTGCACAGCAGCACAGGGATTTTACTTGCCTGAAAATGGTGACATATGTAGGCAGGAGAGGAAATAGGTAATCCATCATTTGAGTGAAAATCAAGTTACTTTGACAGCAGTAAAAGGGGCTGTAGATAAGTGTTTGGAGAATGTGGGAGCATATTAAAAAAACTTGGATTAAAGATCATGAATTATTTATTATTAGTTTCTTTTAAAATATATAGCTGGGTAAGCTCAATCATTTGTTGCAACATCTTTCTTTTGCTTCAACTGCCTGAAATGGTGATGTCAGGGCTCTAGATTAACTGTAATGGAGGCCTGACAGTCACTTCTCTTTACAAAGAAATCAGTAACAAGAAACCACAGTGAACTAAAAAAGAAGAGTCCTGAACTTGGAGTCAGAAGACCTAGATTTGAGTTTCAGTCCTACCCACTAAATAACTATGCAAAAGTCATCATGGAAAATGTCATTTTAATGACTTAGTTTAATCTAATGGATCTAAATGGGAAAAATAATACTTGGACAATGAAAAGAGACAGGAAGCTGTAGGGTGTTGTGCAAAGAGTGCTAGATGGGAAGTCAGAGGACTTCAAATGCAAATCTCTGCCTCTAATACTTACTACCTTTGTTGTCTCTGACAACACTTCATTTTCCTTGGCTTCAATTTTTTCATATGTCAGTTGATGGAGTTAGCGTTAGAAGGTCTCTTAGATCCCTTAGTGTTCCAGAACCACAATCCTATGATATTATTTTGGGTCTCATTTTCCTTATACTTAAGAGGAAAGGATTGAACTTGATGGCTTCTAAGTCCCATTCCAGTTTTAAATCTATGAATTCAACGAATTATAGGGTATGAGGTTTAAATCACAGTTTCTCTTTGAAACAACAACCCTGAGCTCCTGCCCCTCCCAGTATGATTTATCTATTTTTTTTGTTTCCTATTAAAAGGGCCATCCTCCAACTACTTTTTTTTTTAACTGAAACCATTTTTAGTTTTTAATGAACTTGTAAACAAAAGAGCTCCCATCTCAAAATAAAAACACAATCACAGGTCATATAGATGTTTACAGTGATTATATTTAAACAACTTACATACAAGTTCAGTTTAAGATGTTAACTTTCTGTAACAATTTTTTTTAACAGCAAGTAGATGATAGAGTTAATGCAGAATTCTAAAGATAATCTGGTAGTCACTAAGTTTGTCTTAAATCTTCACTTTAGATGCTGTTATTTCTAGCACAGTAAGCAGGCAGTCTGAATCTTTGCTTGCTACCATGTCAGCTGGCTTGCACACAGAAGTCAACAATTTTAAGAATGTTGACAACTTCCAAACTTCAGGGTGCTCCAAAGGCAGCAGCACCAATGTTGACCAGTCAGTTCATACTGAAATCAGGTTCTTTATATCAAGTAGAGAGCTGTCCACTATCCCTGGCAAGCGTACATATGAACGAAAACGTCCAGATCTGGGGAGCAACATAGTCCTATTCCAATCCTCGGCTGTACTTCACCTGTTTCTTCATGCTTGGAAGGGTTTAGGGGTTTGGGGGATCCGCTGACCCTACCCTCTAGGGTCTAAAAGAGCCTGTCTTTTAGGTCACTTTCTGCTTTAACATTATCCAATCCAAAGTGTAGTCCTACTGGTGGTTCAGAGTCCTGAAAAGAACCCTCCAAGAGCAGGCCCTGGCAGTAGTGGAGACACATGGCAAATTCTGCAGGAAACCCCCGGCAGAGAACATCTTTTCGCTGATTTTTCATACTTTTGCTTCTTGGTTGCAGCCTTCAGTCCTTGCCAGGGCAGGCTAGTGTGGCTGGAATACGACACATAGCCCTGGGGCTCCATCTCAATGGCTCCGCTTGATGCCAAGGCGGGCATGGATGCTGGCATGCCTGGCAGCGCCAGCGAGGTTTTGATCTTCTCTGCTGGGTACGTACCGTTTTGTCCCGTTGTCTCGATACCTTTAGGCCAGCCCGCCCGAGGCCCATCAGGAAATTATCGGGTTTCATGTCCCTGCGGATGAAGCTCTCGGCAGGCCCATCACGTGCTCCACGGTGAACCTGGGGGGCACACTGCGGGCGGGGCCCAGGGGTCCACGCCGAGCAGCGCATGTGGGGTGCCCGCCCCGCCCCGCCGGCCCTGCAGGGCTTCGCTCGCACTGCGGCTGGGGGTGCACGGGCAGCTCTGCGGCCTCCTCCTCGCCTTTGCTGATGCTGATGGCCTGGTGGATGAGGCCGAGCGAGCCGGCCCGGCCTTCCGCAGCAGCTCGCGCTTGGCCCCGACTACGCTGGGCCGGGCGGAGGGGGGGAGGGGGGGCGATCCGATGGGGCCCCCGCGGGCACCCGGCCGGGCGGGCCTCCCCCAGCAGGCGGGCCTCCCCCACCGGGCAGCTTCGCTCGGAGCCGCTGCCCACACAGGCTCGGCGGTGACGTGCCAGCAGCCAGCGGGGCACGAGGCAGAGGCGACTTCACGGCCAAATCACTGCACCCACGACGCCATCTTGTTGGCACCCGCTGCGCCCTTCCTCCCGCTACTTTTTCGGTGAACGGGCGTTACGTCACTCTGTGAGTAGCTGAAACGGCCTCGGTGTAAAGGGCCAAGGGCTCCCGGTGCATCCTGGGTCATCTCCAGGCATCCTGGTGAACTGGTCTCTGCATTCAGATGGTTGCGGAGCAGAAGGGAGGCTGATGACGCCCCCCTCCCCTCGCCCCGCCCCCGCCCCTCGCCCCGCCCCCTCCCCTCGCCCCGCCCCCTCCCCTCGCCCCTCCCCTCCCCTCCCCTCGCCCCGCCCCGCCCCCTCCCCTCGCCCCGCCCCGCCCCCTCCCAACAGGGCCTAGTGCGAGTCACGTCATCACGTCTCTGATGCCACGGTCTTCTGCTGCAGCAAAGGACGAGCGCAGCCACGAGGCGGTTCAAATGCACGAACGTACGTGGCATCGTCTTGCCAAACGGCAGGTTCCAGGTTCGGAGCCAAGGCACGACATTGTTGTTGAAGTTTGGATGCTCACGAGATCCCGACAGAGGGGAAAAGTGCCCTGGAATGGAGAGTCCTGCCCGGAACAGAGGAGCCGGGTTCTGGGAGAGATTATTGTTTCTCTCTTGTATTTAATAACTAACTACTGAATGAGGGCCGAGGTTTTCCCCCTTTTCTACTTTCTCATCCAGAAATTAACCAGTGTGGAAAAGCCAGCTAGGAAAACTACGATCTAATCAAAGGCAATAGAGACTTCAAGTTTTGGTGAACAGGTCATGGCGCTGATTCTGACACGTCTGGGGAAACGTGGATTCTCCTTTTGTCAGGCGTGTCATAGGGAAATGGATGATGACTTCTCTGACCAAGAGTTGGGTGTTAGTGACTTCTGCCACAAGACCCTCATTGGAATAAGTCCACCTCTCGTTACTGTATTCTTTTTCTCGTTGATGGTTAACCAATCAGAATTGATTGCTACCACATTTTTCCAAGGGCATATAAACTGTGAGCCCACCCAGTGTTTCACCTTTGGCATTTGAAGGTGTCACTGACCCATTTTATTGA
Source organism: Potorous gilbertii (assembly GCA_028658325.1). NCBI lineage: Eukaryota > Metazoa > Chordata > Mammalia > Diprotodontia > Potoroidae > Potorous > Potorous gilbertii. The sequence continues at coordinate 54,947,165 of CM053774.1, read as the reverse complement.
TAATTTGTTTGCATGATTAATAAAATGATTAATTACCCAGAAACTATGTTTCTCTAACTTTTGAAATGTCACATTTCAAATTCCATTACTGTCACAATCTGGGTGACCATATGCAAGTAGACCTAAGCCTCTGGACCTTAGTTTCCTCATCTAAAAAAGAAGGAATTGGACTACATGGCCTCCAAAGTCTCTTCCAGCTCAAAAGCTATGATTCTATCTTAATTGAATGGTTAAATTGAAAGGAAAAAATAAGAAAAGATATAATTTTAAGGATTTATTGACTATGCAAGTCTGAAGATGACCTCAGAGTATCTTGCTCATGGTCCACCCAGTAAATTATTTCCTTCCCTGGAAACTATATATAGAAAGTAAACTGTTTGAAGCCAGTGATTATTTCCATTTGTTTTAGTACCCTCTGTGCTTTGTACAGTGCCCATAATATACTAGTCTCTTATTAAATATTTTAATGTAATTTAATGACTATAATAATTTAATTTGTTGTTTTAGGAACATTACGAATACCTATATAAACCTGTACACACCTAAATCACAAAAGATTCCTTGGACAACCATCTATGGTCAAGTCTTTTTTGCCCCACATTCGTATAGTAGAGGATTTCTTTTTGCCCCCAGTTCCAATTTTCTTGCTGTAAGACTCACAATATCATCAATTTTCCCTTTTCCACTTTCACCCATGCTGCCTTCCTGTGAAAAACATGAATTATATAAAGTGATGTGAGTTCATGTAGATCATATATATGAGGAAGCAGAGAAACTAGACTAAAGAAAACATTAAGTTCTCTTCATAAGTCTTTACAAAATATGTTACCCTTGGCAGTTCCTGTTTTCTTTTAAATTACTTCAGGTAATGATTAAAACATGATTCGGTCTGGGGATCGATTGTTTCCTAAATGTTTCCATTATATCATTCCTCTGATCAGAAATCTTCACTAGTTTCCTTTTCTCTATATGGTAAAGCCTAAGTACCTAAGCCTGGCATTCCAGATCTCCTACTATGTTTCCAGCTTCCCTCCCCCCGACTATTCCCTTACATAATTCTCCCACTTCTGCTGGACTGGCCTATTTACTGCCCTGCAAACATTCTTGCACATTTCTGTCTCCTCACACTTTTTTTCCTCCTGGAATGCCTTTCTTTCACCTCTTGGCTTAGTGAGCTAACCTTAGAGTCAAAGTATCCTGAACTTGTCCCTCTTTTGACACATACTGGCTGTGTGACCCTAGACAAGTCAATTAACTTCCCATTTCCCTAGACAACTCTCTAAGACTATAAATGATTGTTATTATAGATCTTCCTTGGTTGAGGGAGCTTCTTTACTGGAAATTTGCTACAGCAAAAAAATCATAGGTCCAGTCCAAAGAACAAAATGAAAAAGAACTAACTCTCCCAATGTTTTGGGGAGGAAAATGTTTGGCAAATCTGATAATGCTATAAAAATACCATTACATATAATATAAATGCATGTATCAATATTAATGAGCTTCTTAGATTGGTGATACATTTCTCTAAATAATATCAGAAACTGGCACAGTTTAGTTACTTAGTGCCCAGCTAGAAAAAATTTACAATTAAAGGGGAATTCTCTTGCAGTCTTGGACTTCTGAGACCTGGAATCACAGGGACTGGATGATCTTCCCAGAATCATGGAGATTTTAAGAGACCAGACTGTTAGTAGTCTCTCCTGAGAACTCAGATTATGTCATGGTTTCAGGGTTTTTGGAGGAAGTGACTTTTACCCAAATTTAGAAAGAAGGAGAGGTAAGACTGAGACACAAACAAGTGAGTTCCTGGAATGGAGAGTGGAAGGAGAGAAGGTAAGTAGATGGCAGGTGTGGACTGAAGCTTAGACCAGGCTGAACTCAACAGGCCACAGGTACAGCTATTGGTGAGATTAATTCCATAGGGGAGTCAATACCCTCTATGAGAAGATGTTAGGCTTCTTTCAGTCTTCTGTATTTTGTTAAATGTTTTTTGTGTTCCAATATGTTTCCAATGCTAGTTAGTTTCATAGTCAGTAAGAGTGATTTTTATCTATGCCCATAAATTCAGACTTTGAGATTGAGATAGATGAAGTTAGCATTGGAGATTTCCTTAATTTATTCCAGTGTGTGTGTATGTATGTGTAGGGGGTGGTGGTGGTGTTTAAACCATTTAAGTATACATTTCTGCAACTTTTATGATTTTTGATGCTATTACAGAACATATCTATTAGATTGTCTTTGAATGTGGAAAGATTGGTTGGTTGATTGTCCTTTGTCTTCAAAGAGGACCAAAATGGCATCACTATCGTAAAGTGAAATTTCAGTGTGTCTGACTGCGGCTGATCAGATCAGTATGAACTCAGAATGCTCTACCACAGGTTGAGCACGGATAGTCTGTTTGAATATTTGTCTTTTGTTTTGTGCGTAAATTGGATTTAAGTGAGGCAGAGTTGCGTGAAGTCGTTAGCCTCACTCTCCTCCTGAGTCATCATAGTACAGTGGCAGGACAGAATCAAAATGGCTGGCAATGGCTCAGGATGCAGGATGACCTTGGCATCTTCGTTGTCTGACCACGCTCTAAGCGCTTCACATCGCCTGCTTCATCTGCCGTTGGAACAAATTGTTCTCATCTGCCCATTCCACCAGAGGAAGTCTTCACGTGCTTGGGGTAGACACCCCCCAACTCACCAATAGGACCAGTACCTTTAGTGTGATGGCTGCCGAGTCCTTTTCCGTGCTCTTCCCCCTTTGGGTCCACCTGTTCTGCCTAACTGTCACCTGTGGCTCCAAGAAGTTGCAGCATGTGCAGTGGCCACACCCCAGTAAACCTTCTCGGCAGACGAACCAAACTAGGTTGAGGGTCACCAAGGGTTCTCATGTGGAAAGATAATTATTTAATCAAGGGATGAGCCCGTAGCACTGAGTGGGGAGGGCGTTGTGGTCATTACTGAGTACACGCCATATGCCAGTAGTATTTTGACTATCATTTCCAGAAGAGGAGTTCATTTATTCATTCAATAATTATTGAGCGCCTCCTATGTGTAGAAGACTATGCTAGCACTAGGAGAGATACACAGTTCAGATGTAAACCCTACTCTCATGAAGCTTACAGACTGGTAGGGAGATAAACCAGTATCATAGAGTATCAAGTACACTGGAGCAGTATAAGTGATATAGGCAGGGTAAGCTTGTTTCTGATCAGCTAGGTTTTGTATTTGCACCAGGTGGAAGCAGATAAGTGGCAGAGTGGAGCACTGAGCCTGGAGTCAGGAAGACCTGAGTTCAAATCCCTCTTCAGACACTTACTGCCTATGTGACCCTGCAAAGTCACTTAACTTCTGTCTGGTTCAGTTTCCTTCTCTGATAATAGTCGCAGCAAAGTCTCAGGTGGTTGTGAGGATTAAATGAGATAATATTTGTAAAGCACTTTGCACACCTTAAAGTGCTATATCAACACAACACAAAAATGACTACATTCATCCTAACATACTGGAGTTCTCATAATCTTTTTCTCCTTAGATGAGAGTCTTCCTTCCCTTTGAATTTTTTTAGTTTGTATTACTTAGGGCTATCCTCTCCCAAGAAGATGCCTGCCCACCATTCTTGATAGATTTGGTCTACAAATCACTTTGAAAAGCCCTCTTTTATTTCAGCTGACATTTTTTATTGCCACAGGTGCTCAGAAAGTCTGAAATTTTATTCCTTCTTCAATCCATAAAAGCCTTGACTCTGTGGGGTTCCACATCAGGTATTTAATAATTTTTTTAAAGGATAATTTAGTTGTTTGGTTAATTTATGACATCTCTAGAAGACAACAAAAGACAAAAATCATCCTGAGGCACCAAAATTATCACGGAGACGCAGATTCCAGCTAGAGACCCCTAACTGCATTAGGGCTAATTGGAATCCCAGGTGCTGGAGGAAGCATTAGTATTGATAAATTAACATTGACTTCCTTCCAAGGTCACAGGAGGTCCTGGGTTGCTGGGCATTTAGAGGCCAATAGGTCACCTACTAATCTATACTGTTGATTTTCAAAGATTAAATTTAGCATTATGCTATGGGAGCTGAAGAATCTAAAGCTGACTCTCCAGTCCTGAAATCCTCCTAGAATATGAAATTATTTTTCAATTGTTTGGTTAGCTGAAAAACACAAAGGATCTGTGATTTCCAATCCATCTATCACACAATAAGCAAAGAAAGTCTTGGAGAGCTGCTTTTGGCATACTGAGATGGGAAGGAAATAACCATTTCTATAATGTCTGCCATGTGAAAGGCACTGTACTAAGTGCTTTACAAATATTATTTTATTTGATTCTCACAACAACCCTGTGAGGGAGGTGCTATTGTTATGCCTATTTTATAGTTGAGGAAACTGAAAGTAAACAGATCCTGAGTGATTTGCCAAGGGACAACACTAGTATGTTAGAAAGCAGAGTGAACTCAGATCTAGGTACTCAGGTCAGGTTGAGACATAGAAGGTAGAGTTGGAGTCAGGAGGAGCTGGGGTGAGATTGGACCTTCAACTTTTATTAGCTTTGTGATCCTAGATATGTGCCTCAAGCAATTTCCTTTATCATCCAAATCACAAACAGGTTTGAAATCCCAGAGCTAGACATTCCTCTTCCCTTTACAATTTGACATGCTAATTACAATGCCTAGAAAGTCCTATGGAACCAATGGGATGGACTGTTGGACTTAGAGAGACGGAATGATCTGAGTTCAAATTCTGACTCTGATAGTTATCTGTTGTGTGGCAATGGGCAGATCATTAAATTGCTCTGAACCTCAGAGAACTAAGACTGAAATCTGATTTTTCTACTATCCCATAAGGACCATAGTATTGCAAGATAACTAGTAAGTTCATTAATCAGGATTTTGTGCACATTTTGGAGGCTTCTGAAATACAGAAATAAAATTACTGGTAAAGGCAAAGAGAGCTGGAGTTACAACTGAGCTTTTGGAAAACAACAGCAGTTTACAAAGTGGCAAAATAGTCTACTTCGATATTTGCCTAAAAAGCATGTACCTTCTGTTTCTGTTCTCTTAAGGATCACATCCTTTTCAGACTGAGTCCTATGGTGTGCAGCTAGCCTAGAGCCAGAACAGCTGGAAATGATAGTCTTAGTGAGGCTCTGGGGTTTGCAACATAACCACAGTATGCTTGTTAAAAAAAAAAAACACACTACGCTAGCAAGTAGGCATGAAGCCAGGCCCCAAGACGCTTTGAAAATGAAAATGGAATCTTTTTCCTGCAAAAGTAATAAAATTCCATTGAATTGATGGACCAGAGCTTCAGCCAACGTATGCAGTATTTTGGGTTGCCTGACAGTCAAATATACAGTCAGATGAGCTTTAAAATGACAAAGATGGATGATCATTTCTGTATCATTGCTCTGAAAACAACAAAAGAAGGTCTGCACGAGACTTCTATCTTGTTTCTCCTTCTTTCACCATTTAATAAATCTAGGGTGCCTTTTTTTTCTTTTGTAGAAAACAGTGGGATGGTAAACAATATTTTGGCATTCATTTTGGTTATCTAAGGGGAACACATAAAGGTTCTGACCAATAAGATGTCTTGTATTCAAATTGCCTTGAACAGAAAAAAGGAAAGCAAGGGAAACATAAATAATGAGTGTTTGCCACTAAATCTGCTTAATGGGGATGGAATGGAAAAAGATATTCCCTTAATGAAGTAGAGAGACTGAGAAAATAATCTTTTTTTCTTAAACCAATGTTTTGTTAATGCTTTTTTTCTTTATTGCATGGCTGTCCCTTCATAATGATTCCCTTCATCCCTCTCCATCTCATGGTACCACAGTACAACCCATTTTTGTAGTAAAGACGTATAGAAAAGCAGAACGTGCCAATGCATTGCTAATGTCTGACAACATATGCCTCACCTTATTGCTTTAGGCCACTACCTCCCTATTGAGAAGAGAGATGCTCATTTGTCTACATGATTGTTCACTGCTGATCAGAGTTCTGATGGTTTCCTTTTAGTTTTATAGCCATCTTGGAGATTATTCACCCAGTTCTTTGAACCTGGTTTTAGTCCATACAAGTCTTCCCAGTTTTCTTTGATTTCTTTTCATATTTAGCATTTCTTGCCATACAATAACATTTTATTACATTCATATACCATAGCTTGTTCAACCATTTTTTAATCAGTAGGGTCCTCACTTTATTTCTAGTACTTTGCCACCACAAAAAAAGACCAATACCTACGCATAGTATGCAAAAATATACATATTATTTATATATGTACGTGCGTGTTGTTGTTTTTGTTGTTGTTCAGCTTTCATTTTCAAAGTGATCCAATGACATCATGGGGTGATGTAGAGTACTCAGCCTCACTCTCACTTCCATTGAGTCATTGAAGTCTAGTGGCAAGAAAGAAGTCAAGACAACAGAATGCAGTGGATGACCTTGGTGTCCTCCATGTCTAACCAGGCCCTAAGTTCTCCACAGCACCTGCTTCAGCCACCTTTATGGCTGTTAGAACAAACTGTTCTCATCTGCCCATTCTGCCAGGGGAAGTCTTCACATGCTTGGGGTAGACACCCCCCTAATTCATTGCCAGATCTGAGGCTTGTTGGTTACCCTCATCCTGTTTTAGCCCATCTTCTGAGACTGTTTACTGAGGTATGGCTAAAATATGCATGCTACAACATATTAGAGCCACAGGTAAAGTATATATGAATATATAATATATGTGCACATATTATAAAATGTGTATGCATATGTATGTATGTATTTATATATGTACATATACATGCACATATATGTAATTTTTTCCCTCTGTCTGTCCCTTTTGAAGTATACACCCAGTACTGATGTTGGTGTCAAAGGGTATATAATTCTAATTCTGTGCTATTTCCCAAAATAGTTGGACCAATTCCCAGATCCATCAATAGAAGTACAGAATCTTGATGAGATACTCCAGAGAAGTATAAGATTTGAAATTAGACTAGTGGCAATGCCAAAAGTAAATGAAAATATGATGTACTAGTTTGGGTTTATTCATTCTTTTATAGTGAGCTGATCAAGGGAAATCCTCAATCAACTTCATGATCTTCTTGCAGGATAGTGAGTGTTTCTTTGGGTTTAATGAGTCTATAAAACTATCCAAGCACTCCTTGATTGCATCAAGGGCCCACATCATTTTGGAGAGGGAGATGGGGGGGTGTCTTTCCATTGAAAATGGATAGTCAGGTATGTTGTGGTCCACTTTTGCTGTTCTATGGGGTTTATACAGCATATTAGCCTCTTTACTCACATTGGCACATAAACTTTTCTCTCTCCCTTCTCCTTCCCCTCATAATATCCCATTATTTGACATTTCTTGTTCAACCTCCACAATATTTCTCACATCCATCCCCTTCTCTCTCCTCGTATAGCCATCACCCTATTCATGGAACTCATCACCTCTTTCCTAGATAATTGCAAAAGCCTCCTAATTGTTTCTCTGCTTCCAGGCCTTCTCCTTTCACAATCTATATAGCTGCTAAAATAATCTTCCTAAAGTATAATTCTGATCACACCACTCCCCTCCTCCAAAATCTTGGCCCCCTGTTGCTTTTAGGATAAAATACAAATTCCTTTATTTAGCACTTAAAGTCTTTCACAATCTGGCTCCCGCTTACCTTTCCAGACATTTCTCTTCAAACATATATATTCCAACCAAACCATCCTACTTACTTTTCACTGAACATCTCATTTCCTCCTTTTACAGGGACTTCTCTGCCTGCCTAGAGTACCCTTTCTCTATACCTCTGCTCCTAGAAATCTCTAGCTTCCCTCAAATCTCATCTAAGATGACATCGCCTATGATGAGCCTTTTTACTGACACCATGATTTGTTAGCATTTTTTCCTCCTCAAATTATCAAGCGTTTACTTGTCTGTGTAAATATTATATGTCAAATGTAGGAATTACTAAGAATTAGTGGAATGTAAACTCTTGCAGGGGTGGAGAACCTATGGCCTCAAGGCCACATGTGGCCTCTAGTGTCCTCAAGTGCAGCCCTTTGACTGAATCCAAACTTCACAGAACAAATACCCTTATAATAGAAAGAATTGGTTCTAGAAAACTTGGACTCAGTCAAAAGGCTATACCCAAATATCTAAAAGGCTACATGTGGCCTCAAGGTCACAGGTTCCCCCCAAACCCCCAGATAGTATAGTAGATAGAGCACGTGGGACCTGCAGTCAGGAAGACTCATCTTCCTGAGTTCAAATCCAGCATCAGAGGCTTACTAGTTGTGACAAGTGAAAAGGCCAAGAGACGTGGTTTCTGAGTAATTAATAACCACTTTATTAATTATGACTAACATAATTAATAAAATGAGGTCAGTGGCACTCTTAGAAACCAAAGACACACCTTAGAAAACAATGAATGCTGAAAAAGCCTTTGAAAAAGGGGGTATACTGCAGGTGGAAATCAACTCTGAGGAGGTAAACAAAAAGTCTTCAGTTTCTTCTGCTGAGACCATGATATGATCATGAGACTCAGCGGCCTCCAGCAATCTGGATGAAGAAAACAGCAACCCATATCTCCCTAGACTACTCTGACTGGTAGTCTACTTCATAAGCTGAGTCACCCTAAATTCTAATGGACTGTTACAAGGATAGGGGCTTATTTTCTAAGGGCAAGATTTCGCCTAGACTGGATTCTGTTTGTAAGGTCTTATAGTTGGGTGAGGTCCAACCAAAAAGTATGAACCCCTAGAATTCAGGCAATCTTCTTCATCAGCAATGGCCTTCAGAAACTGCCTGAATAATCTACAGAGGTCAGTTTCTAAATTAGGAGATAGGAAGGGAAAAACCTTAATCTTAATTTAATAATTGGTCATTAATGTAAGAGAGAAATGATTTCTCTCATAGCTGTCTGACCCTGGACAAGTCACTGAACCTTGTTTTCCTCAGTTTCTTCATCTGTAAAATAAGCTGGAGGAGGAAATGGCAATTCACTTCAGAATCTTTGCCAATAAACCCCCAAATGGGGTCATGAAGTGTCAGACATGACTTAAAAATTACTCAAGAACAACAACCACGGGGGGAGGAGCCAAGATGGCAGAGTAGAAAGACACATACGCTAGCTCCAAACCAACAGCCTATAAAATATCTGTAAAGAAGAACTCCTAACAAATTCTGGAGCAGTGGAAGACACAGAACAACAGAGTGGAGGAGATTTCTGTTCCAGAGAGACCTGAAAAACCGACACCAAGGTTCCCTCCACTCACAGGCACACAAGTCAGTGAGAGAGACTGTTTGGCTGGCCGAGAGGGGAGTAGGGTGTCTCCATAACTCAGGCCCCCTTGGTTGGCAGCAGCGGGGGAAGCAGCAGAGGACAGGGGCTCCCAAAGCAGGCAGGAGTCCATTGTTGAAGGTCTCCACTTAAACCACCTGAGAGAACTGAGCCCCCACCTGAGTACCTGAACTTAATCTCACACTGAATAGCAGCCCCGCCCCTGTTGAAAGCCCTGAGGCAGGGGGAGTATCATTTGAATCTCAGACCCCAAGCAATAGCTGGGCAGATCTGGAGGTGAGATGGGTGTGGAGAGGAATCACAGAAGTCAAGTAACTGGCTGGAAAATGTCCAGAAAAGGGGAAAAAAATAAGACCATAGAAGGTTACTTTCTTGGTGAACA
>CM053774.1:54905750-54937014 GCA_028658325.1 Potorous gilbertii | reverse complement strand
GATCAAAAAAAGAGCCTAGATATCATCTTTCATGAAATTATCAAGGAAAACTGCCCTGAGATTTTAGAACCAGAGGGCAAAATAAGTATTCAAGGAATCCACCAATCACCACCTGAAAGAGATCCAAAAAGATAAACTCCTAGGAACATTGTGGCCAAATTCCAGAGTTCCCTGGTCAAGGAGAAAATATTGCAAGCAGCTAGAAAGAAACAATTCCAGTATTGTGGAAATACAATCAGGATAACACAAGATCTAGCAGCTTCTACATTAAGGGTTTAAAGGGCATGGAATAGGATATTCCAGAAGTCAAAGGAACTAAGACTAAAACCAAGAATCACCTACCCAACAAAACTAAGTATAATACTTCAGGGGAAAAACTGGTATTTCAATGAAATAGAGGACTCTCAAACATTCTTGATGAAAAGGCCAGAAATGAAAAGAAAATTTGACTTTCAAACACAAGAATGAAGAGAAGCATGAAAAAAGAGAAGTCATAAGGAACTTACTAAAGTTGAACTGTTTAATTCATACATGGAAAGACAATATTTGTAACTCTTGAAACTTTTCAGTATCTGGGTAGTTGATGGGACCACACAGACACAGACACACACACACACACACACACACACACACACACACACACACACACACGCACATGCATGCACACACAGACACAAAGAGCACAGAGTGAATTGAATAGGATGGAGTCATATCTTAAAAAAAATGAAGGTAAACAGTGAGAGAGAAATGTATTGGGAGGAGAGAGGGAGAAATGGAATGGGGCAAATTATCTCTCATAGAAGTGGCAGGCAGGAGACTTTTTAGTGGAGGGCAAAAGAGGGGAGCTGAGAGAAAAACATGAAGTTTACTCTCATCGCATTTGACTAAAGGAAGGAATAAAAGGCACACTCATTTTGGTATAGAAACCTATCTTACAGGAAAGTGGGGGAGAAGGGGATAAGCAGGGTGGGGGGATGATGGAAGGGAATGCAATGGGAGGAGGGAGCAATTTGAAATCAACACTTGGGGAGAGACAGGATCAAAAGAGAGAACAGAAGCAATGGGGGACAAGATAGGATGGAGGGAAATATAGTTAGTCTTATACAACATGACTATTATGGAAGCCATTTGTAAAACTACACAGATATGGCCTATATTGAATTGCCTACCTTCCCAAGGGAATGGGTGGGGAGAGAGGGATGGGGAGAAGCTGGAACTCAAAGTTTTAGGAACAACTGTTGAGTATTGTTCTTGCTACTAGGAAATAAGAAATTCAGGTAATGGGGAATAGAAAGTTATCTGGCCCTACAGGATAAAAGAGAAGATGGGGACAAGAGAAGGGAGGGATGATAGAAGAGAGGGCAGATTGGTGATAGGGGAAATTAGAATGCTCGGTGTATTGGGGTGGAGGGAAGGGACAAATGGGGAAAGAATTTGGAACCCAAACTTTTGTGAAAATGAATGTAAAAAGTTAAATAAATTTATTAAAAAAAAAAAAAAGAACAACAACCACAACAAGGTACATTGGCTAGAGAACAGTCCCTGGAGTCAGGAAGAGTTCCATTCAAATCTGACCCCAGATTTGAGATCAAAACTGGGCAAATCGCTTAACTTTTAATCTGCCTTAATTTCTTCATGTATAAAATGAGAATACTTATAGCAACCTGCTGCTCAGGGTTGTTGTGAGGGTCAAAGGAGATGGTATTTGTGAAGAGCTTTGCAAACCTGAAAGTGCAATATAAATGCTAGCTATCTTTGATAGAATTCTTTCTTTTTCGTTTTTATAACCCTGTCACGTAGCATATTACTGCATACATTGAGCACTGAATGAATCTTTATGGAATTTCAATGATTAGGAAGTATTAATGGAGGAATATATCAAGTACTCTTGCTGAAAAGTCCCTAAAGGCCATTGAGTCCAGTCATCTATTTCATAGATGAGAAAACTGAGGCCTAAGGAAGTTAAGTAACTTGCTTAAAATCATACAAGTAGTAAGGGACAGAGGTGAAATTTGAACCAAAAATGCCTATGTCCAGACTCCTGCCCCTGGAACTTTTCCATTGTCCCATGCCACCTCCCAATCTTTTCTATTGGGTCCTCCTATATGGACACATTAAAGCTCATGTGAGCTTCTTGAGAGCAGATACATTGTGGCATATTGCTTTGTACATAATAAAGGCTTAATAAATACTTTTTCATTCATTTATTTGTTCATCCATTTATCCATCCAGTTATTCATTTCGTTTCTTTATCTATCCATTCTTTCATTCTTCTCATTCATATAGTCATTCATCTCATTCATTTGTTCATTCATATTTAAAATTCCTTCCTACCTCAGTTGCCTTCCTCAGAATATTGGTTTTATCTCTTTTCTTTTTAGTTCTCTTTCCATCTCAGCTCTAATTCTGGTTTGGTTTGACTGTTTCAATTCTTTTCTGATCTCATCACAAGGCTTCAGGATCCCCACAGAGCATGGCTTATATTGCATCAACTTACTACTCACACAGAGTTATGGAAGTTATTTTGTAAGGTGTGCAACAGGAGATTGCTTGCTGGGAGATGTATCTGCACCCCACTGAGTATTGACAGGAGGACTCTGAAACAGAGGGTTGCCACAATTATATTTCCATTAGGCAGAGTTGACAAAAGGTATTTCATAAAGGCAATAGGTTACATAGCTCCAATCTATATAATGTGTAATTTAAAAAATTCATGGTAGAATAAAAGGTGTTTCCCCCCTCCCTCATAGTTAATACCACATATATTATTTGTCAAGCAACAATCCATTGAAATATACAAATGTTTCCAGTCTTGAGAAACAAGAATTGAATGACTGGCTGCTTAAAGAGACTAGTTCACAGTTATTTAGTGGCAGTGTTGAATTATTCAGATGGTACCCAGGAATCAAAGAACTAATTCTCAATTTTTTTCACAGTTCCTAGGCACTGGCAATTCTGTTTTGGAGTTCTTATCCTATGTCCAGGGCAATGAACAGAGCTATGTAAATAGGATCTATGTAGAGGCGAAGAATGTTAAATTTGGAAGAGATTTTAAAATTCATTTAACAATTCATCTCTGTAGCATGTAGAGCCTAGTTAGCATAGACTGTGTGAATGATTTGTGATTTGTTTTTTCCTTTTTACAGATCGTTTGTGCCCATTGCTCTACCGTGTATCTTTGACTGTGTAGAGTGCCTTTCCCTTGACATGTGGCACGGGGGGAAGAGTCGTTGTATTTCTAACATATTCTTTTGCTTAATTTGAAGGTCTTTCCCACCCATTAATAGACCCGAATGCCGTGCTTAAATCACATGGAAGCCTAAATTACATGTCGGGGGAGGAACTTGCTGAATGAGTGGAACAGGAAGGTTCATGATTTCCCTGGGAAGAAGTTGGTGAGAGCTGTTGGGGTGGGGGAGAGAGGACAAAGGCAGACACAGCTAGTGTTGTGTTTATGGGAAGGTCCCAGGAAGGGATGGGGGGGCATTTGAGGTTGGGGATGAAAGGGTGGGAGGCTTGGGAATGACATCCGCTGCAGTGCTAATGTGTATTGACTTCTTGGTTACTCTGACAGATTTGGCTTTCTGGTGTCTGAATAAATGTCTTCTAACTTCTATATGGAGTCTGTTATACTTTGCAATTCAGAACTACGCTATCATATTCATAGTTGCCCTCAGTGCTGTGAATATTGCCTGGAATCAATACATTTGGCATCATGAATAGAATCACAGGGTATAAAATCTGTATTTGGACGCAGAAAGGCTTTAGAGGAAGAAATGGATATTTCAGGAAGGGATTTACCTTATTCCTCCCTAACAAGGGAATGGGTTAAAAGCACTGGACCATGTGAAAACTGAGAGCTGAGGTTACAGGAGGGAGAACCTGGAGATTTGGAAAGATGTTTGCAAGGAATACCAATAAAACCAGGGAAAAACCAGGTGTAGGAGAGGCTGGATTTTATTTACAGGTTACCATGTTATGTGTAAAAGCAGTGATGAGCTGCTGAATGAAGACATTCAGATGGAAAAAGAGTTAGCTAGTTTGCATGGGAATTCTCACTGTTAGGGCTCTCCTTTAAAAGAGCAAGCTGGAGAGTCTCGGGTGGTAGAAAACTTTAGCTCAGAAGAAAAAGAGAAAAATTGGCAAAAGAAGTACCCAGCCTATTTGCCACAGTGATGACTGGCAGGAGAGTGAATGGGAGGAAAATGTAATGAAGACAGAGGAAGAAAATGAAACAATTGTAGAAGGGAGAGGCTTCTCAGGCAATTTTATGGTATGGGAGCAGTGAATACCACTAGCCAATTTTGACTCATCAAGCCCAAACTTTTGACTATTCTCATTTCCTTTTTTGACAAGTTTAGGAGACAGATTGACTGAGAAAATGATATGAGGAAAGGATATCTCAATTTCAATGAAGGATTTCACAAAATCTGTTTCTAACAAAGACTCATGCATCTTTGAAAACAATATAAAGAGATGTGGTCATTCTAGAGGTTATTGGAACAGTAAAATACACTGACATGCACATGATTTCTTAATAGCTATCTGTCTAAATGAGAATATTTCACTGGAAGAATGACCAAAGCAAGGAACAGAGAACATAAAAGATGAGAAACAATTAACCAGAGATACATCTTTACATCATTTTCCTGTAAAGGTTGCATGTCAAAGATAAAGAATTTATTCAAATTTATAAGAACAAGATTCTATTCCGAATTGAAAAATAGTTACATATATATATATATATATATATATACATACATACACACACATGTATATACACATACACATATCTATCTATATATATAAACAGGCAGTTTTCAGAGTATGAATTCAAGTTATTCAAGAATATCAAGTTATAACATCAAATACTCAAGTTATCAATAATCCTATTAAAATACTCCAAATTACTAATAATTAGAGAAATGCAAATTAAAACAACTCAGAAGTTCGACTCCATAAATATGATAAAAGAGGAAAATGACAATTTTTTGTAGGTACTGTAGGAGAACAGGTGACTGACACTGATACACCGTGGGGCACTGTGAATTGGTTTAGTCATTCTGGAAAGCAATTCGGAACTGTGCCCCAAAAGTAACTATACCATACCTAAACTTTGATTCTGTAGGGTCAGAGTCCTATATAGCAAATTGATCAAAGAAAAAGGTATGAAAAGATCCAATATGCAGAAAATATGATAGCAGATGATTTTCTAATAGCAAAGATCTGTGAACTAAATGAGTCCCTAGTAGTTAGGAAACAGCCAAAGAAATTTTGATATATGAATGGAATATTATTATGCTATAAGAAATGATATGATTTGATTGGAGTGATGTGAGTGAAATAAGGAGAGCAAGCTATACAATAACATTGTAAAGACAAACAATGAACTGGGTTTAAGTGAGAGAGGTTGTGCAAAGTTACCAGTCTCACTTTTTCCTCCAGAGCCATCTGGATCCAGTGGCAAGATACAGATCAGAATAACTGGAGATGGCCCTGCATGCAGTGGGAGACCTTGGCCTTTTTTTAGGCTAAATCTTTAGTAAATCTTAGTTTGCCTGAGGCAACACTCATTCAGTGATTAAACCTGGTTAAGAAATGAGCTAAGGAATGGCCCATTTTATCTAACAAAAAAAAAAAATCAGTCTGGGAGGGGAAGACCCTTGGGGTTTCTGGCAAAACAAATAATCACTATTTACATTCACTGAGCATTCAGGGTCCAAAAAAGGACTACTAAGTGGGGCTTGACCTGGGACCTATTGACTAATTAGTGAGAGCCAGAGTGAATTGTGTTTAAAACATGGTCTTTCAGAAAGAAATCTAGCCAGGACACTCCAAGATATCTTGCTAGATTTCAGCCATTGAAATTTACATTCCTATGGGCAGAATACCTGTACCCACATGATACCCCATGTGGACAGAAGGTATGCTCCCTTCCCCTCCCGTCTCTTCCCCTCTCCTCTCCTCCTCTCTCCCGTACTTGCTTCCTGCTTCTCTGTAGTAATTGTTTTTATTTTGGATTTTCACAGATTTATTTATTTATTTATTGGTTAGACAAAAGGGGCCATTCCTTGACTCATTTCTTAACCAGACTTAATCGCTAAATGGGTGCTGCCTCAGTCAAAATGACAACTCAGATAGACCTTAGCTTAAAAAGTCAAGGTTTCCCACTGCATCTGGGGTCATCTTGAGTCATCTTGATCTATATCTTGCCACTGGACCCAGATGACTCTGGAGGAGAAAGTTAAGGCTGGTGACCTTGAACAGTCCTCTCTCATTTAAATCCATTCATTTTCATCATCCTCCTGATGTCATGGTCTTCTTTGAGAATAAACTACAAGTGACTACAAAGACAAATAATTTTGAAAGACTTAAGAATCCTGATCAATGCAATGATAGTCATATTTTCAGAGAACCAATAATGAAGTGTGCTATATTCCTCTTGATAGACACTGAATAAAACATGCATGCTGAGATGTAATCAGTCAATAAACATTTATTAAGTACCTACTCAGTGCCAATGTGGGAATTTGTTTTGCTTCACTTTGCAATTTTTTTGTTCCTATTTTTTGTTCTATTTTGTTCCTATTTTCTTTTTCCAGTGGCAGAAGGTGATAGAGAAAATAAGTGCTTGTTAATTAAAAATGAAATTTAAATTAAAAAATAATATCTCACTCATGTAGGAATACATCTGAGTATCTATTTAAAGCAATAGTAAATAAACTGGAGTAATCTGATTGTCTGTTTTTTGGTCATTATATTCTATCCACATTATGTTCATGATTTCTAGTTCATTTTCTATCCTCCTAATAGGAATATTGACTTTCTCCATTTAGGTTTTCAACATTCTAGCTATTTGCATCCATCTGACAGCACGAAATACTCCCTAGTGGGAACTTTAATGCTTGAGTTTACTTGAGTTCTCTTTAAGTACCTTGTTTGTAAGTTCTAGTATTTCACTTTTTCAGGTAGAGAAAAAAAATCCATCTAGCTATTTAGAGTAATAGCAAACAAACGGGAACAGTCTTGTTTTTTTGGATGATGTATTTAAATATTTAAAGGCCTGTCATGAAGAGAAGGGATCAGATTTGTTCTTCTGGCACTAAAAGATTAGAATTAGAACATGTGAGAAAACTTTTGTTTCACACAAGGGGAAATTTTCTATACTGTCCAAAGGTGGAATGCATTACTTTGGGAAGCAGTGACTTCCCAACATTAGAAGAGGTCATTCCAGTTGGATCACTACTTGTCAGAAAGGAAAGGAATAGATGAAGGAGATAAGGCGGAAGGAAAGGAGGAAACAGGCATTTATTAAGCATCTACTACTATATGCCAGGTACTATATGTTGTTATTGTTGACTCACTTGACTCTTCCCTTTATCATTTGGGATTTTCTTGGCAAAGATACTGGAATGATTTGCCATTTTCTTTTCCAGCTTATTTTACAAATGAAGAAACTGAGGTATACAGGGTTAACTGGCTTGCCCAGGGTCACATAGCTAAAAAAGTATCTGAGGGGTTTGAACTGAGACCTGAATCAAGGCCCAGAGCTCTATTTCCTGCACCACTTAGCTGCCCTAGAAGACACAGGTGGGAAAGACGAAGGGAGAAGAGCAGAAAGGAAGAGTTCTAGATCTAGTGTCAGAAGATAAGGGTTCAAATCTTAGTTCTGTAACTTAGTATTTGGATGATCTTGGGCATTGGTTTTGCTCTGAATGTTCCTTCTGATACTAAATTTATGACCCTTAATTCCAGTTTTTCATCCCATTAACTTTTTCCCATTTCAAATATAGTCTATTTAATTTTTCTGGAGGAGGGGATAAGTGGGCTCACTATTATACATATCATGGAGGGAAATCCTATGACGGAAAGGCAGGGATGAGACCTCTTAATCAACCTTGCTCATATCAAATTACTATGATCAGTCCATTTGCCTATTAAATCTAGGATGGTGCCTCTAGTTGAGTCTGGCATTCATGCTTTACGGGAGAAAAGACAGACTGCAATGCCCCAAATGAAGAAGGTAGGAGGTGGAGAGGGAAAGGGGAGAAACAACTTAAATTTCTTGGTTAAATACATCCAAGGATACTGATTGTATTGATCCACCAATATTTCTTTCTCTTCTTGGGCATGTAAGTTTCACGCCCATGGAAATATACAATATCAATAGTGAGATGGGAGGCCATGGGCTTTGGCCTCCTTGGAGACATTCAAGCAGAAGTTGGCTGATCACCTGTCCTGCATATTATGGAAAGAATTTCTTTCTTGTTATGGGTTAGACTAGATGGCAGCTGGTGCCTCTTCCAGCTCTCCCAAATTCTGTGATTTCATGATTATTTCGACCCACAGCACATTAATGTCTAAGCCTACATTAAAGTGTTTTGTAATGTGTAAACTAGAATTTGGATTAGAATATAAGAAGGTTAGTCACTGTGACACTTGATTTCCATCTTTAAAATATCCCAAAAGTCAGTTCTTCCAGGAATTCTTTTTCAAATAACACCTAATTTTGACCATTCTTAGATAATTCAAC
The DNA here is from genome assembly GCA_028658325.1 of Potorous gilbertii. Lineage (NCBI taxonomy): Eukaryota > Metazoa > Chordata > Mammalia > Diprotodontia > Potoroidae > Potorous > Potorous gilbertii. The sequence goes on along the minus strand of CM053774.1, from coordinate 54,928,481 downwards.
TTATGCGTATTGATTTTCAATCATTCTTAATCATGTCTTTTGTATGTCCATTTGACTAAAATAAAAGCTTCTTCTAATCAAATACCATGTATTTATTCTTTTTCTTTGTATTCCCCAGTAATGAGAGACAGTGTGATATTCTGGATAGAAATTTAGATTCAAATCCATGAAGACCTAGAAATAAACTCTGTCTCTGACATTTACTGCTTATGTGACTCTGGACAAGTCACTTAACCAAGACTACATGTTTCAGAGAATGTGACAACATGCATTGGCAGGAGGAATTTCCTCATCTGGGAGTTCCCTACTAATGAAAACACAGGTCAAATCCCTATCTCCATCTATAATAATACTTAACACAGTGCCCCCCATACTACATGCACCCAAATGTAGCGTTCAGTTCAGTTCAATAAGAGGGAAGTATGAGAACATGTACATGTTTTCATTCAGTCACATCTGACTCTTCATGACCCCATGACCCCATTTGGAGTTTTCTTGGCAAAGATACTGGAACGACAATTCTTTCTCCAGTTCATTTTACAGATGAAGAAACTGAAGCAAACAGGATTAAGTGACTTTGCCCAGGGTCACATAATAGTAAGAAGATTTTGAGACCAGATTTGAACTCATGAAAATGAGTATCCCTGACTTGAGGCTAGCACTCAATCCACAGCACTACCTAGTTGCCCTGGGAAGTAAGAAAAACCTAGAAAACAACATACACAATAACCTACAATGTAAATGGGGGAAAAAATCCATTAAAAACTGAACACTATATAATTGTGACAGATGAGCTTGATACAAAAAAGAAACTGAATGCATCTTGTTCCCTTTTTATAGACAGGAGACTATGGATATGGAACATAGAATTGGACAATGAGCTGCATTAATTTTACCAAACTATTTTCTCTCACCCTGACCCCTGTGTAGGTATAAGAGAGAAGGACACATTGGAAAATGGAGGTAATATAAAAACATTCATTTTTATGTAAAAAATATCAATAATTATTTTGAAAATGTTGACAGCTAATTCAACAAATACATATTAAGTGTCTACTAGACAAACGCAAGAATTAACAGGTATCTGCCATTAAAAAGGTTACATTCTATTGGTGTGGGAATGGTGGTCAGCATGTACATAGATGAATAAATTCAAAATAGTTTATGATGTTAGAGTGCAGACAGCCCTATTAATTTCAAGGTCAGTATTATTTACTAACAGACTATGTTCAACCTTTTCTTTATCTACATAGAACCTATCACTTTGCAAGGGAAATGGTAATAACTAGCATTTACATAGCATTTCACGGTTTCCAAAAGCATGTTATTACTTCCATTATTTCATATGATCCTCACAACCACTCTCAGAGGTAGGTGCTTTGTTTTTATCCCAATCTTATAGAAAAAGCAGCTAAGGCTGAAAAAAATTATGTGATTTAAATTTCTGAAGTAGAATTTAACTCCAGGTCCAGCATTCTATCCCAAATCATTAATTTTATGAAGAATTAGGGGAACATTTTAGAATCTCATTTCAATTCTGATATCTAAGCCCTCCCCCCAGATCTGTCAGGCTTCTGTAGACAGAGTTACTCTCACATCACATTGGGGGGAATAAGTGTTCCTGAATTCTGGAAGGACTAGACAATTTCTATTTTCATTTCCTAGGGGGTTTAGAGTAAAAACCATAGTTAGCACAAAACCAATTAGCATTAGCTTTGCCCTAGGCTGCTGAATTTAGAAGGAGCTAAAAGCATTGGCAGTCCTTCTGCAGTTAGAAACAATAGAGCTTGGTACCTAGTTTGAAAGAATAATTAGGAAAATAGGAAGTTATCCTAGCCCCGTCCCTATTCCTTTACCTCTCTGTACATTTGGTTTCCTAGCAAAGATCTTGGAATACTGACTGAAAGAATCTCAGTCTCCTTCTCAAGGGAAGCTTTCCCCTCCTCCCAACAGCCAATAGTGTATTTTGTGCCTCCTCTTCCAGGAATAATTTGTGGTACTTGCCTCAGACACAAAAAGAAAAACAAAACCCAGTCTTAGGTCTATTTATAAGCTTTTGTTTTATCCAGTTTTATCTACTTTATTTCTTTTTACATGACTAATCACATATATGAAGAGGATATGTGTTCTCCAAACCATTGGCTTTTTCTGAGTTTCAGGATATCAGAACTGTATTTACAAGTTGTGAATATGCACTGCTTACTATCCAGTCATCCAGAACCACGCTGGCCCCTCAAGAAGTGAAAGAAGATGTTCCTGGGTGATGTTTGGTCTATCTGGCTGTATTCAGAATGAAGTACAAAAAAACCCCCACATCTGTGGAAATGGCATTCACATGCAGCTGAATACAATATTAACATCTGCCGCTACAATGATCACCGCATAGTCATGGTTGCACTTTCCTTCAAAAAAAATCCCCCAAAACAATAAAGAGAACCCAGATACACACACACACACACACACACACACACACACACATACATACATATATATACAGAGAGAGAGAGAGAGACAAATGAATCAGGAATTTTGCCATCTTTTATCACATCCCTCACAGCATGTTAGACCCTCAATAAATATTTATTGAATGAAAAAATGCAATTGTACTTGGAATGCATATCTCAGCGTCCAGATCTAGTCAGGTGTTTGTTTTCTCTTCCCCTTGCTTTTATAGTTCTGCGTATTTTATTTTATCCATTTAAAAGCATTATTCTAAAAAGGGGTCCATGGACTTTACCAGATTTACATGACACAAAAATGGTTAAGAATCTTTGGTTCAGAGGATTGTTTGTTCTCACATAATTCACCAACAAGAACTGACTAGTGGAGGAACAAGCTTTGAGGGGCCTTAAAGAGTCTAGGGAGCATCTTCTTGATCTAGTAGATAACTAGTTGCTTTTTTTTTTTTAAACCAACACCAGGACATCTAATTGTTGCTATGAGAGTAGAGGGGGTTTGTTGGGAAAGATGGTATAATGGAAGGAGCACAGAATGTGGAATTGGAACCCAGGCCTTAGGGAACTCACTTCTCTTTGAGACTCAGTTTCCTTATTGATAAAATGAAAAAGAACTGAACTTGATTATCTCTAAAGGCAGCCTAGAGGCAGGTGAGGAGGCACAATGATAGAGTGTCACCCTTGAATGCCCTTTAATTCAGGAAGACCTGAGTTAAAATCTGGCCTCAGACACTCACTTGCTGTGTGACCCTGGGCTAGTCATTTAACCTGTGTCTGCCTCAGTTTCCTCAACTCTAACTACTAGCAGCTACTTCCCAAGATTGTTGTGAAGATTAAATGAGATGATATCTAGAAAGCACTTAGAGCGATGTCTGTCATGTAATAAAGGCTTAATAAACGTTTGTTTCTAATTTCTTCCCTCCCTCCTCCGTTCTTCTGTTTTTCTGTTCTTCCTCCCTCCTTCCCCTCCTTCCTTCCTTCCTTCTGTTGAGGTTTAAAGTTTAGAGAGCTGGTTCAGGTGTGAAAGAATTCACTTAGACCTCTTTTAGCCAATGGGAGCTTTTTATTTTATGTTGAAAATCATCCTAAGCCTCCTTAGCAAGAAAGCTAAGTAAGATTCAGATATTTGGGGGAGTTATGCTTTTATAGAAGTCTCAGAATGATGTTGTGGTTTTAGAGATTTTTATTGAGGTTAAAGATTAAAGACAGGACAGGATGACACAGGATGAGAGAGACAAAGGGAATTCTTTATGGTTTAAGAATTTAAGGACATGATAGGAGGATACAGTTTAAAAAATAAAGGACCTATGGAACACAGGATAAAGGAGACAAAAGAAATTCTTTTGGTTCAGGTTCAAGGTAAGGGGAAAAGGACTTCAGAGCACCTTCAGATTACAGAATAAACTAGGGGTTTCACAAAGTATTGGAAAAGCAACCCTTAATATTATTTTTAACCCTTAGGGCACTGTTTGTATCTGCATCACTTCCAAAGTCTTTTCCAGTTCAAGAAATACTATGGTTCTAAGTGCTAACCTTCTAAAGATTGCCCTGCCATTTTGCCATCTCTGTAGAAGTAGTCAGCCATGTCCAGGGCACAGAATTATCACTATAGGAGATAGGCTTATAGAGCTGGAAGGGGTCTTAGAGGCCATTGATTTTTCAGATAAGGAAAATGAGGCATAAAGATGTTCACTGAATCAACTAGGAATACACAGTACTTTTATTAGGTAGCAATTCAGTCAAAGTTCTCCTGACTCTCTCTAAGAAACCTAGAGCCCTATATCCACTACATGATGCTGCCTCTTCTGGAACTTTATCCTGCCCCATCATTGACTGAGGAACCTCATCGTCACTGATGAATTAGAAGGGTTGGGTTCAAGTCGTCGTTCTGTTACATACAAGCTATATGATGCAGTGGATAGAGCATCAGTGCAGGAGTCAGAAGGACTTGAGTTCAAATATTGCCTCAGACACTTGACACTCACTAGCTGTGTGACCTTGAGCAAGACACAACCTCAACTGCCTCATCCTGGGTCATCTCCAGTCATCTTGATGAATATCTGGTCACTGGATTCACATGGCTCTGGAGAAGTGAGGCTGGTGACCTGCACAGCCCTCCCTCACTCAAAACAAAGTCAAATGCAAGTTATGTCATAATTTCTCTGATGGCATGGTCTTCTTCGGCAACAAAGGATGAACACACAAGCTATATGACCTTAATCATTTAGCTTTCCTGAGTCTCAGTTTCTCTGAAAATAAAATGGTAAAATGACCCTATTTCATGGGGTTTAGGGGAATATTAAATGATTCCATCTGAGATTTTTTTGGAATGGTGAACTTTGGTGAGGAAATTTTCTCTATTAATGCAGGATAGAAATTATAGGTATTAGAGAGTGACTTTGGGTCACAACACTCCCCAGTGTAGCCTAAACCAGATTAAAATATAATTGAGAAATATTTAACAAAATAAATTAAAATACAATAAGAAACATAATATTAATATGTGGTTTTCTACATCAATATGTGGTCTACAGGGATCTTTACATACAGTTTAATGGTCCTTATTTTTGTAAGCGTTTGACAACACTGGCCTAGGACCCTGGGTGGTTAAGTTGACTTGCCCAGGGTCCCCCAGCTTGTATGTGGCAGAACTAGGACCCAAATTTAGATCTTGCAAATTATGAGGGCAACTCTCTATCCCCTAGACCACACTGCCTGCTTCCTTGAGATGGTTGGGAGCATCAAAAGAGAGAACATATGTGATATACTTTATGTTGAGCGTAACGCGAATGAATACATAGGATCAATCATGATTAATATTTCATTATGAAGCTATTCTTGTGATTGAATTGATCGCATATCTTTTCTCTCAGAGCTGTTGATGTCATCCTAATTTTGAGAGGCCGACCTCTGAGCCCAATGCCTAATGATGTCAGCATCATTAGGCCTTCGGCCTTCTAGGAGGATGCGTCACACCTGGACTTCCTTCTGGCTCTTTGGAATCATATACTAACACTTTTAATGACAAACACTTCAAAAGAGGATAAGAGAAATGTAAGTGATTTATAAGCGTGGTTTTGGTAGCTCAGAAAAGAATGCCACGTCCCCAGTTTTCTTTTCTGAGATATTTCCCTCAATTGTTTTCATTAGAATGAACACTCAATTTCTTTTGTGAGTTTTCTTTTTAGTAGACACAGAAGGTCCTGACCAGTCCAGCCCATGTGCCAGTTCAATGAGCTAATGCACTCGTTACCCTTTCTCCAGCAATGCCCCTTGTTGCCAAAAGCTTTTCTGGAGCTGTTCATCATTAACTGCCCGAAGCTATGTCAGAATCGAGCATTTTAATAGCATGTCTATATTTAATCTATATTGAGTTGTACGTTTAACTCCTAGCAGTGACCTACTGAATCGAGCATTTCCTGAAGATTAATGACCAGTTGGAGTTAATGATACTTTGGGCCAATAACACCTCCAAGTTGTCCATTCATTTCCAGGAAATGGCTGATGGCTTAATCACAACTTCTTAAATAAGAACTTCCCACCTCCCTTCCCAGTGTGATGGAATTTGTCTGGGACTTTTTTTTTTAAAGCAGGCTCTGATCCTATTTCCATCACCTGCCAGTCAGCTTGGCCTTTTCTTGTCCTTGTTTGGAGAAAGAACAGTTGCAATGAAGATCCTATGTATATATAGAAGACAGCTGGCTGTAGAGGTCAAATTTTATGGGTGCTTCCGCATCTTGGTGGACATTTGCTCCTCAGTTCTGCAGGTTCACAAGTTGCTTTTGCTAGTTCTGTCAGTTGACCAGGTCCCGAGGTACTGATAAGGTAGGGTACAATGCAATGTAGTACAATGCAATACAACCCAATGCAATGCAAGGCTATGCAATGCAATATAATATCAGTGCAATGTAATAAGTACAATACAATATGACTTACTGCTATACAATGCAGTAGCAATGAAATATAAGACAATATAAAATAACACAATGAAACACAACACATTATGACTCAATGAAATGCAACACAATTCAATACAATACAATGTGATAAAATGCAATGCACTCCTTGGCAATAAAATGCAATGAAATACAATGTCATACAACCAAAATGAAACACAATGCAATTCAATGGAATTCAAGCATTTAATAACCATCTATACCCTTTGGGGATACAAGTTTACATAAGAGAACTCCTCACCTCAAGAAACTCAGAGTAAAGCAAGACCATAAAGTGCCTACCCAAATAGCTACAAGTAACATGATGTTCACAGTTAAGAGGTATGATACAGCAGATGAGGTATGAGGGAGGAAGTCATTACTTGAGGTTGAGGATGGGAGATCAGAGAAAGTTTCCCCGATGACGTGATAGTTAGGTTGAGAATTAAAAGATGAATGGGAAATTAACAGATAAAGAAGGTAAGAGAGGGCATTTCAAGCCTGAACAAAGATAAAGTAACAGGAGGGTGAGGAACTTATTTGGGCAGGACGGAGAGTAGTCCAGTGTGGTTGAAGTACAGAGTGCATGGAGGGAGAATTGTTGAAGACCAGACTGGAGAGAGAAGATGATACCAGATTGTAGAGGGCATGGAATACCATCAATGGAGCTTGGACTTTATTTGGTAAGCAGTAGGTCACCACTGAAGATTTTTCTGAACACACTGAACAAAACATGCAAGAAACTGATGGGTAAATAAGAACATCAATTTGCTAATCTTTCCTGAATAACATAACCTCTAAACAGGCCAAAATACTTATGTTAGCTACTCACTTCATTGTTTCCCCAATAGAAAATTATACTTTGGAAACCAAACCAAATGTAAAAGGGTTATTTGGTGAATGTAGGGTAAGAATAAAGGTAATTGGATGATATAAAGGGATAAGTTCCCTAGATATGATAGATCAATGTATTCTCCTTAATTAGCAACCCTTGTGGAGATGCAGTCTGGCATCCTGCAGGTGCTACAGCCACAGCTACTGAAGACCTTGAAAAAAAGGCATTTGACACCAAAATCACTGCCAAAATGCATCATCGAATAGTTCGGCATCAGGAACTGAAATGACTTTATCAAGAGAAATGATATTAAAGAAAAGACATTTCTCTGTGTTTTACTTCCTAAAGACCATGAGACTTTTCCTTCTTACTTGTAGCTTTCTAATATGTGAGCTCTATGACAGTAAGAGCCCCAGCTCTTAGTATAGTGCTTTACACATAGAAAGCATGTAATAAATGCCTCATTCATTCATTTTTAAAGATCCCTTGTAGGGGTTAAATAATATTTTAAAAAAGATTCTACGCATACCTGCTATGGGAGAAGTGAATAAAATAGCCTCCCTCCCAACAGATGAATCCCAGACATTGACTCAGCAAGTTTCTGGAGGTTGGCAGCTTCCAGTGAATCTCCTCAACTCCCTTTCCTTAATATCCCTTAGCAAACCTGCGGTATTGCCTCAAGAACTTCCTTGACATGTTTGTGTAACACATAGACTCTCACTTTTTTAAAAATAGATCTGATACAAGGGCTCCATCTTGTTCTGTATCAGCCATTTTGCTATAAATTACCTCTAGTGAACTATAAAGTGACCTAAAAAGACTTAGTTGGTGAGAAAGTTCTCCTACTCCGAGCTGATGGGGACATTTCTTTGATTTAGTAAGACCAGTTATATACTCAGACTATAACACCCTATCAATCTTGTGGCTAAGAATTTAAAATTTTCTCCAACTAGTATGGTATTCATTTGGTATAACCACCTGTGTTTTATAAATTACCATATTTCTTTTCTTCATTTCACAGAATGTTATTTTGAATAATGTTTAGCTTATGAATTCTGCACTGAAGTTTTGTAGATATGAAAACCCTCACACAAGTCTCATGGTAGATGCCATCAACTTTACTACATACCTGGCCAAACAAAATAGCTACTTGCTTCACTCTTAATTTACTTCTTACTGCTGTTATGGGATCTTGACCTCAAGAACTCAGATTGGTGAGTAATGAAGTAGATGAATGTTTTTTAAATGCCTAGATGATTCTTGCCCCCAAATTCTGTGTGTATGTGCTGTTGTATCCCCTGCACCCTGCACTGACTATGGGAACAAGAAAAAAAGAAAAATCATCAGCAGGTTTTCATTCAGATTGTAAAGAGATGAATATTGACATGTAATTCATTATGTTAATACCAAGTTAGTTCTAATTTAAAAGTAAAATAATATAGTACTATAAAGAAGTCACTAAATGTTTTCAAGATTGAGTGCATTTCTTTGGTATTTCTTGGAGCTGCCGGGATCCTCCTACTTGTGACTTGAGAGAATCTGCCTTCCTTCCTGTAGAAAGAAGAATCAGATCCAAACAGTTCCAGTCTCCTGAAGCTGGACCATGTCAGAAACTAGAATTTCCCTGGAAGTCCAGGTAAAAGTATGAAATTGTGAGCTAGGTCAGAGGTTTCAGGAAAAGTAGGTCTACAAGGAATTTTGGAGGGACACTACCTGAGTCAGCAGAGACTGATGAAATCTGCCTTCAGTTGTTCATCCTTTTATAGAGTGGTTTGTATCACCTGCTAATCCCTTGCTTTGATATGTAAATTGTGATCACTGATGAGGTGTCTATTTCTGACTCAAATACTAGTGAAGCTTTAGGCTCAAACATTGGCAATACTATAGTTCTATGGTGGAATGTATCAGATTTCAAGGACCTATGCTTCAAAAAGGAAGTAATTGGAGAAGTGCTGGAGTTTCTAAATTTCTTACATGTGAAACTGTTCTTTTAGAAAGAAAAAACTCAAATCCTGCCACCTAAGTGATTAAGTATTCATAGAAGCATCACATCCTTTCCCTTCCTCCACATGGAAAGACATTTTTTCATTATTGTGAGTGATGTGTTGATAAAATAAACCAGCTGTAATTTTGGACATTTGTAATATTTATGAAGTGTACCAACTTTGAATAGGAGTGAAGAAACACCATGGATAATTGTATCAAGTAGTTTTCTTTTTAAAATTTTTACTTTGAATAAAATTTTTGAGTAGCCAGGTTGTATAGTGAACAGAGCTCAATTAGGAAGACCTGAGTTCAAATATGACCTCAGACACTTATTAGCTATGTGACCCTGGGCAAGTCACTTAACCTCCATTGTCTCAAAAAAAAAGGCATTTGATACCCCACATTGGGCTCCTCACCATCTAATATAGAGCTTGTCCAGATTAGGAGTTTAGTAAATATTTGCTGAATGTAAAATGAGTGTTTAAAAAAAAATGTTGTGACCAAAATAGACTCTACAAGAAATTCATTTGCCTTGCCTATGAACTCCAAATAATCCTTTAGGAATGTGTGCTTGGGTTTTTATGTCTTTACTGAAGTCAGATTCCTGCTATCACATTGAAGACAAAAATTAACATCGGCAATATAAACTTTTCATGTTCTAGTGAGGGACATGTAGGACATTATTATTTTCTGCATGATGGGATATGACATTCAGGACAAGAAATGAGGTATTTTACAATTAAATTTTATTGTGTGAGTTCACATCTCACCATTTGTTGTTGGCAACAAGGGCCAGCAACTCTAACTACAGGTAAGTCTGAACTAATTAGCCACAGGGTTAAAGCTGGGAATGACCTCCAATTTTACCTACTCCAAATCTATCAAGTTAAAAATGAAGTCACTAAGACCCAGACAGTTAAGTGACTTACCCAAGGTCACGCAGCTAGTAAGTGGCATAGTCAGGACTTGAGCACATAATCTCAGATTCTATCACTCATTCCTAATTCATTGAATCACACAGCCTCATCTCAGTGTCACTGGTCCCATGTGATGATTGGTTGGAACAGCTGTTGCTGGGGAAGCAACCAGATACAAAGGACACAAAGGAGAATCTGGGAGACTAAGCTACAGCCTAAACAAGGACAATCCAGTGGGTGGAGGAATTGGTGGGATTAGGAGATAGTTTTTAGACCCAAGAAAACAGAGCCTTTTTAACTGAAGGTGAGGAGGGAGGAGGAGGGTAAGTTGTCACTTTCTAAAGCCATAGTGACATAATATGAGAATGCCTGGACTGAAAGGGGGTTGAAAAGTGGTGCAAATATAGGACTAGAGGACCTATCTAACCCCTACACCCCTACACTTAAAATTGCAGGATAGAAAGCAGATTCCAACGGGCTTAGCTACAAAAATTTGTCCAGCCAAATAGAAAACAAAGAATTAGAATATAATTAATAGCAAGGACAAGGTTGGGTAGGAGGTTAAGCACAAGCGAGTTAAGAAATTTAGGTTGAAGGATTATAGGAAGATGGCAGCTCACTAAGACAGATCCCAGAAAACATTGAACTGTAGCTAAGAGATGGACCACTCTACTAATTGAAAGAAAAATCACCTTTAGACTTCCTCACCCAATCCAAGAATCAGAGAGCCCGCTGAAGTCTTTGGAGATAGCAAGATTGACAAGGGAAATATACAAAAGAATATGTAGGGTAGAGCAGATAATTATCATACATTTTGATAATTGTGGCCTGTGTGACCACAGCAAATTTTGTATGCACTTTGGTTATTAAATCACAAATAAATCATCTACAAAATTAAAAGTCCCACTGATTTAGCATTCCTAGACACAAACATGATGAATGATGTTCTGTAATGAAAGTATGCTACATTATCCTGTCCTAATTGTCATTTGCCTGGATTCTAATTTTTCATTATCAATGCAGATGTGAATATTGTGCACAGACCTATGGAATTTATGTAAACATAATTGGAAATAACTAAGTTCTTGCTGTATATAGACAAATAACATGATACAGATATGTGTATGTGACATGTACTTCTGGAAACTGGATCATCATACTCACTATCTAGATGAGTTTGCATGAATTTTAAAGTTTTTGTTATTTTTATTATATTATGTTAATATTGTTATTTATTGTTATATTTTATTTATTTTTATTTCTTAATTTGTATTGTATTTAATACCTGTGATCATATGCTCATGCCTTATATTATAGAAGAGTTTAGTTCAGTACATACTGTATTACCTGAACTCAGGATTGGATGGAAATTGATTCCAGTTGTATCTAAAGGTGACCCCAAATGACGATACTTAATTCTGTATAAAGAATATTAGGTGGAAGCCTGTTACATTGCTACATTTCCTTTTTAATCTGTTAAAAGAATATTAATAAAAACCCTCTTTCTAGCAGTTTTGGTCTATGATTTTTATAAAAAAAAAATATAAGGTAGAAAGAAGTCCTAGAATCCCTTGACTAAGTTCCAACAGACTGAAGTCTAGCCAGCCTGAGCTTTCCTAGCTAAGGAGGGAGCAACCTTGGTTATTCTAGTAGAGATCATCATGGCACCCGTGGGCCCAGTCAAGTTGCTGGGGGAAGACCTTAGATAAATCCAGTTTAAGCAATCCCTGAAGCCTTGTTGGGAGCCCAGCATGAAAAAATTCCAGAGCCCATTATTTGGGGGAAGGATCCCAGGCAAAATTTATAAGAGGGAGAGATCCTAGAGCCCTGTGAGAAGAGAGAGCCCTACTCATCCCCAGGGCAGAGCCCTGCATAAGAGAATTTTAGTCCTTTAAAAGAGGGACTTTTTACACAGAGGACCAAGTAGCACCTACCCACACCATTCAATTGTGAAGCTTGACCCCAAGAATAGGACCCACCATGATCAAACCAAGAAAAATTCTGACTGCCATGAAAAATTAATAAATTTGAAGTAATAAAAATTAATAATAATTGAAAAACCACAAAATAAATAATACTGATTTTTGAAGAGAGAAGAAAACCAAATTATTCATGTAAAAAGAACTTAAAACCATTCAAGAGGAAAGAAAGGAAACCATTAGCAATTGTTCTGCCCAGTTATACCTAACAAAACTGACAACTTAGAGGAAAGGAGATGAATACTTATTTAAAACCCCCCAAAATATTTATATTAACAAAAGAATAAACAGACTATTTAAATTACTCAATATCAGAAAAATAAGTTGTCCATAACAAAAATTGAATCCCCTTCAAAACTCCAAGAGCAGATGGATTCACAATTGAATTCTATCAGAATTAATTCCAGCTCTATACAACAATAAGAAGATACTTTTCCTATTTCTATGGTACAAACATGGCCTAGCTATATAACACTAGAGAGAGAAAAACAGAGAACAAAAACTACAGACCAATAGCCCTAATGAACATGATGCAAAAATTTTAAATGAAATATTGGCAAGTGGTCTACAGCATATTAAAAAAGATTATTCACTGTGACCTAGCTGAGTTTATACTAGGAATGTAAGACTGGTTCAACACATACTACTTTATATCACTAATATAAATAATCAAAACCATATAATTATATCAATAAATGCTGAAAAAGACTTTTGAAAAAATCCAACATTCAATTCTATTAAAAATTCTAGAAATCGTAGGAATAAATGGAACTTTATTTGATATAATGAATAGTATTTATCTAAATCTAAGGGCAAATGCTATATGGAAAGGAGGAAAATTTCATTCCTTCAAAGCAAATATGTCTAATGAGGGCCCTATTAAACATTATGCTGAAAATATTAGCTACAGTAATTAGATGAAAAATTTAAGCAATAAACATAATCAAAGAGAAAACAAAATTATCCCTTTTTGAAGATGAGAACTTAGAGAACTTTGCATAGTCATTGAAAAATTAATTGAATTAATAACTTCATCAAATATAGGCATAGATAATTCCACATCTGGCATAAACTAAACTTAGACCAATATCTCACACATACACCAAGATAAACTCCAAATGGATACATGAACTAGGTACATAAACAGTTCCACCATAAATAAATTAGAGGAACAAGGAGGAAATTGCCTTTTGAATCTTTGAATAGAGGAAAAGTTCATGACTAAATAAGTGATAGAGAAGATCACAAAAGATAAAATGAACAATTTGGATTGCATAAAATAAACAAGTCTTCCTATAAACAAGTGAAATATTATAATAATTAGTATCAATACAGGTAACTGAGGAAAAAGTCTATACCCTCAAAAAAAAGTCAAAGAAAGAGGGAAAGGATCTACATGTATAAAAATATTTGTAGCAACTTTTTTTGTGGTAGCCAAAAATTAAAAAGTTAAGTGTTTTATTATTGGAGAATAAACAAATTATGGGATATGAATGTAATAAAATATTATTTCATGAAAAATCATGAAATGGACGATTTTAGAGGAAATTGAGAAGACATGAAGTAATGCAGAACGAAGTAAGCATAGCTAGGAGAACAACATATATAATAATATTGTGAAGAAAAATAACTTTGAAAGTTCCACAGAATGATGAACAATGAGTCTAAAAAAATGAAGATGAAACTTACCACTCACTTCTTAAAAGAGAGGGGATATGCTTAAAATGCAAAAAGAGATGTTTTCAGACATGGTGAATTGGAAATAGTTTGATTGAACTATGTAGACATGTATTGAGGGATTTGTTTTTCAGATAAAAAAATTTGTTCAATGGGGAGGTGGTAGTGGAAGGACAGAATAATAAAAAAAATTTCTTACTTGAAAAACTAAACTATTGAGAAAGAAAAAGAGGTTAGATGGTCTCTTATTGGTGCTAGGGACCAAGATTAAACACAAAAAATTTGGCAGCTTTTGAAACTGTTACCCTTTTCATCTATTACTGCAACCCTATACCCCCATTATATGTTACAGGCAGTGTATCATAGTAAATCTCCATTTAGAACATTTAAGTAATTACAATGCTGTCATTGGGAAGCAGGGGCAGAGAAAAAAAATCTATGCACCGAACTGAACTCAATCAGCACTGACATTTTCCCTATAAATTAATAGGAAGTTGCAGCAAAATGGAAGAATGGCTCACCAGTTCTCCTTGGAGAAGTCAAGAAAGAAGTTGGTATAATTACTTTTATTGTGCATCTAAAAGCAACAAGGAACATAAGACGAAACATGCCAGGATTTCATGAGGCAATTGGTCTCTTATCGTAATGCTCTCAGTGAACATGTATAAAACATACATAACATAAAACATAATTGCAACTTATGCATTGAAATCTGTTACAAGGGATGAAGAGACAGAAATATTCTAGAAGAACTCAGTAAGAACTTCCCAATTAAATTTACATACATGAATGCTTGGTGACTTCAAAGCAAAGGTGGACTCATGAGTAATGTTGGACAGGGGCCATCTCCAGTTGTCCTGATCTATATTTGGCCCCAGATGGCTCTGGAGGAGAAAGTGAGGCTAGTGATTTTGCACAGCCCTCCCTCATTCACATCCAATTCAAATGCAAGTAATGACATTATCTCCCTTAAGGCATGGTTCTTTTCAAGAATGAAAGACAAAGCATACACAATTTCAGACAGTGTGGCTCAAGATTAAGAAATAATAAGGAAAAGGCTTATAGGCTAGTCTGAAGTGTCACACACATATCGTGAATCTTTTCTCTAAGTAAAGAGTCAGAGGTGCTGGAAATGGAGAATAACAAACAACAGCAAACATGTATTAAGCATTTACAATGTACATGGAGCTGTGCTAGTCCTTGGAGATTTAAAGATAAGAAGAAAATACTTGCTCTCAAGGAATTTACATTGTACTGAGTTTACACTAATCAGTATAGTAGGAAGAAAGTTGAGGAGATAGAAAACCCTAGCAATTGAGAGATCAGAGGAGACTTCATAGTGGAGGCATCATCTGACTTGAAACTTGAAGGAAGTCAAAGATTGTAAGAGGAAGAAATGAAAAGATCCCTCCAAGCAGGGTAATGATGCATTAGTTAATGGCGAGAAATAATTTCCAGAGAGATTTGGTTAAAACTAGAGCTTCCTGAAAGAAATTGGCCAAATCAAATGAATAGAATGTAGGGAATATCAAAATGGCCTGTGTCTCCTTGAGTGCTTTCAAGTAAGAGGTACACTCTTCTGGTCCTGTAGAGCTCTTGGTCCTTTATCAGTTTTTGACATGCTACCAGCATCCATGTGAGAGTTATAGGAGGAGACTTCAGCAGTAATTCAATTTAAGACTGAGTTGCTTTTGCTTACATAAAGAAAAAGCTCTGTTTCTTATATCACTTACCAGCTATGTCATTCTCTGAGAATTAGTTAGTTAGGGTAGAGGCCTGAATTAATGTAAAGTCTTTTTTTGAACCCAATATTATTCCTTTGAGCAACTTGGTCTTGACACACATATGGCTTTTTAGTTATCTCAGAAATAGGTCATTATTTGGGGGGACTAGAGAGTAGAAGCTATAATGGGAAGTTTCTCATAATTAGTATAAAGAATGGATTCATTCAATGATCTTGGGTCTTATTGCAAGACAGATATTTTTAGGAATTAATAATTATCCTAAGAATGGCCTTGAAGGTGTCTTTCATTTTCTAAGAGTGTTGGTGAGTGAGAAAGAATTGGTCTGTTCTTTTTTTAAAGTTACAAAGTGGAAAAACTATGGAATTTTTAGCATGCAAAGTATGAGATTACATGTAACTATATGCCAAAAAAAACAGCATGAAAGCAAAAAGGAGTATAATAAACTACTATCTATCTATCTATCTAGTTATGTAAATGTTTCTTCTGCTTAGGAGAAGAAAGGCCCCAAATTTAGAGGTCACCCTTGGGAATTCTGTGAACAAATGTTAAATTAATCCAACAGTTCTCTTAATCTCATAAAAGTAGAATCTCAAACTATAAGGTAGTTTTATAGAAGTTAAATAAGGCATTAACTTCTCAGAATAAGACTGACACAACGAATAAAGTGCCTTGGACAGACTTGTTTCTTAGCAAGATTATTTTGGCATCTTTGTAGATACTTGCTTGGAGAGGGGAATAATTAGAAGTAAATAGACCAATTAGGAGAATATAACCATAATTTAGGGCCTGAATAGTCCTATGAATAGAAAGGAGACATGAGAGAGATGTGGAGGTAGAATCAATAAAACTTGGCAAATGACTGGATAAAGGGAATGAGAGGCAGAGTGGAGTCAATAAAGACTCTAGGTAACTGAGAGGCTGATGGTTCTCTCAACCAAAACAGGAAGTTTGGAAGAGTAGAAGGTTGAAATGGTGGAGAATGCTGGAACATGTTCCATTTTGGATACGTTAAATTCAAAGTGCCAATGGAACACTTAGGAAGAGCTATCCATCCGGCAGTTGGAATGCATGATTGGAGTTCAAAAGTGTTCTTAGGGCTGGATATATAGATTTTATAGTCATATGTATTGAGAATATATTTAAACCCATGAAAACACAAAATTAGAAAAAAGGGTAAAAGGTAGTGAAAAGGGTGGCCAGCAGTTCCAAGATTATCTATTCAAACTATTGGTGCGAAAAGAAAAGATAAATAAATAAAGGAAAAGGGCCCAACCTAGACTATCACTATTTCCAATGTAAATTCAACTCATATGAAGCAATTGCTCCATTCAGATGACTAAAAGAACCCAGAAAATGCCTCTGCTAGAAAACTCTTGACCTCTTTGCTAAGCAAAGAGATGTGACAGCCAAGGACAACATGAATTTAGAATATAAATCCATTTGTAAAACTTAATGACAGAGGAGGAGGTTGGTGAAGGATTATGAGAAATATCAATCTATAAACCTGTAAGAAGTGGTGGAAGGTTAAGCAAAAGTATGCAGTAAGATTGATGAGAGGCCCAATTAAACCAGATCATTAAAAAAGACATTTAAAGGTGAAACTGGAAAGAGAGCAAAAGAAAAACAGTATCATCAATTACTATTTCTATAATAAACTATTTTCATCAATGTTAATAGAATTACAGTATTTGGACCAATATCTCAACTCTAACGTATAACATGAGTTAGTAGAATGGTACAATTGAAGACTAAGATGGGAAAGAGAAGTTGAACCATGTAAAGAAGGAAGTTTCAATTATATGACATCACTTGCCCTTTCCCCTTGAGATGCTTTGGTGTCCAGGGCATGGACTGATTAGATTAGATGAACTGATTTGATGACATGATGCAGGATTCCAGGGTAACATAAAAAGCCTAAAAGACAGAGGGCATAGATGAACAGCTGTTGGGACTGAAAAGCAGACTTTGATATTTGATGTGGCCACATGTTATGGGCAGGAATCATTTGTGCCCATACCTTGGCAAAGACTTAATATAGTGTGTTCTGTCTCTAGAGAATGACACTTGTCCACCACTGGTTTCTAACCTTGTAGCAGCTGTTGAAGCAGCAGGGGCAGCCATGTTTCTTGATATAGTTCTCAATCATTTGTAAGGCTAACAGCAGCAGTAACAGCTTTAGAATGATTCAATCATGACCTCATTTCCAGCAAACTTATATCCCTCTTTATCCACTGCTTGCTGGCCACTATAGTAGCAGGATTTGAAGGACTCTAATGAGGTTCTAAAGTGAAAAGAGGAGTTTCTGCTCAGAAGACTGACATTTGAGCTTAACATGAATGTTAAAGAATCTCTTGTTGGCATTTTGATATCATTGAACATTTTCCTTTGCTAATTAAAGTATTTGCTTTCATTACCCTAAAAAGCTGAAGAGATTTGTGAGTAGCATGTAGAATAAAAGAGGAAGGGGGGGACCTCCCAAGGAAGATAGATGCACATGAGTCAAAGGGAACACACACTGTTGCATTGGTGGGGGGACCCTTATTAAACACACAAAACAAATACATGCTGGACTTGAAGGACTTTTGAAAGTATGTAATTATCAAGATGCCTAAAAAAGAAGGATAATGAACAATTTAAAGAAATCACAGACAGCATTATTACCAAACAATGGCTATTGAGATCTCAATAACTATTGATCCATGTGTATGCCTGCTTTCTCATCTCTATAAAAATCTTTGTGCATGAGATATGCAGCCCAGGTATGGCTTTGGACCCACCCAAACTGTTATTATTGCCCATAGGCATGGTCCCCAACATGGGGCCATCATCTCCTCTCTTTCTCTTTGTCTTGGCTTATGTACCCTAACCTACCTTATACCATCAGGTCTGGGGGTCCTTCCCATTGCGGGGTCAGTGGCAGCTACAGTCTTGTGGCAGCTAGTCAAACCTTCTCAGGATCTGGGAGTAATTCTATCAGGGTGAGTGGATACACCCCTACTGCTTACCATAGTAGCTCATGAATTCCTACCAATGTACTTTCCATCTATGAAAAAACCAGTCTCAATGACATCATTAACTCCTAAACATGAAGCATTTTCTAAATGAAAAAACAAAAGCAAATAAAATCACATTTACTGAATAGAAGAGAAACACAAGCACAATTATAATATTTATTCAATAAAAAGGCAAAAGCACAATTATAATATTTATTCAATAGAAAGGCAAAAGCAGAGCAGAAATAATTATAATATGTACTCAATATAAAGCAAAAATAATCTCAACCTTTACTCAATAGGAAGAGGAAAAAACCAAGGAACAATATTTACTGAATAGATGTAAAGAACAGAGCAGAAATCATCATATCATTTGCTCAATAGAAGGCAAGAGCTAGAATAAGCAAAATATAACAGTCCACACATAATCTCGGGTCACAATCTCAACTGACATGCATAGTGTCTATAAGAAAGAGAGATTGCACACAGAGAGATAGCAGACATCTAGTAGAGAAATATCTGAGTACTGTTATGAAGGAATAAAGATACCAAGTAGTCACATTCAGACGGTGATGTTTCTAGCAGTTCATGTGGTAGCAGAATCAAATTTGGTCCCAGGCTCTTGGTAGCACAAGAATCCAGACAATTGTTTCTTCAGTTATCTTATAATTGAAGTGAGCGAGAAAATGGAATTGTATGAATTGAGACACCTGGTTTCTTATCAGTGGAAGGAATCAGGAGACACTGAGGTGCATGTGGGGGTAATCTTATGACTTTCCTGTGAAAGAAGCTGTAACTTAACCTCACAAAATTGTAGATAAAAGCAAAATGGAATTACTCATGCTATTTTTAATGTAACACCACTATGCCCCTTTAATCCTGTGGTTCTCAACCTCCAAGATAATTTATTCAAATGTTTTATCTATTAGGGATTTCTGGATGGAAAGACAGTGTAATTTAAGAAGCATTAAAAGAGTAGGATGAGAGGTATAAAAAGTTCAATGAGTCATAATCTCACATAAGTCTTAAAGAGAACAAACCTTGTTAAATATGCTCTATAGGTAAACTAAGTCAGGCTACATATTAAACTACTTAGAGAGCTCACTATGGACTAATTGGAGAGGGGAGATTTGCTGTCACCGAGGTGATCAGGGAAACTCAGCAAGCATAAAGCCATGAAACAAAAAACCAAGGCAATAAAAAACGATCATCAATATTAAATAACATTAAGCCTTCTTGTAACCTGGTAACACGCTCCCAACGTCCATTTCATCAGCACATTTTATCCCAAGTCACAGAGGTTGCAGCTAGTTTTCTGGTCCCTGGAAACATCTTCTCTTGGACATTCTGTAACGGGGCGTTCCTTCATCCTAGGTAATTCTGCTAAAACTGCCAGTAACAAGATGGTGCGATTTAGATCAACCTCCTAAATTTGGTTTTCCAGTGATTAGTTCATGTGGTGAAAACTAACTCAAGTCTTTATGGTTCTTATCCTATTAGCAACAGAGTTGTAGGAAGAATATCACATTAGGAACCTATAATTCTCCTGAAATTTTGGAGAATTTCAGTTTTTACATATCTCTTGTTGTCTCTGTCTTTACCTAAACCCCACACCTGATATGGACACTATCATCAAGAGGCTGAAAGAAGGATCTTAGAAAACAAAAATAAAAACAGATCCATGAGGTTTTTACTTGAAAAGTTAGTCTTTCTATCTCTCAGTATTATCAGACAGAGGTTTCAAAATAGAAAAATAATTTTGCTTTCTACACAATTAAATGCAATTTTATATGTTAAATTCTTAATCTAATTTTGAGAACATATTAGTAAAATGTACTCAAGGTCTATATGTCTCATTAGAAATATTTAAAAATCCACCCATCCACCCGTCCATCCATCCATCCATCCATCCATCTGTCCGTCTGTCTGTCCATCTGTCCATCTGTCCGTCTGTCTGTCTGCCTGCCTGCATGTCTGTCTGTCTATGTATTTCTCCTAGGCCTTAGAGAAATTAATCTGGTCCAGTTGTTTTCTCAAATTTACTACTACATTTAATTGGAAAAGTTTTATATCCTTGTCATAATCCTCTCCTTTTGAGTATATTATCCCCATGTCACCCCGAAAGAATGAGTTACTTCAAGTATCTAATTATATACACAAATATTTAATTATTAGCACATGGATTCCAAGTTCAAGAACTCACTTACTTAGTTGTTTGCAATATGAAATTCACCACAACTTTAGATTAAAATATGAAAATTATTTTCTACTTGCATCCTATATAGTAACTCAGATGTTTCAGTAGCAATCTACTAAATAATGGATTTTGTATTGCAATGACAAAATTTCTACTGTTCACCTGCCCCGATTATGGAAATTTGCTATGAAAGGAAAAAGAGGAACATGATGATAATGATATCAAGACTGTCCCCTCAAGGGTAGAGATTGACCTGACATAAGCCATAACAGGGAAAACTCCCTTGGTTGTTTGATTCCAGGCAAGAGTCATAGTTAACTATAGTTATAGTCATAGCTAATCATACAGCAAAGTTTCACAGTATTCACAGAGTATCATAGCCAGGCTCAAAATTAGCCTGGTGGGAAATTACCTGTTCAGAAAGACAATGGAGAAACTGAATCAAGAGGATCCTAACTTTGCCTGTGTACAATCATCCCCTCAGCTTTTCTAGACACAAACATCCACTTATAGCAGTTCTCAGACTGTACACCCTTTGAGCAGCTCATGGCATTCCCCTTGAACGGTGGACTACTTCATGACAATTCGGACAACCATACCTGAAATCAGATTCAGAACAATATCAAATTACAGGCCCCAGGAGATTTTACTACAAATAATAAAATTTCAGTAATACTTACTTAAAGTCAGATTACTTTTGTTTTTCTCATGTTGCAATAACAGTTAACAATAAGCAAATATAAGAACATTTTATTTGTCTTTCATTTGTAAATTAAGAATAACCACATTCTTGAATTTTGCATATACGGTTGACAGTTGCTTAAAAACTCCAGAAAAAATTCTGGCCACCATAAGTCTCTAGACTAACATGTTTAAATTACCTATTAAACTATAAGGCAAAATGAAATCTTTGAATTTAATGTCTATTGTTTGTAAGTTGGTTCAAAGATGTAACTTCAATACATATTACTTATTATTTCGTAATTTTCATAAGTGAAAGTCAATAATCTATTGGATAAAACTCACTCTTTACTATAAGCAAACTTGTAAATCCTCCAGTTTGATTGGGTATGATCCTAATTTCTCAAACTTCAGTAGTTTATAATTTTATCAGATGCTATCAGCAGGGCTGATAAGAGTTTATGACCTTGCCCAAGTAGAAAGTCCCAAGGACCCTCACAGATAAGGACGACTCAATGACATCTTTACAACTTTTTCTTTCAACAGTAAGCTATGATTATTAACTATTTTAAAGCAAACAGACCCCATTAAATATTTCAGAGCTTTCAAATATCATGACCACATTATTTTTAACAACTTAATTCATAATCTAACAGCATCCAGACTGAAAGAGAAGTTACTCTTCTGATAGCATTTCTGATACAATGGTTTCCCAAATTTCAAAACATAAGAAAATTTTTTGGAAACAGTAATAACATACACATTATCATCTATTTAAAATATGAAACAAAACCTATTGCTAGTCAGGCGACATCATTTCGGTCAAATGCAAATTTACAAATTATTTTACATTTTTATCATTTTATATAATATTGTTCATTTAAAATCACCCAAAGAGTCAAATCAATCCCTTTTGTGTTCTTACTGATCCCTCCAGACACTTTAAGAGGTGATAAAGTGCATGACTCACCTTTCCCCAAGGCATCTACTATTCTCTGCAGTTTTGACCTCAGAAAGCCTCAGTCTCACATTTCCATTGGCCCTGCTTTGGAGCTCAGGAGGCCTTATGGGTTGGGAAATACTCTTCAAATGGTTCTCCAAGGACAGAAGGTTAGCATGCTCATCCAAATAATTTCATGCAGCAAATTTATTTCTAAAAGTTTCCATTTGGAAAGGGACCCACATGTACAAAAATATTTATAGCAGCACTCTTTGTGGTAGCCAAGAACTGGAAATCAAGGAGATGCCCATCAATTGGGGAATGGCTTAATAAATTATGGTATATGAATGTAATGGAGTATTATTGAGCCATAAGAAATGATGAACAAGA
>CM053774.1:54885675-54905250 GCA_028658325.1 Potorous gilbertii | reverse complement strand
CAAATGGGGAGAAAATTTTGGAACCCAAAATCTTGTGAAAATGAATGTAAAAAGTTTAATAAATAAATTTATAATAAGGTAATGTAATTTTAGAAACTGTAAAAAAAAAGATTAATCTGCTGGTAAAATGTAAGAAAAGATCAGATATGAATGATACTACTTACAAGGACTGTAGTTAGGACACTACTTACTTTCTACAGGTAGTTTAGCTATATGGTAATAAGGATCTGAATGAAATGGGTGGCCATGGGGATGGACTGATATAAAGGAAATTACAAAGAAGGAAAAGAGGATTTGATAATTGACAAACCAACGGAAAGAAAAAGAACAAAGATAATTTGTTGCCATATTAACAGTACATTCTAAGAAACTCCAATTACTTAGCTTGCAATTAGAAAATTACACTCCACTTAATTGATGAAGAATTCATACTTTTAGCTGTTCAGCCAATATCAAGATTCAGTAATGCTTCAGGTAAATTAACGTAAAAACTTGGAAGTGCCTCATTGCTGGAAATAATTGCCCCCTCTGGATTTGTAAATGAACTACTAGAGCCAGCAGAAGCCTTACAAATATAGTTAGTAGGCTTTCATTTCCATTGCATCGTTGCTGAAATCTTTTTAGCCAATTTAATTAAATATTCATTATTCACTAGGAAATACAGTATCTCCTGTCATTTAAAATGTTAAATTGGTCTCCTATAACTGAAAAATTCATTAGCCTTGACATTAATATGTGGTATTTTCCTCTTTCCAATCATATTCCAGTAGTGTGTAAAGTCAGTGCAAAGACCACTGCAAATCCTGCAATTATGTCATGAATATTCTATGGTTTACCATGCACTAAGTGACCAAATTGGGTTTTTGCTTTTAAAACATTCCACGGGTACAGGGTAGTAGAGGGTGAGTCTTACAGTGAGGAACCCTCCCCCCATATATATACATATGCATATATATATATATATATATATATATATATATATATATATAAATATACACATATATATGTGTGTAGATACATGTACACACATTATATATATATTGAAGATAGGGACAATTTTTCCTTTGATATGTATGCCCCATGCCTCACCCAGTACCTTGCACATAGGGGACACTAAATAATCACTGAATATGTGCTTATTGAAATCAAATGAATTATTTTATCAGCCTATTATATCTGGCATGTATGTCATTGCAGATGAATCAGCCAATCTAGTACCAAGCCTACGACTATGTGCTAAGCACTGTGCTTCATATGTACTATATATATTAGATATACAAAGAGTGAGACTACTTCTGCCATGTAGGAACAAACACATCCAGAGTCATAAAATTGATCTGAGGAATGATCAGAGCATATACAATACTTGGGACATAGTAAGCAGTTAATAAATGCTTTTTCTAGGGTAGCTAGGTGGTTTGGTGGATAGGGTGCATAGTATAAAATCAAGAAGATTCATCTTTCTTTGTTCAAATCTGAACTCAGATACATACTAGTCATGTCACCTGATCAAGTCACTTAATCCTGTTTACCTCAGTTTCCTCATCTGTAAAATGAGCTGGAGAAGGAAATGTCAAATGATGCCAGTATCTTTGCCAAGAAAACGCCAATTGGGGTTATGAAGAGTGCAACTTGAGTGAATCATGGTATAGAACACTGGACCGGTAATCAGGCTGACATGAGTTCAACTCTGACCTCAGGCACTTACTAGACATGCCACCCTGGATGACTCGCTTAACCTTTGTCTGTGTAGGTTCTATGTCTATAAAACAGGGGTAATACTACATCTACCTCCTAGGATGGTTGGGAAGATCAAAGGAAATAACATCTGTAAAGTGCTTAGCACAGTGCCTAGAACATAACTGATGCTAAATAAACACTTGTTCCCTTCACCTTGTTCATCCATTTCTAGTTCAGCTCCTCATATTACATATGGCATGGAGTCTACAGGTCTTAAGTGGTTTACTCAAGATCCCACACTCTGCTGTGTGTGCACCCAATGATGCTTAAGTCAGAGCACTGTCCACCCTACCATATTGAATCACATGATTTTAGAGCAGAAAGGTTTTATATTTGCACTTTTATCTCTGGAAAGGATCTTAGAAATACTTTAATCTGGTTTACTCAGTTTAGTGAAGAGGAAACTAAAGACCTGAGGGACTAACTCTAACTGCCCTGTAAGTCACTGTTAAATTTTCAGTGTGAGCATTTACTCCTCAGAAAACAACAATTGCTATAAGTTTGTTGTTGTTGATCATCTAAACTTAAGAAAGTGTTAATAATGCCAATTAAACTTGAAAGTGTGTGTATACATTTTTCCCCTGGAGAGCTTGGTTGTTTGACATTTTGCTACTATACCTCTCTATTGCTCTATAAATATGGCTTGAGCTCAGCAAGAGTAGATTAGAAGACTCAAAGAATGAAGTCTTCACCAGATGGGTGTCTGTGAAGTCATCACTAGGGTTAGGGATTGGTAGGCTAATGATAATTGATTATGATAATGTTAACAATGGTGGGCATTTACATAGTGTAAAGTACTTTATTTCCATTATCCCATTTGAATCTCACAACACCCCTGAATACATCATAGAATCATAGAACTAGAGTTGAATGTGTTAGAAGTAGAAAGATAGACAAGAGACAGACAGAAAGACAGACAGATAGATAGATAGACTAGTAAGTCTCATGTCCTTATTTTTCTCTTGCAGAAAATGAAGTCCATAGAATTAAGTAAGCTGCTCAAGGTGTATCAGTAAGCATCCCAACATACATAGGGGGCTTGCTATCACAGGTTCTTTGATCTTCTTCTCTAAAAGGTAAGGCAACTTTTGACGGGTTAACAATTACTTTAATCAAGCACAGGTATCAGAGAAAATCAAAGTTTGAGAGAAATCAAAAATCAACAGACATATTTCCATATGCCTGACCATTAACATACATACATAGAAAGAGAGGGAAATACCAATATCTGGATTTTCAAAGCCAGGGAACTGCTTAGAAACTTCCCAGACTCTCATGTGGCGCTCAAACCTTCTTACAAAAACTAAACACTAAAGTAAAAGCCCACCCTCAGAGTATTTATACACTTATTAGAGTGCATAAGTGGCGCCTCAATAGAAAAAAAATGGTACTTGGGACCCTGCTACAAAACAACTCCCCTAATCAAACTTTCCTCAATGGGCTGGTCCATCAGTGGGTGAGGAAGATCTGCTTTAATCACATTATTCAATCAGAGGCACTTTTAGTAAAATAAAAATAACAAAAGATCCTAATTTGATGGCCATGACACAAGGTCACACAGGTAATGAGTGACCAGATCCTTTAACTCTAAATCCACAAATTTTTCTTTTTTTGAAATATTTTTTCTAATTATATGTAAAAACAATTTTTAACATTCATCTTTAAAAATGTTTGAGGTCCAAATTTTCTCTTTCTTTCCCTTCCCCTTCCCT
Organism: Potorous gilbertii; assembly: GCA_028658325.1. Classification (NCBI taxonomy): domain Eukaryota; kingdom Metazoa; phylum Chordata; class Mammalia; order Diprotodontia; family Potoroidae; genus Potorous; species Potorous gilbertii. The sequence continues at coordinate 54,901,798 of CM053774.1, read as the reverse complement.
GAGATAGTAAGTAATTTTATATAGGTCATGGGTTATATAGTATAGTCATGCAAAACATATTTCCATACTAGTCATGCTGTGAAAGAAATCACAGACCAAAAGAAAGTATGCTTCATTCTGCATTTAGACACCAATAGTTCTTTTTCTAGAGATTGATAGCATTTTTCATGAGTCCTTTGGAAATATCTTGGAGCATTGCTTCGCTGAGAATAGCTAAGTCATTTACAGTTGGTCAGCACACAATGTTGCTGTTATTATGTCCACCGTTCTCTTGGTTCTGCTTACTTCTGTTCATGGGAGTCATTCCAGGTTTTTCTGAAAGCCTCCTGCTCATCATTTCTTATAGTTCCATAGCATTCCATCACAATTATATGCCACAATTTGTTCAGCCATTATTTTTCCTTCCTTATGTCATTTCACTTCTTGGGTCTCAGATTCCTCATCTGGAAAATGAAGGTGTGGAACCAGATTGCCTTTAATGTTTCATCCAGCTCTAACTCTATTGTCTGATTGTAATGAGGCTTTCACAGAGCTTTCCTGACCCTTTTCTGTCTATCATGGAGGCTAAACATTTGGGTGCTTTGGGAATGACTGTCACTAACTACTGTCCTCCAGTGGCTCACCACTGTTGGACATCGCATTATGATATGACACCACAAATCATGAATAGTTACTTAGTTTTTCTCCTTGTCTCATGACAGTGGTAGAAGGGCTGGGTGACATCAATTAAAAGGAAAAACACCTTCTATTTAATTCTTTTTTCCTTTGTCTCTCATATGGCAAATAGCTTTTCCTTTCTAGACTTCCCGTGAGAGCTGCAAAGGATAACTCTTGATATTCCTCTGCTTCCCTCATGCAATCATGAGCATCAATCAATTCTTTTCTGTTAATTCTTTCTTACTCTTTGGTAAGAGAATATCAGTCCCAAGATAGATGTGCCCAGGATTTGAGGCTAGACAGCTTGTAAATCTGAGAGTTTCAGAGGTACTGGGACTGAAATCTGAGTAGAACAGAGATAGGAAGACCAGTCCATGTGACAACTTATCAACTACTCTTGAAGTTCTTGGAAATAATCAGAATCCCAGGCCCGGCTTGATGGACAACATTTACTGGGACAGAAACAGTGCAGAGTCATGGTGAAATAATGAATGTCTGTTCAGTAGTCCCACAAACTATATGCACTGATGAGGTGATGAGTATCAACCATCCTAGGTGAGAGGGTGACAGTAGTTACAAGTGCAGTGACTGAATCCTGTTTCAAGTTTTTCAGCCAGTGCACAATTTTGTTTTGTGTCAACATTTCTTTCATGTGTAAGAAATACTGTCCCATACTTGATTCATCTTGTATTTTGAGTGCCTTTCTTTTTCTCCCCTTTGGAAAGACTCCAACACCTAAGATTTTAACAATTTTTCTTCCCTGGGACACTGGGGTGAAGGTTTAACAAATAAGAAAGTGTGAGAAAAGAAAGCTTAATCTTTCTCATCAGAGGCTAGGTTCCCCTAGGATTAACACTGAATGTACCATGAATAATACTTGGGCCCTGAGCAGAGTGGGGCCCTCATATGAATGGAATGGGGAAGTGCCCCAGACTTGAGGGCTCAACAGTGGTTATTTTGTACCTAATGTTTATATAGAACTTTAAGGTTTGCAAAGCTCTTTTTATGATTTTTCTGTTTTTATGATTTTATGTTCACAACAACTTTGGGAGGTAGGTGCTGTTGCTACTACCATTTTACAGATGAGGAAACTGAGGCAGACATACATTTTTTTAGATTACTTACCCAGGGTGGCACAGCTGAAGCTGGATTGGAACTCAGTTCTCTACGCCCTCATGCCCAGCACTCTATCCACCATACACCACTTAGCTGTCTATATTAAACTATGATAGAGTCTTAATTGGGTCTGTACTTGAGTACCGTAGAAATAAAATATCAATCAACTACTCAAAGTCCCTATTCTCTAGGAATTTACAAACTAAACCACGGTGATATGCAGACTGGAGGACATAGACAGCAGAACAAGATAATTAAACATCAACATGAATGGACTGAAGTTGTCCAAGTAGATGAATCAGTACTAGAATTAAGTACGCAAAGATCTGGCCAAAAACTTTCACATTCCTATAGAGCAATGCTCAAAGCCCTTCCCCATTTCATCTACCTTTCTTAACTTCTTATCATTCTCCCTTCCCATGATAACTAATCATGAGACTTGTTTCCAACACAATCCCTTCTACTCTTATCTCCCAACATTCTTAAACACCTCTTTCTCGCTTCTTTGTGAAAGTTCCTAGGTTCTCCCTTTTCCTATAGAAATTATAACCTAACCTAAGTATGACACAGGCAAGCATTAGGAAATTCTCATAGTGTCCCCTTGCCTCATACCCAATCTCTGTCCCATAACTTGCCTCAAGATTATGACGGGGACGTCAGAAGACAGGCTCTGACTCCAGACAGTGATCAGTAAAAACTGTGTGACCTCCCTTTTCATTCCAGGTCTCAGTGGCTTACAATATTTGTTGTAGATGTGAGTAGAGAGAAGGAGATGAATGTAACAATTGTTGGGGAGACAAATAACAAGATTTGGCAACTGACTGGCTAAATGAAGTGAGCAAGAATGAGGAATCGATGATGCCAATGTTGCAAATGTGAACAATTGGCAAGGTAGTGTTGCTTGTGAAAGAAATAAGAAAGTCTAGAGGACGAGTTGGTTTGGGGGAAAAGTTCTGTTTTATAAATGTTAAGTTTGAAATGACTATGGGGATCATCCACTTTGAAATGTCCAATAGATAATTAGAGATGTATGATTGGAGCTCAGGAGGGAGACTAAGGATAAAAGAAGGAAGGAAGGAAGGAAGGAAGGAAGGAAGGAAGGAAGGATTTATTAAGTGCATAGGTGCATAGGTGCAGCTAGGTGGTGCAGTGGATAAAATGTCAGGCCCAGAGTCAGGAAGGTTCATTTTTGTGAGTTTAAATCTGTCCTTAGACACTTAGGAGCTGTATGACTCTGGGCAAATTATTTAACCCTGTTTGTTTCAGTTTCTTCACTTGTAAAATGAGCTGGAGAAGGAAATGGCAAGCTATTCCAGTATCTTTGCCATGAAAACCCCAAATGAGGTCATGGAGAGTCAAATGAAAAACATCAGCAAAGTGTTCAGTGTGTGCCAGGCACAAAGGCTGTAAGAGGTTTATAGATATTTTCTCATTTGATCCTTGGGATCATAACCCTGGGATTATACCCATCTTGCAGATGAGGAACCTGAGGCAGACCAAGGTTAAATGACTCACCCAGGGTCACACAGGAAGGAAAGAAATTAACATTTATTAGGGGACTACTATGTGCTAAGTACTTTGGAAAGTAACTTTACTAAGTACTTGTCTCACTTAGTTTAATCCTTATAACAACATTGAGAGGTAGGTGATGCTATTATACCCATTTTATGGTAGAAGAAACTGAGATAGACAGTAGTTAAGTGACTTCTCCAGGGTAACACAGTAACTACCCGAGACTGAATCTGAACTCAGATCTCCCAGACGAGCGCTGGAGCTACCCAGCTACCTGTACGAAGATATATATTATGTAATATAAAATATATATCATACATAATATATTAATACTGAGAAGCAAAAATTTATTTTTGCCTTTTATCTCACTCTGTAACTGATTTTGTCCTATAACTGCCCAAGTCATAGTTCTTTGTTTTGAATTGAGTTCAGAACTTCAGCTGACCTGTAAGGAGTTGAGTTTAGAAACTTTCAGTTCTCTATAATTCACTGTTTTTTTCTTGCTTCAAGGAGATCTGCTATCTTTGAGGAATCCAGGTGGACACTGGGGAGTCATCTAGTATTCCCATATCACCAATCTATCCTTCAAGTTGTCTGGTCCACTATCCTAGAAAAAAAAGCTATGTCTTGATTAGGGGTCTTTGACTAATTGAGGCAGAGCCATTGACCTGCTTTATTAACAAGTAGGTACCTACTAATAAAGTATTTTCTTGCTCAGTCTACCTTTGTTGAATTTCACTCACAACTATATATGTGTGTATCTCTGTGTGTACATATTTTATATATATTTGAGTGTGTATGTATAAATATGTACGTGTGTGTGTGTGTGTGTGTGTGTCCCTGGGGCCCTGGGACAGAGGCAGCAGGTAGATTTTCTCATACCCCCCCATTTTACCAAATTCCAGGGACTCCATCAGAGCAATCACCCTGAATTCTCTTCTTTCCCCATATCTATTACCATAGCTCCTCTTCCCTCTAACTTTCCTATAAATATTCCCTTCTCCCTAGGAGAAAAGCCTTTTACCCTCCTTCCTCTCTGAACTTTGAGTCAACTCTCCTCTTCCCAAAAGTAATGGTCCCAAGCTGCTCTATCTTCTTCCTGCCCCACCTCCTCCAACTTCTGCCCCTTTGCTATGGAGCAGATACTACTCTGATGAGCAGGCAATCAATTACAGTTCTTCCAGCTAGATAGAAAAACCACTGGGCATTTTGATCTGCCCTGCTACTGAACCTTAGGAATCCTTGGGCCTTTTTATCTGCCTTGCAGCTGGATCCACCTACATGTCTTACCTCTCCCAAGTAGAATATGAGCTCCTTGAGAGCAATATATGTCTCATTTTTCTATTTGCATTCCCTTTGATAGCACAGTGCTTGGCACATTGTAAATAATAATTGCTTTTCATTCATTTGTAGATTTGGGAGTCATCCATATACAGAGGATAGTTTTACCCCATAGGGGTTACAGAGGTCACCAAGTGAGATAATCTATATAGAGGGAAGAGGATCCAGGACAGATCCATGGGGAAGCACTACAGTGAGATTCATGCTATGGCTAATGGACCAGTAAGAGAATGAAAGAAGCAATCAGATAAATAAATGGAGAACCAAAGGAGAACAGTAATTGGGAAACACCAAGTTTGTATTTAGGATGATCAAACAGTGCCAAATGCTGTAAAGATCAGGAAGGATTAGAACTGTCCTCAGATTTAGCAACTAAGAGATCACCGACAGGTTTGGAGAGAACTGTTTGAATTGAGCGATGAGTTGAGAAGTGAGTATAAGGAAAAATATAGATGGTGCATGTACAAAGATTTGTTGTAGTAGGAGCCCTAAGGTTTCTTTCAGCTCTAATAACTGGTTAATCTATATCATAAGAACATGGAGGCCAAGGAGGACCTCATTCAATTAGATGGGGGATATCAAATGACTTTGAGGCCCCATACCACTCTTTACAAACCTGGGAAGCTTATAGATATGCTGTTATTACAGTCCCACAATCTATGAACTATCAATTGAATAAAGAATTTTAAACACAGATAATTTCATATTGTTTAATGTAGCCAGTTCAGTAAATGCTGTTTAAAAAAATCTATTTTCTTTTACATTATTTCTGGGACTTTCTATAGACTCTTTGCTCTAGATAGCATCTAATAGTAGATTTGATTACTCATGAAGAATATTCAGTAATTCAGGAGAAGCAGATTATGGAACAACACATACATCAATTATACACATTTTGGAGCACCACAAAAGATGACTGATTGGCATCTAGCCTCTTTCTGGGCACTGGTAAAGCTTAATCTTTGAATATGGATACTGAATGGGTCTTTGGCCATTAGTGCTAGGCACCAGTGATGAATCTTTAGCTATTCAGAATAATTCAATTTGGAGAATATGCTACTGAAATAATTGTCACATTGCATTACTTTAGCCCTGTGCCCTGGATGGAAATTATCATGGAACTCAATTGTCTGGACCAAATCTTCTTGCAGACATAATTTTATTCACTTAGAATTAAGAGAATGACAGATTAAGGAAATGTTCTGTGTTTGACTGCTGAAACCAAGGAAGAAAAATTAGTCAAGGAAGTCTTAGGTTTTAGCAAACTCTATATGGTAGTAAGAATTCTACTACAGTGGTGCATGTCTATATCTCATGGAGGGGTGTGCTAATCTTAATAATTACAACTAACATTTACATAGCTCTTACTATGTGCCAGGCACTGGGCTAAGCACTTTACAAATATAATCTCATTTGGTCCAATGAATATTGCCAAATAGAGACTAAGATTCTAAAGGACAGGTAAGCAATCCTCTCTTTATTATTCATCCTGCAATCACAGACTTGTTCTTGGACATAATTAGCATTGATAGATTGACAAGTACTCTCTAAAAAGACATATACATGACTAGAGATATTTAGTAGAATAAAAAAGTTCTGGGCTTCAAATACAAAGATCTGGGTTCATGGGGTTATTTTTGGGAAAGGAAAGTATTATCCTTCTGGACCATTAACCTAGCTAATAATGTGTGTGTGTGTGTGTGTGTGTGTGTGTGTGTGTGTGTGTGTGTGTGTATGTGTGTTAGTATTAACTTCCAAAGGTGCTTGGTAGATAAATTAATGTAATATATTGGGGGAGATATTTTTGGTCAGGCATGCTGTTTTTTATGTAGGATCTATTGTGTAGAGCAAGAAGAGACCTGAGAGACCTAGTCTGACCCCTTTCTTTATTAAATGTGTACACTAAAGCTGAGGAAGGGAATTTGCCCATTGTCACACAGGGCTCTGGAGGAGAAGTGAGGTGGTGACCTGCACAGCCCTCCCTCCCTCAAAACAAAGTCAAGTGCAAGTCATGTCATCATTTCTCGGATGGCAGGGTCTGCTTTGGCAATGAAGGATGAACACACACAGGAGACAAGAAGCAGAGCCAGGGCTCAAACCCAGGTACTCTGATTTCAGACCTAGTGCTCTTTCCACAATAGTCATTTGTTTGTGGGTTCAGGATTAATAATAGTGAACTCTATTTTTTTATTTTTTTTTAATTTTAATTTTATTTATTTATAAATGCTCTACAATCACTTCCTTAAAATTAAGATTTTATCTCCCCACACCTTCCCCCCCCTTACACCCCTCCCTCCACATGACAGCATACAATTCTGTATAGGGAGTGAACTCTATTAACATAGCACTTCATATGTGGCAGGCACTAGGTAAAGGGCTTTACAATGATCTAGTTTGATTCTTGCAACCATTTTGAGAAGTAGCTGCTGTTTTTATCCTCATTTGATAGATGAGGAAACTGAGGCAAAGAGAAGTTAAATGGTTTACCCAGGGTCACACAGCTAGTCAGTGTCTGAGGCAAAATTTAAAGTCAGGTCTTCCTTTCTCCAGGCTCAAAGCTCTATTCATTGAGCCACAAAGGCAGCTGGGTGGCGGTGGCGGAGTAGATAGAGAGCTGGACCTGAGATCAAGAAGACAAGTTTAAGTTCAGCCTGAGACATAAATTATGTGATCCTGGGCAAGTTACTCAACCTCTGTCAGTCTCAGGGTCTTCATCTGTAAAATGGGATTAATAATGGCACCTCTCTCTGAGAATTTTTGAGAAAACTAAATGAGATATTATCTGTGTGGTGCTTTGCAAATCATAAAAATACTACATAAATGCTACATATTGTTACTCAGAAATCTCATATATATTTGTCATGCATGAAACAAGTACCACACAGCATAACAGAAAATGAAATCAGCGATTAGCTGTGAACGTGGAAGCATTTCCTGAATAAATTGTGCATGTGTGGTCTGATCATCATCTAAAGTGAAAAATGCAGTCAATGCCACCTTGAAAGAAAACACATTCTTATTTTTACAAGACGTATGCTTGTTAAATACATATACAATTATAAAAGCACCTACTCCCACAAAACTATTCCAACAAGATACTGGCACCAAAAAAATGCATAATGGTTTCAACATTAACTTTTATTATTGCTATTTATTAGAGAAGCTCATCTGATATGGACAACCGAGCTAGTCAAAACCTAAATGCTAAATGCTAAGTGGAGACACAGTCAAGGACATCATTTTAAAGTCCCCTGCTCCTCCTCCTCCTCCTCTTAGCAGCTTTCTTTTGGGTATTATCTATCATCGTATCTGGCTTCTCCCCCCCAATTAGATGATAAACTCCTTGAGGGGACAGACCATCTTTCTGCTTGTATTTGCTTGGTACATTTAACCATGTAGCATTTAATAAATGCTTGTTGATTTGACTCAACAACTTTTGATGAAAATATGAGAGAAGAATGGATAAACTTCAATTTTCTAAAATTAATTCCATCTTCAAAGCCATGCTAATGACGAAAAATGTAGAGAATACAAGATTTATGCCCAAACCATTATGGATTTTTTTTTTGTGCCAGTGTCTTGTTGGAATAGTTTTGTGAGAGTAGAGCTCTTATAATTGGACACATCTTTAACAAGCATAAATCTTATAAAAACAAGAATATTTGTGTTTTCTTTTAAGTCGGCAGTTCAAAAATCATTTGACACAGTAGAGAAAAATTTGATCTTAAAAGCTCTCCTTCAACAAGTTATTTTCAATACATAAATTAAAATTATGTGAAATTCTTTGATATAGTCACCGATATGACTTTATTCAGTGATCCTCTGATTGTTTGCACTCTAACCATTCTCTTCATCCCCCTCCCACCAGAACTTTGAATTTTGGGCTTTGATAGGTGAGTTTCACCTTATACCAGATCCAGGTTTCCATGGCACTTTTCAACCATCTCACCTTGCTTCTGTGGACATAAACCACACCTCCTCCTTGTACTTCTCCTTTATGTATTGTCTTCCTCTCATTAAAATGTAAGTTCCTTGAGATCAGCTACTGTCTTGCTTACTTCTATCTCCAGATTTTAGCATGGGCCTTGCCATATAGCAAGCACTTAATAAATGCTCTAGCTATCTAATTTGATAGTTTCCTGAAATATTTGATCTATGTATGTGTGTATATATCTATATGTCTATCCATCTATCAATCACATATTATATGCATATGCAATACGTACATATATACATACAGACTTGTAAATATACACAAATGTATATGTATATATCTATAAATATATTTATATGTATATATATGTATTGTGTATGTGTCTGTATATGTATGTGTATATAATGTTGGACATACAGTACAGAATGGACAACGAACTAGGCCCACAATTTTGAAAATTATTCATATCCTTTGACTACTTGGCTAATGGGGTGTGGATTTACTTGATGTAATTTTTTTTTCACTTTGCAACATCTCTTCTAAATCTCTGCTGATTTTATGAGTTCAGAAACTTTAAAAAGGTAGCTCAAATATTATCTTTTATCTTTCTCTATCTTATTTATTTAAAAATTCTCCCATTATAAAAAATTTGAACTCATATGTTTCATGTCTAATAGCCAGAGAACATAAATTCCTTAAGAAAAAGTTCCCCATTTGACAAGAACTACTAGAAAAACTGAAAAGCAATTTAGCAGGTATTAGATTTAGATCAACCTCTTACATTATATACCACTATAAGCTAAAATTGTGTACGTAACCTGAGTATTAAAGGTCACATTTTTTTAAAGATAAGAAAAGAACTAGATTAGCTATGGCTAGAGGGAGAATTCTAGCTATGGCTAGAGGGAGAATTCTTAACTGAATAAGGGATAGGGATATCACAAAGGATAAACACATTATTTTTATGTGGGTGTATTAGATATCTATATATGTTTTGTATAATAATTATACAAATTCAAAAAGTGTACTAATAAAATAAATGCAACTAGGTTGAGAAAAGAAGCTGTTAATTGGGGAAATGATCTTTGCATCAAATATTTCATATATGGGTTGGATAACCGAAATGTACAAGGCACTAATGCAAACATATAATACCCAAAACCATGGTTCAAGGCTAGGAAGAAGCAGTTCTCAAAAGAAGAGTTCCAAACTAATAAAAACTACATGAAAGAATGCTCCAAATCACTAATAATGGAAGAAATGTAAATCAAAACATACTGGGTTTTCACTAAATGCCCAACAAATTGTCAAAGCTCACAAAATTTGAGAAGAGTCAATTCTTAAAAAGCTCCACCACTGTTAGTGGAGTTGTGATTTGATCCAGCTGTTCTGGAAATCTATTTGAAATTATGTTTAAAAAATGACTAATATGTTCATGTCCTGTGTCCCAGAGATTTCATTGCTAGTCATATATCCTAGGGAAGTCAAAGACAGAAAGGTGCCCTATGTATCCAAATGTTTATGGCAACATTCTTCATGGTAGCAAAGAGCTACAAAGTAAATGCATATTGATATGGGAATGGCTAAACACAGTTCTATATGAATGTAAGGTAACATTACTATGCTGTCAGAAATGATGAATATACAAAGCTTGAGAAGACATGAATTAATGTAAAGTAAAATAAGTAGAATCTGAAAAATAATATGCATGAGGACTACTACAATATAGATGGAGAAGGCAATAGAAACCAAAATCAAAACCCAATGCTATGGAATTATAATGACAAAGTTTATACCCTAAGAGGAAAATTAAGAATATACTGCTTTTACTCTTTTCCCCCCAGAGGTAAGAGACTTTGAATATGGAACACTTCATGTGTTGCTTGGGTTTGTTGAACTGACTCTCCCTCTCTCCCTTTTTCTTTGTTATTCTTTGTTATAAGTGATGGCTCTTTAGGAGACAAAGTAGGGGAATATATTGGCAAATAAAGTAAAGTAACATAAAAACAAAAAAAATCAATTTTTAAAAAGGATTCTCTCCTACTCAAAGTTGTAAAGTGTGATCTCATTCTTTTCTAACATATATATGTTTTATTTTTGGCTGTGTAGCCATTTTGAGCTTATCAGAGTATGATGTAAGGTGTTGGTCTAAATGTAATTTCTGCTGAACTGCTTGCTGGTTTCCCAGCAGTTGTTATTTTAAAAAAGTGAACCCTTAACACTAGTAATTTATGTTTTGTGGTTTATAGAACACTGGCTTAGTTGACTGCTTCTGTTTCTTCTTGATCTAGTTCAGCAGTATGCAAAGTGTAGTCTGGAGACCCCTGGTGGCCCCCAAGACCCTTTCAGGGAGTCTAAGAGGTCACAATTGTTTTCATAATAATACTGAGACATTTTCATATTCTAATATAATAAATGCCAATAAAGGCATCTAGGTGGGACAGTGGATAGAGTGTGGGGCCAGGAGTCAAGAAGACACATTTTTCTGAGTTCAACACTTAGTATCTATGTGACCCTGGGCAAGTCACTTAACCCTGTTTTCTTCAGTTTTCTTTTCTGTAAAATGAACTGGAGAAGGAAATGGCAAACCACTTCAATATCTTTGCCCAGAATATTCCACGTAGGGTGATGAAGGGTCAGACACAACTGAAATGACTAAAAAAATGTCAATCAATATAGCCTACATTAAAAAAATCAAAGCTTTGAGAAATAGTGTTTCTCAATATGGGGATTCTGAGACCAAAAACTTGACAACTGTTGATATCTGTTCCACTGAGGAGTGCTTCTATTGTTCTTGTGTGGTTGGATGGGGGGAACGGGAGAGGGTTGGGGAAGGGAAGGACTGAATAGTTTTAATGACTATTCTGTCCTTCATCAGCTGAAATCCACAGATTCTGCACCCACATGAACAAGTGTGTGTGCAAGATTCCCATCATGACCTTCAAGAAGCTCTCCAATAGGAATCCGATATGCTACTCATCTGATGAAGTGGATTCAGAGAGGCCTTGTGAAAGTATCTCCATCAAATTATTAAAGGAAGAAGAAAGATAAAGGAAGAAAAATTATATCCCTGATGTCTGCTTTGGATCAAGAGATTACTGAAGTGGACCCTGATACCATAGAAACATCGAAACTTCTGGACTTTAATCATTTGTATAACCTGAAAGTTATCCTGTCCACAGTTAGGGTAAACTCTAAAACACCAAGAGCAACTGTTTAATATTTACTTTTGGCATCTTTGGGTCAGCTAGGTGGCACAGCAGATAGAGTGCTGGGCCTGGAGTCAGGAAGAACTGCCTTCAGATCCAGTCTTAGACACTGGAAGTGTGAACCTGGGCAAGTCACTTTAACCTTGTTTGCCTCAGTTTCTTCATCTATAAAAAATGAACTGGAGAAGGAAATGGCAAACCACTCCAGTACCTTTGCCAAGAATGTTGAATGTGACTGAAATGACTGGAGATCAATAAAAAAAAAATTGCCATCTTTCCAATAAAATTGAGAACCACCTTTTTACCCCATCAAAAAAAAAAACCCAATGAAATGACTACTGCTTTATAATATATTTTATAGTCTGATAATGCTATGCCTCCATTCCAATTTTTTCTCATTATTTTCCTTTAGATTCTGGACCTTTAAATCTTCTAAATGCATTTTTTTTTTGCTTTGTTCAGCTCTATAAAGTGCTTTCCTTGTCAATTCAGTGGCAAAGCACTAAATCTGTCCATGAATGGGTCCAAAATTGAAGAGGAGGAAGCGAGCAGGGCTGGATTGAATTTTGGAAACTACGTACCACTTTCAGGATTCCAAGTTATGCTCTGACACACAAAAAAGAGCCTCTTTTTCACCACCAATATAGTTGTGGAATGCCATATTCTCCAAAGCATCAAAACAATTGGAAACTCAACGGGAAATAGTAATAGCTAGCATTTTTTAATGCTTTTAATTTTGTGAAGTGCTTTATCACATTTGATCCTCACAATGACTGTGGGAAGTAGATGCTGTTATTGTTCCCATTTTGTGGATGAAGGAAAGAGAGGTTAAAGTGACTTGCCCAGGGTCACATAGCCAGTCTAAGGCCAGAGTTGAATTTAGGTTTTCCTGATACCAAGTCCAACATTCTACCCACTGTACCACCTAGCAGCCTCATGTAGGTGTTTAGTAGGTATAATTATATTACAGCATATTGCCAAGGATAATTTACTTATAAGAAGTGGTATAAGTGATATCATTCAAGAAATATGTAATTAGAAGAGAAGGTGGGGCAGTCAGTGGCAATGCAAAGGATAAAAAAATGGATAGCTCAGCTGTCATACTGATAGGAGAAAAACATTGGAAGATGTGTCCACTGATCTGTCAACAAAAATTTGTTGAACACTTACTCTGTTACAAAGGTACATTGTTAGACAAAGAGGATATAAAGGTAAAAATTAAATAACTTTGACCCTCAAGGAGCTCACATGCTATACCTACATCTATATAAAATACATACACAAGTATAAGGATATACAGAGTAAATGAGTTGTCCTTCATAATTGAAGAACACTAAAATGACTTCACTATATTGGGGTCCAGATATAGTGTGTCTGACTATGACTGATCAGACTGATATGAACTTGAAAGATCTGCCATAGGTTGAGCACAAACAGTCTGTAAGAACATTTGAAATGAAACACAGCAAATATATAATAAATGCAAGGCAGGTTTGGGAATGAGAGGTGGGGTACCAGCAGAAGGAGGGTGATGAGGAGCGATAAACAAAGGCATCTTATGAAAGATGGGGACTGAACTGAGTCTAGAAGGAGGGAAAGAAAATAAAAAGGAAGGAAGGAAGGAAGGAAGGAATTATTTTTTTGGACTGATTAATACTTTTGAACTCATCAATTTGTGGAAGGTAAGGCATAGATAACGTGTAATCTGGGTTAATGGAAGGAGCACTGCATGGATATACTCATAGCTCCATGAAGTTTTGAAGAGTGAATTAGAAGCCTGACATTTATAGATTTGAACATGGATATTTAAGTGTCTTTGCTGATTTACAAAAGATACCCTGAATCTTGTATCAACATCTGAAGGGTTATTATTTTTAGGAAGTCTGAGATGGCATATGAGTGATTATTTAAACCCTTTATGTGGGAGGAGAAATAGTGAGGAAAGGATTCTGCTGTGGCAATTGGGAGAGATCATTTTTAACTGTATCACATTTTAAAATTCATGGAATATATTTTTGTCCTGACAACTTGGTTTAAAATGAATATGCTTCTGGTGTTGTTTTGAATAATGACATAGTTTTGCTGGAAGCTCTACAGTGTTACTGTAAATCTAAGGGCATCGTCTTTCTTTCCACGCCAAGTCATACTGAAACAAAACAGAACTATCTTTTACTTAATGACGGAACTAAAGAGTTTAAATTAATATGTAGGCATAGAATGGTACAGCAAAATGGGCAGTGGACTTGGAATCAGAAGGTACTTTGTAGCTATGTAACCTTGAAAAACTCTCGACTTTATGAGGCCTAAGTTTACAACTGCAAAATGAAGTTAATGATACCTCAAAATATTTTTGTAAATATCAAAAAATATATATGATACAATATATAAAATAATATATACACATATAAATATATATGCTTAAAGATGATTATACTCAATCTTAACCTTCTCTTGACTATCTTAATTTAAAAATCCCCCAACATTTCTTGAGTCTTATTTTCTACAAGTGTCATGGTGAGGAAGAAAATAACAACTTTGAAGTCAGATAATCTAGATTTAAGTTCCAGCTTCTCCATTTTTTTTTTTTGACTAGCTTATAATGGGTCAGTCAGCCATTAAACCTCTGTAAGGCTACATTTCTTCACCTGTTAAAGAGATATGATAAAACTTGAATTGTCTGCTCCCTAAATAAGTATAAGGATCAAATGAACACACTACAGACTCAAGCAGATGGCTCAAGTGTTGTGGAGTTATTTCAGTTATGTCTAACTCTTTGTGACCCCATTTGAGGTTTTCTTGGCAAAGATACTGGAGCAGTTTGTCATTTTCTTCTCCAGCTATTTTGTGGATGAGGAAACTGAGGCAAACAGGGCTTGTTGGAAAGTGTCTGAGGCTGGATTTGAATTCAAATCCTCCTTACTTTAGAGCAGACCCTCTATCCACCATGTCACATAGCTGACCCAAGCTAGCTTGAGTTCATTTATCTCTTGCATTACATGCATTTTCTCTATTTATAGTCACAAAAATCTCCTGAAATATCAGTATCTCCATTTGGTAGAAGTCTCAGAAAGGTAAATGACTTTTTCAAGATTACATAGCTATACAGTGGCAGAGCTAGATTGGCACCCAGATCTCCTGACTCCAAGTCCAGTGTCATATACACCATGCCCTACTGCCCACATGTAACTTAGAGTCCTTTTTTGGGGGGTTCTATCCATAAGAATGTCTGTTTTATTTTGTGGTGTGTCTTATAATGGAGAGAGAAAGAAATACTTAGATTCACAGTGACCCTTCATAGCTTCTAGTCAGTCTGTTTAATTCTTCTAAATAATACCAAAAGCATATTCATTTGATTCATTTTGATCCATGAAAATATAAGTTATTGTTTTTGCAGGCTTACTTGACATTTATCTGTAGGTATTTCTTTTAGATCTTTATTGCCATAGTTAAATATAATGTTGAAAGATGAACATCCAAAGGTCAGACTGATTACCATTACTATCACCTGGGGTGATCTAAGTTGTAGATTTGGGGAGAAAGATTCCTTTGATAAGAGTATACATGTATCTGTAGTACCTTGATAATGTAGGAAGCTAAAATATAATCATCCTCCGCATCAATATGCCACATAGAAACAGCTGTGATTTTTCTAAAACTGGACACTTTCCTAAATCTTAAAGCATTGCGTTTTAGATTTGTAAAATATAAGTGATGGTTGCTGTCTAATATAAATGCCAATGGCTCGCATGTGACAAAGACAGATATATAATTGGGATCTGCCCCAGTCTGTTTGCATGGGTAACTGTGATTTCTACATTTGTGCAGAATAGAAGGATGTAGAAGTAGGAAAAGGATCATGCTAGCACCACCAGTAGCCTAAATGGGCAGGGGGGACCTAAGATCTAAGACCTCCTAGTTATACAATTGCACTCTCATTCTCCTGTCTTCAAGAGAAGGGACTGGGAATAGCTAGTATCAAAAATAGACAGTCAACTGAAACTGGAGGAATTATATGACTTAAGGAGGAAAGTAGAGTACTCTAGTACACTAGTACTCTAGCACATTAGTACTCTTCTACTCTAGTACGTTAGTACTCCAGTACACTAGTTCTAGTACATCAGTACTCTAGTACACTAGCACTCTAGCACATTAGCACTCTACTACTCTAGTACATTAGTACTCCAGTACACTAGTTCTAGTACATCAGTACTCTAGTATACTAGTGCTCTAGTATATTAATACTCTAGAACACTAGTACGCCAGTACACTAATATACTCATGCTCTAGTACACTAGTACTCTAGTACATTAGTATTCTGGCACATTAGTACTCCAGTACACTAGTTCTAGTACAT
>CM053774.1:54864767-54885575 GCA_028658325.1 Potorous gilbertii | reverse complement strand
CAGTACTCTAGTATACTAGTGCTCTAGTATATTAATACTCTAGAACACTAGTACACCAGTACACTAATACACTCGTGCTCTAGTACACTAGTACTCTAGTACATTAGTATTCTGGCACATTTGTACTCCAGTACACTAGTTCTAGTACATCAATTAGCACTCTACTACTCTAGTACATTAGTATTCTGGCACATTAGTACTCCAGTACACTAGTTCTAGTACATCAGTATTCTAGTACACTGGTACTCCAGCACATTAGCACTCTACTACTCTAGTACATTAGTACTCCAGTACACTAGTTCTAGTACATCAGTACTCTAGTACACCAGCACTCTAGTATATTAGCACTCTACTACTTAGTACATAAGTACTCCAGTACACTAGTTCTAGTACATCAGTACTCTAGTATACTAGTACTCTAGCACATTAGCACTCTACTACTCTAGTACATTAGTACTCCAGTACACTAGTTCTAGTACATCAATACTCTAGTACACTAGTACTCTAGCACATTAGCACTCTACTACTCTAGTACGTTAGTACTCCAGTACACTAGTTCTAGTACATCAGTACTCTAGTATACTAGTGCTCTAGTACACTAGAGTAAATGAGGTCTTTAGATTTGAAGTAAGATAATTTTCATCTCAGTTCAAACAAAAAAAAGAACAACAGGGTGGAGCAGCACTGGGCCAGGTGTCAGAAAGACCTGAGTTCAATCTCTGAGACTTACTAGTCATGTGACCCTGAGCAAGTCATCGGATATTAGTAACAGCGTCTCAAGGCTGTTGTGAGGTTGCAGTGAGATAACTTTAAATCCTTACGTTCGGCACATAGCAAATACTATATAAATGTTTAGTTATTATTGTTCTTTTTGAAATGTTTATTATTTACTTTTTAGCATTTGTTTCTTTTTAAATTTTGAGTTCCAAAATTCTCTCTCTCCCTCTGAGGAGGCAAGCAATATGATAACAATTATACAGGTGAAATCTTGCAAAATATGCTTTTATATTAGCCATTTAAAAAAAAAAAAGCAAAGGAAGCAAGAAAACTATACTTCAGTTTGCACTCAGAGTTCATCAGTTCTCTCTGGAGGTTGATGTTACTTTTTTCATGATAAGTCCTTTGGAATTGCCTTGGATCACTGTTATTGATCAGAGTAGCAAAGTTTTCAGACTTGATCATTGTTACAACACTCCTGTTATCATACACAATGATGTCTTGGTTCTGATCACCTAACTTTGCCTCAGGTGATTTTTTTTCTGAGACCACCCTTTTCATCAGAATAGTACTCCATCATAATCATATGTCACAACTTGTCCAGTCATTCCCTAACTGATGAGTATCTTCTCACTTTCCAATTCTTTGCCACCACAAAAGAGTTGCTATAAATATTTTTCTACATATAGGTCCTTTTCCTTTTTCTTTTATCTCTTTGGGATATAGATCTAGTAGTGTTGTTTCAGGGTTAAAGGGTACATAACCCTTTGGGCATAATTCCAAATTGTTCTCCAGAAAGACTAGACCAGTTTGTTACTCCACCAACAGTTCATCAGAGTACATATTTTCTATATCATTTCCAGCATTTGTCACTTCTGATAGATGTGAACTGGTATCTCAGATTGTTTTAATTTGCATTTCTTTAAACAGTAGTGATTTAGAACATTTTGTATGATAGCTTTAATTTCTTCTTCTGAAAACTGTTCATATCCTTTGACCATTTATTGACTGGCAAATGGTTCTTATTTTTATAAATTTTATTCAATTCTATGCTCAGTACATATTTGAGAAAGAAGGCCTTTATCAGAGAAAATTGCTGTGAAAATGTTAATATTATATCATTGTATATGGTACCTTTTCACACTTTATAAAGCTAGGTGGTGCAGTGGTTAGAGCATGAGTCAGGAGGACCTAAGTTCAAATCTCACCTCAGACACTTGATACTCACTAGCTGTGTGACCTGGTTGCCTCATCCTGGGTCATCTCCAGTTATCCTGATGAATATCTGGTTGCTAGATTCAGATGGCTCTGGAGGAGAAGTGAGGCTGGTGACCTGCACAGCCGTCCCTCACTGAAAATAAAGTTAAGTGCAAGTCATGTCATTATTTCTCTGATGGCGTGGTCTTCTCTGGCAACGAAGGACAAACACACACCTTTTCACAGAATGTAGTTTCCCTGATTGTCCCTTTTAGTTAGGTCTATTTTTGTTTTTGCTTTGTCTGTGGTCATGATTGTCACCTCTGCATGTTTTACTTCAGCTGAAGCATAATAGATTCCATCCAGACTCATTTTCATTCTGTATGTATAGTTCTGTTTAAGTGTGTTTCTAGCAAACAAAACATCATTAGATTCTGGTTTCTAAACCATTCTACTTTTCACTTCTGTTTTATGGGTGAGTTCATCCCATTCACATTTACAGTGAATGGTTACTATGTATTTCCCTCTATCCTATTTTCTTCTGTTTATCCTTCCCTCTTTCTTTTCACTCTGTCCCTCCTCAAAAGTATATTTTGCTTCTTATCATGACCAGTTTTCTATTATCCTTTCCCCCTCCTTTTACCCTATTGGGTAAGTTAGCTTTCAAAACTAACTGAGTGAGTGTCTATGAACATCTACAATGAGAGTGAGCTTCAAGCATTGCCCACTCCCTCCATTTTCTCCTCTGCTATAAAAGTCCTTCCTTGTGTACCTCTTTTATGTGAGAAAAGTTTCCCCATTCCATCTCTCCCTTCCCCCTTCTCCCAGTGCCTCCTTTTTTCTCACCCTTTCATTCTTTTTTTTTTGAGATTATTCCAACACAATCAACGCACATCCATGGCCTCTGTCCGTAGGAACTCCTTTTAACTGCTGTAATAATGATAAATTCTTAGGAGTTACATGTATCATCTTCCCATGTAGGAATACAAACATTTGTTTATTGAGCCTTTTTATAATTGCTTTTTCATGTTTACCTTTTTATGCTTCTACTGAGTGTTGTGTTTGAATGTCAATTTCTTCTGTTCTGCTCTGACTGTTTTCATCAGTAATGCTTGAAAGTCCTCTCTTTCATTAAAAGTCAATTTTTCTCCATGAAGTATGTACTCAATTTTGCTTGCTAGGTTATTCTGAGTTGTCCTTTGCCTTTCAGAATATTATAGTCTAAGCTCTCCACTCTTTTAATGTGGAAACCATTAAAAATTTTATGTCATTTGGACGATGGCTCCATGATATTTTAATTGTTCCTTTCTGGCTACTTGAAATATTTTTTCCTTGACCGGGAGCTCTGGAAGTATATGTATCTCCACAGGGCATTATAAATAATAAACAAGTAAATGATGACCAACTAACAAAGCAAAATTTTCTAGTTATAGCGATACTACTGTCAATAGGCCTACATAAAAAGTGAAGGGTAACTGTAAACATTAGTGATTACCATGAGAAATACCATGTAAAAATATCACTATAGAATGAACAAGAATAAGAGACAATCATACAAAAAATCATACAAAAGCTGCAGTGATTAGTATGTGTAGCAAGAAATTTAATACAATCATATGCAACGTACACCTCACATGGGCAATCTCTAGTACTGTAACCTGGCCATATGAATAATTATTTCTTCATGTTCATTTGTAACATCATAAATATGGACAAGACCATTACATATTTTTAGACTGAAGAAAATTTGCTTGACTAATGATTTTCTGGGCACACTAATCTTTATTAATTCTTTTGGCATAAATATACCAGATAAGTAATTATAGAACTTTGGCTTTTAAGAAGAATGTTCCTAAATACTTTATGAATCTTTTTAAAGGCATTATATAACGCATTTATTATGACCATGACCGCACACATTTAGTGTAGGTAGGGTTACATCACCTTTTACACGTTGACATTTTGCAGCTAACCAATAAGGCTGTAATGTTTTTCACTCATCACATTGTAACTGATTTAGCACCTGACGTGCAAGATCTGTGTTCTATGTCCTGTTCATTCTCTTCAAAGGCATGAATTGTATCCACCTGCCCGGTTTTGACAGCATTCCAGGCTTACAGTTCAATGCCAAGTAATCAAACTTAGTCTCTGTATTTCTTGGGTTTACTTCCTCTCCCTCCTTCTGTTCTTTTTCTTTCCCCTTGTTGATTTCTCTTCTTCTTCCTGACCTCATAGTGTCTATGTTCCCCGTAGCTCTATCCTTTGCCCTCTTCATTTTACTCTCTACTCTCTCTCCCTTGGTCTTATCTATTCCCAAAGATTAATTATACTTATTTACAGATAATTCTCTAATCTATGTACATAATTCCCATCTCTCTCCCTTCTACTGTGCTCCTCACAGAACAATTTTTTAAAAAACATTTGTAATAAATGTATAGTTCAGGAAAAACTAATTCCCACATTAGCCATTTCCAAATATGCAGATCTATTCTGGATTTTAAGTTCATTGCCTCTCTACTTAGGAGGTAGGTGGTATGATTCATATTTACTCCTCTGGCCTTGCGATTTATTATTGCATTAATCAGACCTCTAAAATCTTTCAGAGTTGTTTTTCTCGATAATTTTGTTATAGTTGTGTAAATTGTTCTCCTATTTTTGATCACTTCAATCTGCATCAGATCACAGATTTTTTTCTAGTTTTCTCATTTCTAATGGCACAGTAATATTCCACATACCACAAATTGCACAATAAGTGGGCATCCTCTTATTTTTCAGTTTGAAATGACTAAGAAAAGAAGCCAGTACAGATACTTTTGTACGTATGAGATCTTTTCTTACTTTGTTCTCTATAGGTGTAACAGTGGCACATTTGGGTCAAAGGACATACACAACTTATAACTTTGGTGGCACAGTTCCAAAGTACTTTGCAGAATGACTAGACCAATTTAGACCTCCATGATATTAATATGCCTCTTTCCTACAACCAGCTGCCTTTCTATTTGCCTGTTAGATGCTTCTTAGAATCTCAAAACCAACTCCCCAATTAAGTGCACAATATTGTCCCCTCCCAAATCTGTTTTTCCTCAACTTCCTTTCTTCTATTCATGGCACTAGCATCCTCCTAATTAATCTCCCAGGCATGAAACCTTGTGGCTATCTTTGATTCATCCCTCTCCTATCCTATTGTCTCAAATTAATTTCTAAATCCTAATAATTCATTGCCCACAATATTTCTTATATCAATTACTTTTTCATTCTCACTGTCAGTACTATGGCTCAGAACTTCACTACTTCTAACCTAGACTACTATAATAGCCTGCCAACTGCTCTGACCTTTATTTTCTCAATAATTTATTCCAACCTATATACTACTGCCATCTAGGCAGTATAGATCTCTAGGACCTCTGTATTACCAGAGACTTTCTCATGCATCTGTCATCTTCCAGTTGATATTTGTTGTGCACATATCATCTATCCTTTTAGATCAAAGTCTTCTAGGTGCAGGAGCAGCTAGGTGATACGGTAGATTCAGCACTAGGCTTGGAATCAGAAAGATCTGAGTTCAAATCCAGCATCAGATACTTACTAGATATGTGACCTTGGGCAAATCACTTACCCACTATTTGCCTCAGTTTCTTATCTGTAAAATGGAGGCATGCCAGAGAAGGAAATGGCAAACCTTTCCAATATCTTTGCCAAGAAAAGCCCATGGATGAAAATCCGTGGGGTCATGTAGAATTAGAAATGACTGAACAACAACAAGGGGGAGGGACCATATCTTATTTATCTTTGTATAAAAATATATAGAGAGGGGTCACCATGATACAAGTTAAAAGAGTAAGGTTGTATTGCACAGCACAAGACTTAGGATCTATAAGGTAAATAGCAACAGATGATCTCTAAAACATCTTCAAAACACTGATACCCTAGGGTAAAGTGTGTTTTCATCCCCTCTCTTCTTACCAAATTATTTCCTTTGAATTATTCAAATACCTACTGAAATTCTGTTTTTCCGCAAAACTTTGGTTTATTTGAAGGTCAAAATAAAAACTTCCTCCACTCAAATTCCATTCTAAGAATAGAATTTCTACACTGATTCTTCTCCCACTCCATTCACAACATATTACCATATTTTCAAAGTCTTGGTGGATTACATTGATCAAAACAGAAAGGATAAGTAACCAGCCCTTCTCTCCTTTTGGTGCTGTGTAGATAATATGTGGTATAAATAGTTTTCATTCAATAAGTGATCCTCTGCTAGACATTCATAGCTCATAAATGAATTTCAGTGAATTACCCCTTGTCTCTCTCTAGGGTCTGCCTAGGAAATAATTTTAACTTTCTTCACTTTCTTTCACCATTCCACTGAGACCTGTGACAAAAGAGTCGATCACGGCTAATTATCACTATGGCATTTGCTGTACTCCTCGTAACAAAAAAAAAAAAAGCATATACAGGAGAACCAAATTCATTTCATAAACCATCTGGATGGTAATTTGGGAGTCCAGTGATTTTCAATTACGTGGTAACATCCTCAAAAATAGGGTTATTAAACAGGAGGCTGATATTCAGGCAGAAAGAAATATCTAAATTTATTGTGATGTTCTAACATCTGATTTGGGGTCCCACAAAATATCTGATTTGTTCTTCCTATTGAAAGTGCCCCCAGGAAAGAGCAGAATTATCTCCTTATAATTGTTTTCAAAATTTTCTTCTGGAGTTCATTCTGAGCCTTGCTCCTGTTAGAATCCTTGACCAGGGGATTCTTCAATAAGTTCAGTGGACTATTGTTGTCTAAGAGCCTAGTAATCATATTTTACCCTACAAAACAGAAAGTGATAATAACAGATTTTTACATATATATACACATACATATACATATAAGCATGTAGGTACATGTACATACATATAATATATATAGCACTTTAAGATTTACAAAGTGCTTTGCATTTAATTTCTTATTAAGCATATGCCATACCTTCCTTAAAAATGGCCTGGATGTCCATTGGCTTCCACTGACTTCCCCACATACACTCGCGACTCCATTTTGCTGGAGCTCTTCTACCTGAAATCAACCAATCAATCAACATTTATTATGGATCTCTTAATATAGTGAGACAAATACTAGGAAAGATAAATACTGGGAGTGGACAAATACAAAAAGAAAAACAAACAAACTTACACTCAAATAAACTTAACTTATACAAGTTAATTTTGACATGAAAGTAGCTCAGAGTATCAGAAAAGGCTCCACGTTCTTTGGGGCAGCTAGGTGGCACAGTGGATAAAGTACTGAACTTGGAATCAGGAAGATCTGAGTTCAAATCTGACCTTGGACACTTCTAGCTGTGTGATTCTGGACAAGTCACTTAAGACCCCTATTTGCCTCAGTTTCCTCATCTGCAAAATGGAGACACTGGAGAAGGAAATGACAAATCATTCCAGCATCTTTACCAAGAAAAACCCATGGACAAAAGTCCATGGGGTCACATAGAGATGGACACAATTGAACCATAACAACAGTAAGGAGTTAATATCTGATCTGAGCCTTGAAGCAAAGTAGGGATTTCATGAGGCATAGATAAGAAGAAAGTTGATGCCACTTATGCAAAAACATGAAGGTGGAAGATGAAATGCTGTATTCAGAGAACAGTAAAGAAATAGCATTTGACATGAAGGAGTCTATCTCAACTGATGTCCTCAAAGATTCTCATTGGAAATTAAAAGTCCTTGCCTACCTATTCCATTTGGAATTCAAGATTTATTTTTCTTTATTTTATAAAGGAGATGTCAGTTGTACATTTGTACTGTATTCAATGATTTTGTGAATGAAAAGGGGCTATTATGGGCTGACCTGGAAAAACATTTGGAACTATAGGTGGCCAAAGAGGATGTCTGAATACAATGGAAGGATTGTAGGTTTGACCCTCTGTGTCTGAGACTCAGAACAACATTTGAGTTTCTTGTGTTTGGATTCACCTTTTGGAACATTCTTCCTATGGGTAAATGTGTCCTAAACTTTGAGCAACCAATTGGCAAATACATTTTTCTGAACCACAACTCATCACTTAGGATGGGAAGGTCACTATTTTGCAAAACAGAACAGCTACCTCCCATTCAGAAATCCCCTGGCTGGCACTTTTGTCCTTTAACAATGTTGTTGAGGGCCAGGGTGGAGTGCAGTTGACAAGATCAGGGTAGACGTTCCGGGGAAACTGTTCTTTGAGACTCTGCTCATTATCATCCAGAATGGCTCTCCATGCCCCCCAGATGTTGCTGTCTCCATGAGACAAACAAGAAAATTACAGAAAACAAGGGATATGTAAAATAGATGCCCTCTAGGTTCACAGTCTTTAAGATAAGACTGATTAGATCACTAGGGCAGGAGACAAAGCTGTTTATAAATACCTTGATTCTCAGATCAATAAAAGGAGTTGGTCTTTCTTCTTTTCACATCACCAAGCCATGTGGGGATGCAGGCCATCTGCTACATAATATTATGTTGTTATGTGAAGAAATATGTCAGGAAAGGAACATAACTGACTTCTGAACACTTTGAAGTGCTCGGGAGGTCCATAAATGGACCTTCCTACCCCATCCAAGATGGAAGCAGTTTGGGCAATATTCACAGGAAGGATCTCTTTGACAAAACGCCCCTTGGAGGCCTAGAATTTCAGATTGCACATAAAGAACAAAAACCAAACAAATCCTGCAAATCACTCACTTTCCTAAGTGAATTTGCAATTATTCTGTAATTGTGATGAACTGATTACTCTTCAATATTCATGGGGTTGTCACTGGAAACTTTACAGCTTTTCCAATATACTATTAATCACATTTATTCAGAGACTGATTTCACTCCCTTTCAATATCCAAGGGAGTAAAAACGCTTATCCAAGAGGCCAAATGACCTAGGAAACACCATTCAGTAGAAAGATTAAAGCAGTATACATCATTCTGTCTGATCTAGTCCTAATTTCTCAGGGTGTTTTAAAAACTCATGTACATAATTATTTTTATTTTAAATTAAAAACTGAGGCAGAAAATCGAGGAAAAATCAATATGCTGAAGGCAGCGTTGCTTGCATTCAAACAGCTCAGGAAAGCCACCTTCTCTCACTTTACTCTGCTTTTTTATTGTTCAAGGGTAATGTAATGGAGAAGTCCCTGGGATTACAGTAGAGGCCCAAAATGACTAGGGATAAATCTAGACACAAGAAGCTAATTGTGTTCTGTCTAGGTCCCAGACACAGAGTCAAATTTACACCCCATTTCCATTGGACTTGTTTTGCCCCAACTGGGGCACTCTCTGAACCCTTCTTCTCACATACATCCCTGCACTTTCCATCCACACAAAGATGCCTGGCACACCCTGAGACAATTCCCCCTGAGCATGAATGCCGCCCCCCCCCCCCCACCGTGGACGATGCTAACCTACCTGAACTCATTGCTCAAGGAGGAACATACTTTGACCTCACCATACCCATCCCCTTTCAGTGATTTTTGAACCCTCAGACATTGTTCAAACTCTGTTTTCTGTCTTTCACAGATTGTTCCTTTGAAATCAACCCCTCAATTGTCCCACTCTAAAAGTTATTCAATTCTCTCAAATTGGATTTAATCTTAAACCATTTACTTTCTTTATCTCTCTGTCTTCTTGTACCCACCGAGATATAGCTCCCTCCTGAAGATATATAGCTTCCCTGGCATTGATCATGGAGGGAATTGGATTACTCCACATTGCCCCTTCTAGGATCTCCATCTATTGCCATTAGTTAGTAATCTCTCCTCCTTTGAGGTTCATTCAATCCATATTTATCACTCAATTAAAAATCTGGTAGCTGTTGTTTACAGACATCTAGAATACTTTCCTTCCTTCCTCAATGAGATCAGCACCTGGCTCCCAGTCTTCGTCATCTCCTGCCCTCCTACAAGGATTTTCAAAATGCATATTCATATTTCTTCAAATATATTAACCTTCCTATTACTTAAGTTGGGCACTTCCCATCACTCCTCCACTTCATCATAGCTATACACAGATGATCTTTCCATCATTCTCAATTGTTACACTTCTATAGTAATGAACTCTAAAATTCTCTTATCTGATCACAATCAGTTGTCATTCCAGTCTTCCTTTTACCCTGCAGCCTCAAACCATGCTCTTTGTACTCACTGTGACCCTCTAATACCTTGACTCCTTAGTTCTTTACCAGGCTATCAACACTAACCTGGCTATAATCTCCTCCCTTGACTCCTGGGTAAACCAGTCCAACTCTACACCGTACTTTCTTCTTGAATTCCTTGCTTCCTTATCATACCTGCAATTGTGCCCCGAAAGCTTCAGTCTTGGATTATTCCTACCATCTTTGACCTTCACTCCTAGTCACCCATTGCTGAAAAAAGCTCGAGAAAATTACATGCTGACAAGGTCCACTACAAATTTGTGTTGCAGAATCTTAACTGGGCCCTCATCACTGCAAAACATCTTTCCCTAATTGATTTACTATTCCACTTACCACAGCAGCTCTTCCAAACCTTCTTATCCATCCTCAAACTTCTCATGTTCCCCCTTCCCCCCACAATCTCTCTGTTGAGAACTTTGCTTCATATTTCACTGAAAAAAGTTAAGAACATTCACCAAGACTTTCTTCTCTCTTTCTCAACATCCCATGTTACACAAATATCTTCTGCCATTCTCTTCTCCTTCATGCCATCTCACCTGAGGGCGTGGCCCTTATCCTCTATATGCACAGGTGATCTCAATCCATATTGTTTCCCTCCAGTAGATTTCCCCAGCTAATATCTCACCCTCTCATCAGTCTTCAAACCCTTTCTGTCTGTTGTTTGCTTCTCTGCTTTTTATAAAATGCCCATGGTTTTCCATTCTCAAAAAACCCTCACTGGATTCATCCATCCCCACCAGTATCATTCTACATATCTCACCTTGTTTTCATGGTTAAATTCCATAAGAAGCCATCAATAGCCAGTGTATTCGTTTCTTTCCCCTCTTAATTCTCTGGAATCTTTGCCTCTCTTAACTCTCTATAGTCTGATTTCCAGTCTTATCATTCAACTGAAATTGCTCTCTGCAAAGTCGCTAATGATCTCCTAGTGGCCAAATCTAGTCATTTTAGTCATGTCTGACTCTTCATGACCCCTTTTGGCATTTTCTTGGCAAAGATATTAGAGTGGTTTGCAATTTCCTTTTCAAGTTCATTTTACAGATGAGGAAACTAAGGCAAACAGGTGACTTGCCCAGGGTCACATAGCTAGTCAGAGTCTGAGGCCAGATTTCCATTCAGGTTGAGTCATCTTTCTGGACCTGGCTCTCTATCTATCCACTGTGCCATCTAGCTGTCCATTGCCAAATCTAATAACATTTTCATTATCCTTATCCATCTTGATCTCTGTGTATAAAACTATTGATCACCCTCTCTCCTTGATCATCTCTTTTGCTGATTTTTCCTGACACTGTTTTGTCCTGGTTCTCCTTCTACCTGTTTGATTTCTC
Organism: Potorous gilbertii; assembly: GCA_028658325.1. NCBI lineage: Eukaryota > Metazoa > Chordata > Mammalia > Diprotodontia > Potoroidae > Potorous > Potorous gilbertii. The sequence goes on along the minus strand of CM053774.1, from coordinate 54,874,151 downwards.
CTTGTCAGTATCCTTTGCTGGAACTTCAGTCATATCATGCCCATTAATTATGGGTGTCCCTTAGATTCTGTCCCTGTACTCTTCTCCCTCCATACTATTTTGCTTGGTGTTCTCATTTGCTTCTGTGGATTCAATGATCGTTTCTAAGGAGATGATTCTCAGACCTATTGATGGATTTCTAACCTCTCTCTTGAACTACAATCTTGCTTCTCCAACTATTTATTGGATATATCTTGAACTGAGAATTCCATAGATAGCTTAAACTCAAGAGTTCCAAAATGTAATTAATTATCTTTTTCCTCACACACTTCCATCTTCCTAACTTCCCTATTACTTTTTAGAGTTCCAGCACCCTTTCAGTCATCCAGACTCACAACTTAGGTGTTATTCTTGACCTATCACTCTCTCATGCTTCTATATCTAATCAGTTTCCAGGTTCTAGGAGTTCTTTCTTTTCAACATCTATTGTAGGCATTCTTTCTCTCCCCTGATGCTGCCAACACATGGATGAAATCAATCACCTCTTACCTGGACTATTGCAATAGTCTTCACATCCATGCCTCAAGTCTCCCCCCATTTTTGTTGATCCCCTACTCAGTAGTCAAATTGATCTTTCTAAATCACAGATCTGACCATGTCACTTCTTCATCTGATCAACTGCAATTTCACCATTTTCTATAGGATCAAAAAGGCTTTGTGGCTTAGGTTACATTCCTCCCTAGACTGAAACTCTTCGAAGTACCTTGCAAAGATTAGCTGGGGCAAATCCAAAACCAATATAAACACAAACATTGGTGCTTTAAAACAACAAGGGTCATTCTCCTGGTATTTCAGGTAACCAACCTTTAATACTATTGATATTGAAATAAAACAAATGCATATTAACAGATAGATGTGGCACTAAACAGAGCATCACCTCAGAGGATACTACAGTGCCATGTGCCTAACATAACAGGACACAACCCATACACATTTTGGAAACATGTGAATATCCATCATACAGAACAATCAATCAAAAGCAATAAATATGGCTCACTAACCATGAGGGGAAGCTAGCAACAGTAACACTAACCATTAGGACTAACGCAGGGCATTACACATAGTGGGAGATAAGTCATGTTTGTTGAATGAATAAATAAAAAAGGAATGAGTGAAAAATGGTGTGGGAAGGAAAGACTCACTCTCTCTTAATCATGGACTTTCTACTGCTGTTCAGTGACACTCTAAGTTCTTGAACCTAGTAATTTATATAAGAAATATAGGGCAAAGAACGGTCAGGGGCTAAATGAAAATCCAGTATCCTCTTTGGGTCCACTTCCCCTATCTGTACCTCAAGGCCAGGTCTCTCCAATAGCAGTTGATCCCTACTCACCTTAGGATTTTAGAGTTAACCCTGAGAGACTAAGATCTATATTATGACTACTAATAAGCCCCCATCAATGTGCTCACCATTGATTATCAGTTAGTAACTTCAATTTGATTGTAGCAAAGCAATTTCCTGAGAAGGTATGGTAAGAAGAGTTGGTACAAAACATTTTTCCCAAACTGAAGGCCACAATCTCCCTCTTACAGATGCAAGTTCCTTGGGGAGAGTGGGCTTACATATATCTAACTAGAAATATTTTTTAATTCTAAAAATGGTGGTGAGGCACACATGTAGAGAACGCATAAGGTAAATGGTATCTCATAGCTTCTGGTTACTGAAAGTCCTTTTCTTCCTTCATGAATTTTTCATTAAGTTCCCTTGAGGTATATCTTTCTCTTGGGTTCCAAGAACTGGTGCTTTGATAAGGTTCATAGCTGTCACTTCTGTTGTTGTGTTTGTCCTTTGTTTTCAAAGTCATGTCATGACATCAAAATCATGACATGACTTGCAGTTGACTTTGATTTGAGTGACAGCCGGCTGTTCAAGGTCACCAGCCTCACTTTCTTCTCCTGGGCCATCTGGGTCCAGTGGCTGATATTCATCAGGACAGTTGGAGATGGCCCAGGATGCAATGGGAGACCTTGGCCTTTTCAGGCTAAGATCTTATCACATTCTCACTTTGAGTGAGATATATCCATTCAATGAATAGGATTCTTTAAGTAGTTACTCAAGGGATGGCCCCTTTAATCAAAAAAATCAAACTGGGAGGGGAAAACAGAATTCCTGGGTAAAAGAGAAACAATGACTATTTAGTTATTACATTCACACTGTGGTAGGAGGGTGGGGAGTTGTCCAGTCTATGAGCTCCAGAGAGAATTGGGTTTAAGGCTTGATCTTTGAGCAAGAAATGGAGCCAGTAAATCCAAAGGAAAAAAGGCAGCTGTGGGCCATGGAGTGTACCTTCTAGACTAGAACACTAGAGGAGAGGAGAGGAGAGGAGAGGAGAGGAGAGGAGAGGAGAGGAGAGGAGAGGAGGGGAGGAGAAGAGTATGACATCTGTACATAATGAGGAAGCTGCCACCATCTCCGGGTATCTTCGGTCTGTAGGTGTTTTCTCTCTCATCAGCCACTCTGGCCCTAAAAACCTGGTGTCTGTTATGTGCCAGGTACCGAACTAAGCATTTTGTAAGTATTTCCTCATTTGATAACACAATAAAATGTGCTTGAAGTATAAGGAGTGGAAGGTCCAGTATAGTAACATAATCTGGAGATGACCTAAGAAGGAGACAAAGACCTGGATTTGGGAAAAATTAGGGAAAATCTCAGCTATCCAAACTTAAAGTGATACCAGATGTAGAATCCAACTTAATAATTAGTATGAGAGAGTGGAGATGATGAAAAAGTGGGGTGAAGACCCAGTTGAACATAAGATTAGGAAAAATCTCACCTTCAAAACCCAGGGTGATTTTTTTTTAGAACCGGTAAACGACATAGACAAGTTGCCAGGGTGGTGGTAGAAAGAGCATTAGTCCTGGACGCAAAGGCCTGGGGTCAGTTAGCCAACAAGAATTCTTTGAGAATTTATCAAGTGCCAGGCACTTTGTCCACCTTTGAAGCTTACCACTTGTGTGACCTTAGGCAAGTCACTTATCTATCCTGAGCCCCCGTTTACTAATCTGTAAAATGAAGAGTCATAAAACAAAGAGGGCTTCTATAATCCAGTGGTTTCATACCTGTACTTCTTTTATTAGCTCATTTACATAAGATTGTGGCAAAAAAAAAAAAAAAGAAACCCACAGCCCCACCTCCCAGACAGATAAAAATGGAATTTCCTTTTCTCACTAGAAATATTTAATCATCAATTAAATCATGATGTCTAGGGATTCGAAGTTAATGGGATATATTCTGATATTGTGCCTGCTCTGCATTTATTTTGGGGAGGAAAAAAGTACTTTGAAATTAGCAAGTGTGTTTGTATTTGTATTATTAATGTTCCTATTTAGCATAATTAGCTACTTCATCAAGCTTGCACACAGCCTGGGATGTTTAGAAATCATGTGCAGAGATGAACCAATCTAAACCTTCTGCAAAATTGTCCAGCTCCCTGAAGGATTACTGCAGGTGGTTCTGAGGTATTAAGTGTTCCAGTTGCTCAAAAAAAGAGCACACTTAAGTCCTAATTGTTGCTAGAAATGTTTCATTAGAAAGTGCATCTCTTTTCGGTCATTTTGCAATGTTTATTTATTGCATTTCATTTTTCTGACAACTATATTTACCATCCACTACATAATGGTGCCTGGCCTACTGTGCTTTACTACATCATTAATATTATATTGTAGCATTTCTTTAGGAAAATCCTTTTAGACCAAAAAAACAAGAGAGTAAATTTAGGAAAACTGATTAGACTTCATTTACAAAAGTGAAGAAAATATCATTCCTCTTTATCCAAATAATTAACAGCACATTTTATCTAGATAATGGATTTTGCATGAAAATGTAATTTCAGACTCCAATGAGGCATCTAAATTTTGTATCATTCCTTACTCAGACAACTGTCTGAGCTATTTGATATCCCTTCTGAATGATCATTGGCCATACCAACTATTAGAGGCAGTCTGACCTAGGTGATAAAGTTCCGGGCTTGGAGTCAGAAGTACCTGAGTTCAAATATGACCTCTATTATAGCCTAGTAATGTGATCCTAGGCAAACCATCTAACCCCATATGAGTCATTAACTGCCAAGGGCTTCTCTACTAAGTCATATATAAGGTAGACAATCCTCCATTTGGGGTAGGGGTAGAGTTCCTAGAAAACAGCCTAAAAGTCAAATACTTAAATGTTGATACATTGAACCAATTAGAGATAGGAGATAGGTTCCCTTGACCACCAAAAACTACAATCTTTCTCTAGAGATCGCTGAAAATACACTTTTTTGCATACAGTTCTTTATAACAAAACATTAATTCTGATCATATGCACGTTTCCTAAGGTAGTAACCATGAAATAACTCATAAAATGCAATACACAAAATAAAATTGATAACATGCAAAATATTTTTCTCATTAGAATTCCATGACTTTTTGTGCTAACATTTCAATAAAAAAACCAATTGATTTGAGATATTTACTTTTCATAACACAAGAAATCTACAATACCATAGATACTAAATAGCAAATAAAATCATTAAAACTAAACTTTTTTAACCTGAATCTTACCTATGTCAGATTGCTATTTGATCGGTAAGCAGAGCAGGTACTAAAACCCTGGCCTTCTCACTTCCAGGCCAGGGCTGTTTCTACAAGGATACTTATTCAGAATTCATAAAATAACAAATGCATTGGCAAAGGCTACATTCAGAATAATAGTAGCTAACGTTTTTATGATAATTTAATGCTTGCAAGGGATTTTGTATACCTTACATCACCGGATCTTCAGAATGATCCTTAAAGGTAGGTGCTGTTATTAATCTTCATCTTAAAGATGAGACAATTGAGTCTCAGACAGGGTAAGAGAGTTGTCAGGGCCACAAGCTTAGTGAGCAAGGGTGTACTGGTAAGTGTTTAACAATCAGTCCTCTAGGGGTAGAGGAAATGTGTGTCTAATATACTTTTAACTTTAATCTGCATTATTAGCATTTTACCACTACTTTCTTAGATCTAAAAATCAACAAAATAAAAAGTCAAGTCCTGATTTGTAATATTTACAGATTTTCAATGTGTAAATTTATTTTAATTTAATCGGCTTTTGTAGAGAACTTTGAGGGGTTTGAAAGAGCCCCTGATCAAGAGTTCCCCTCCTGCAAAGGAGAAGAGTAGCTGGCTTGAAAAGTTAAGTAATATATTGTTTTCAGGTGCATGTCCTTGAATTCCGGTGTTGAAGTTCCAGGAATCAGGGCTCCGGCTACACAGGAGAACATTCCGATAAAGAGGCCTTGAGGCCTCCCTTTCTACTTATCACCATCTGCTCTGTTTCATACTTCAATCACTACCTTTATGGTTTTTTACTATTTAAGCACCCCGATTCCCTGAATTATTGGCTCAGTATGTCCAGAATAAACTCTGCTTTGTTCAGACTGCTGTGTCTCGCCTGTCCTTTCATCCTCGCTCTGTGAGCCCGTAACCCCCCGGACCTGCTGGACCACGCTGGCCGCAGCAGGCTTTCCGTGGGAGCTAGCTCTAACACAAGGCCTGCTGGTAAATGTTAGGCAGAACTTGAATTCAGTCATCTAACTCTGAGATCAGTGCTCCTGCCCTAGGTCACACTGTCTGCTACAAATAAGACTACTAAGGGATGAATGCAATGAATAAGCTTGTCATGTGTGCATGAGTCAAGCCAACAAATGGAGTATTCAGCATCCTTAGAAGAAAGAGTAATGTCTGGGGATAAGGAAAGATGTGGTCACACTTTCATCAAGGTACAGGGTTTTGTTTATTTATTTGTTTGTTTTACAATTTCAGGTACAATAATTCTTTTCCTCCTTCATTTCTCTTCCCAGTGTACAGCATGAAATATTGAGATACATAATCATTTTCCCCATTATTCATGGAGCTGGAGAGCTCTAGTCTCACATGACAAACTGTCTTTTAGACATCTCTAATTGGCTATTTTGTAGTCTCAAACTCAACATATCTACAACAAAACTCATGCTTTCCCTGAAATTCTCTCTTCCTCCTAAGTTCCTAATACTGTTGAGGGTACCACCATCTTTCTTGAAACCTGAATGTCATCCTTGACTTCTCAATCTCACTAACCCCACATGTGTAATCCCCTAGTAACTTGTGTTATTTCTACCTTCCTAACATTTTCCCTATAGGTCTCCTTCTCTCTACTCACATAGTCATCACCCTGGTGCAGGGTCTCATCACCATTCACCTGGACTATTGGAATAGCCTTCTGGTTGTTTTCCTTGCCTAAATTTCTCTTCACTTTTATCCATCCTCCACTCAACTGCCAATGTGATTTTGCTAAAGTGCAAGTCTGACCATGTCACCTCACCTACTCAATAAACTTCAGTGGCTCCCTATTACCAGTAGTATCAAATATAAAATATTCTATTTGACATTTTCAACTTTTCCCAACCTTTTACCCACTCCTTCTTTCCCAGCTTCTTTATGGTGTACTTGCTTCTATATGCTCTGTGTTCTAGTTGTAATGACTTACCTGCTATTCCTTAAGGACAGAGAACCTGCAGCCTTGAGGCCATGTGGCCCTGTAGGTCCTCAACTGTAACCCTTTGACTGAATCCAAACTTCACAGAACAAATCCTCTTAATGAAAGTATTTATTCTGTAAAACTTGGACTCAGTCAAAAGACCACAGTCAAGGACCTAGAAGACTACATGTAGCCTTGAAGCTACAGGTTCACACCCCTGTGACCCATCCTCCATTTCCTTTTTTACTGGCTTTTCACTATTTCTCACAACTACAAGGTTGAACTGCATCCTGCTGTCATCTGTTGGTTCTCTTTTGAATTCTAGCTGCTATGTAGTCCCTTTCCCACAGGGTGTATGCTGAGCTCTTTTAGCCCATAACTTCATTTCAACTCTTTTTGTGAGTTGGACCCAGACCTGTTGTGTTTGTCCTTTGCTCTCAAAGAGGACCATGACATCAAGATCATGACATGACTTGCAGTTGACTTTGATTTGAGTGAGGGAGGGCTGTGCAAGGTCACCAACCTCACTTTCTTCTCCTGAGCCATCTGGGTGCAGTGACTGATATTCATTAGGATAACTGGAGATGGCCCAGGATGCAATGGGAGACCCTCACCCTTTCAGGCTAAGGTCTTATCACATTCTCACTTAGAGTGAGATACACTCATTCGGTGAATAGGCTTTTTTAAGTAGTTACTCAAGGGATGAACTCTTTAATCCAAAAAAAAAAAAATCAAACTGGAAGGGGAAGACTATTACAACTACTATTTAGTAATTACATTCACTCTGCAGTAGGAGGATGAGGACTTGTTATCTAGTTTATGAGCTCCAGAGTGATTTAAGGCTTGATCTTTGAGCAAGAAATGTAGCCAATAAACCCAAAGGAGAAAAGGCAGCTTTTGACCATAGAGTGTACCTTTCCCTGAGTAGAAGATCAGAGGGAAGGGGAAAAGGGGGAGGAGGGACTGGGGAGGGGAGAGAAGAGTTGTGTTTGTCCTAGGCAGACAGCAAAATCCCTGGGTTCAGGTTAATTCTATCTTGGATTCAGTTTACTATCTGAGTTGCACCACATTCCCTTCACCTTTCATCATGTCTAGTAACTAGCCTGGGTGCCCAGGAACTTTACTTAGGAACTCTTAGGTAGCTTGGAGCTGAAACTTTTGTCCTCCTTCCTTTTGGGCCCCACAATTGCTCCTCTCCCTACATTTGTCTTTGTATCTCCACTACCTAGTGCTGAGCCTTATAAATATTGGGTGCCTCACCAATGTTTACTGAATGAATTTCACTATCTAAAAAACATGAGGAAGTTGATCCAGGTGATCTCAAAGATCCCTAACAAGCTGTAAGGTTCTCCTCTACTTCATATCAATCACCTTTATTTTATAAGGGACTAGCAATTTTGGATGGCATTTTTTTACATGGCCAAAACCCACAAAAGTAATAGCATTTTTAATTTGGCATCTTCTCACAACAACTGCATATGGTAATAAGTAGAAAGGGAATGTAATCCTCAGTATGACATTTAGAAATGGCACTCACATCTGTTTGCTCTACTTTCATCACTAATGCTCATATACACTTTTCCAGCATAATTAATCTCACATCATAATTATGCCATCCAGCAACAGCATTAGATATGAACACTGTAATTATCTACCATTATTATTGATTGAGACTGTATCATCAAAAATTGTCCCAGGTCTACAAAATTACATGGCCAATAATATCGTTTTTTGTATAATTTGATCAAGAATTTCATGGAAAGTTCTTTTTAAATGGTTTAAAGTAAACATGCACAGTCCCATTTGGAAGCTAGAAAGTTGACAAGGCACCAAACATTGTCCACTACATGTAGGCTAGAAGTTAAATCCTTCAAGCTGAGCTTTGTTATTGCTTTATGAGCAAGCTTCTGGGGAGCCATTCTGTCTAGGCACCCATCCTCAGCTCCACAACGAACAATTAGTGAGCAGCTATCATTTGTAGAGAACTACACAGAAGGTGAGAGAGACCTGACACCTCTCCACCCCACCCTCAAAGCATTCACAATCACCCATTAGAGATGACAAGGAGGTGCCAGATGATTTTAAAGCAGAATTAAAAAGTTGCATTAGAAAATTATAAATAAACTTCTATATCAGAGGAAATGAAGATCATTTTTTGACTTAGGGGGGAAGGAAATCAAGAGTATTTGAGCTATATCTTAAAGGCTGGGTAAGACTTCTACAAGCAAGAACTAGCAGTTTAGAGACTGACATGAGCCAAATCTACCACTCACAAGGTGTAAAGAAAGCTGGAGAAATAATCATGGTTAGCATTTATAAAGCACTTGAAGGTTGTACATTATCCAATAGTACTTGAAGGTTGCACGTTACCCAATAGCACTTGAAGGTTGCACGTTATCCAATAGTACTTGAAGGTTGCACGTTACCCAATAGCACTTGAAGGTTGCACGTTATCCAATAGTACTTGAAGGTTGCACGTTACCCAATAGCACTTGAAGGTTGCACGTTACCCAATAGCACTTGAAGGTTACACGTTACCCAATAGCACTTGAAGGTTGCACGTTACCCAATAGCACTTGAAGGTTGCATGTTATCCAATAGCACTTGAAGGTTGTTACACGTTATCCAATAGCACTTGAAGGTTGTTACACGTTATCCAATAGCACTTGAAGGTTACACCTTACCCAATAGCACTTGAAGGTTGTTACACGTTACCCAATAGCACTTGAAGGTTGTTATACGTTACCCAATAGCACTTGAAGGTTACACGTTACCCAATAGCACTTGAAGGTTGAACGTTACCCAATAGCACTTGAAGGTTGTTACACGTTACCCAATAGCACTTGAAGGTTGCACGTTATCCAATA
>CM053774.1:54828911-54864267 GCA_028658325.1 Potorous gilbertii | reverse complement strand
CCAATAGCACTTGAAGGTTGTTACACGTTATCCAATAGCACTTGAAGGTTGTTACACGTTATCCAATAGCACTTGAAGGTTACACGTTACCCAATAGCACTTGAAGGTTGTACGTTATCGAATAGCACTTGAAAGTTGCATGTTATCCAATAGCACTTGAAGGTTGTTACACATTATCCAATAGCACTTGAAGGTTGTTACACGTTATCCAATAGCACTTGAAGGTTACACGTTACCCAATAGCACTTGAAGGTTGTACGTTACCCAATAGCACTTGAAGGTTGCACGTTATCCAATAGCACTTGAAGGTTGTTACACGTTATCCAATAGCACTTGAAGGTTGTTACACGTTATCCAATAGCACTTAACGGTTACATGTTACCCAATAGCATTTGATGCTTACACCTTGTCTGATTTGATCCTCACAATGATGCTGTGAGGTAGGTACCACTGTTAGCTGTTTTTATAAATTAGAACGCTAAGGTAAACAGAGGCTAAGTAACTTGCCCAAGCAGGAAGCACCTGCAGCAGCAGGACTTGAACTCAGGTGTACCTGACTCCAACTCTAGTGCTCTATCCACTTGAATACCTGACTGCCTGATACATGTAGGGAATGACAAGCAGCCCAGTTTGACTAAAGCATAAGGAGTTACCTGATTATGGAGGGCTTGAAATGTTAGGCTAAAGAGTTTTCTGTATTTATTTGGCAGGTCTCCTTGAGCTGGAGAAGGAAATGGCAAACTGCTTCAGTGTCTTTTCTAAGAAAACCCCAAAAAGGGGTATGAAGAGTCAGGCATGACTGAAAAATGACTGGATAACAACATTTTGTTCAGCTGTTTTTCACTCAAGTTCTACTCTTTGTAACCCCTTTGGGTCATTTTTCTTGGCAAATGTACTGGAGTGATTTGCCATTTCCTTCTCCAGCTTATTTTACAGATGAGGAAACTTAGGACAACAGGGTTAAGTGACTTGCCCAAGGTCACACATCTAGTAAGTGTTTGAGGCCACATTTAAACTCAAGAAGGTGAGTCCCTGACTCCAGGCCAGCTGTGGCACTCTATCCACTGTGCCACCTAGTGACCCCAGAAGATATGACTTTTAAAAGATCATTCCAAGAGAATGAAAATAAAGGGGCACTCAAGAAATAGCCCACAAATGAACCATCAAAGACCTAGAAATGGAAGGGACCTTAGAGGCCATATGGTTCTGCTCATTCCTTTTACAGATAAGGAATGTAAGACCCAGAAAGACTGAATGATTTGCCTAAGGTTATATAGGTGGTGAGAGAGGCAAGATTTGAACCTAAGGGAATTTTGAAATCATATTATCTAGGATTTGGACCTGGAAGAGACATGAAAGTTCATCTTGTCCAAACCCCCACATTTTATAGATAAATAATCTCAGATTCAAAGAAGTAAAGAAACTTGTTTAGGGTAACAGGTTATAATGAGCAAAGTCATATTCACATTGAGGTCTATTAACTACAAATCCATCCAGGTGGCAATTCTAAGAGGTTAAAACCATCTGAGGGCAGGTGGTAATTTATTAGCTAAACAAGGGCTAGAGGCAATTATAAGAGATGAGATGATTTTAAATACATAAAATTTAAAGCTTTTGTTTAAATAAAATTAATATGGCTATGATACAGGAAGCTAGAGATTAGGGGAAAGCTTTGCATCAAATATTTATGAAAACAGTCTCATACCTCCAAGATAAATAAACAATAACATAAACTTGTAAATAAATATTTTCAAAGAAAGAATTGCAAACTATTAACAATCATATGAAATACTCTAAATATCTAATAAGAGAATTGCAAATTAAAACCACCATGAGGTTTTATTTCATAGTAGAAAACTGACAAAAGATCAAAATTCAGTCAGTGTTGAAAGGGTTGTGGAACTAAAGGCACATGAATATCTTGTTGGTAGAACTGTGAACTGGTAATAACCATTCTAGAAAACAATCTGGAATTATGCAGAAAAGGGCCTAAAATATTTATATCCTTTGACTCAGCCATTCTACTATAAGAGACATAGTAAATACTAACATTTTTAAAATTATCATACTAACTTTTCATTTATTATTTTCATGTTTTGATTTCAATCAACAAGCTAGGAATTCTTTATAGCTGTGAAATAAGAAGTTTGTTTTCCCTCCAAAGCTCCACCAAATATGGTATTGCATAATAATATTTATGATTTTTATTCCTTACTTCATACTTTTTGACTCCAAGTCCAATCCTATCCATTGCACTATGCTACTTTTCTATTCTTCAATTCTGTTCCCAAATTACAATGTTTGTTGTCTAGTTTTTTTGTTAGTAGCTATTAAGTTCATAATAATTTTTTGAAAAAGGTACATTGATGTTCTTATTTGGGCAGTAGACTACAGGGGAAAAATCAGTCTGTCAAGTCGGTCAGACAAAAAAGGAAAAATTTTTATCAAAAAAGCACCTCATCAATTAGAAAGCTGTGTATCCTGTGTATACAACCACATATGAAGTAACCATTTGTTTGAAATTATGGTGTTTCTGATGCCACAGCAGAGTCATATCCTGGCAATAGTTGTCTCAAGTGAGAACTTTCTCCCCATAAAGCTTCCTTTTAAGACACTGTCCACCTAAGTGTTATGACAGGTTAAGAGCAAGTTATTTTAAATTGCCAACATTAGGAAAGCAATTTATTTACTCTGACGATAAATGAGACCAGAAGACTAAAATAAATTTCCACCTTTTGGTAGATTTTTCTAAAGGCACAAAGTCAATAAGAAACATCAATTCATAAGAGATTTGGTTGCTTCATCTTGTAGGAGGCAGTGTGGTCCAGTGGAAACAGAACTGGATTTGAAGTCAGAGGACCTGGGTTTAGATCTTGGTTGTGCCATTATCCGTCTAACTTTGGACTAGTCACTTAATTTCTCATGGCCTCAGTTTCCTCACTTATAAAATGAAGGTTAGACTCAATATTTACTAAGACCTCTTCTTGTTCCTGTAAGATAAATGTAGAATTTGTGTTTAATAAGAAGCGGTGAACACTTGTTATTGGCTAAGAAACAGAAGGGTAGACTAGTGGAATAGGTTACGTACCCAAGACACAGTAGTCAATGAATATAGCAATTTACTCTTTGATAAACCCCAGGACACCAACTTCTGGAATAAGAACTCACTGTTCGACAAAAATTTCTGGGAAAATTGGATAACAGTATGGCAGACATTAGACATAGACCAATGCTTAACATCATACACAAGAATAAAGTCCAAATGGGTACATGATCTAGGTATAAAGACTGATACTATAACAAATTAGTGGAGCAAGGAATAGTGTATTATCAGATTTATGGAGAAGGGAAGAATTTTTGACTAAGCAAGAGATAGAAAACATTATGAAGTAAAAAATGGATAATTTTGATTATATTAAATTGAAAAGGTTTTACACAAACAAACCCAATGCAACCAAGATTAGGAGGGAAGCAGAAAAATAGGAAAGAATTTTTGCAACTAGTGTCTATGATAAAGGTTTCATTTCTAAAATATATAGAGAACTGAGTCAAATGTACAAGAATACAAGTCATTCTCCAATTGATAAATGGTCAAAGGATATGAACAGGCAGTTTTCAGAGGAAGAAGTTAAAGCCCTCTGTAGTCATATGAAAAAATGCTCTAAATCACTATTGATTAGAGAGATGCAAATCAAAACAGCTCTGAGATATCACACCTATCATGACAAAACAGGATGATGATAAATGTTGGAGAAGATGTGGGAGAATTGGAACACTAATCCATTGGAGCTGTGAGCTGATCCAGTCATTCTGGAAAGCAGTGTGGAACTATGCCCAAAGGGCTACAAAACTGTGCATACCCTTTGACCCATCATACTGCTTCTAGAACTGTATCCCCAAGAAATAAAAATGGGAAAGGGTCCCACATGTACAAAAATATTTATAGCAGCACTCTTTGTGGTGGTCAAAAACTGGAAAGCAAGGGGATGCCCATCAATTGGGGACTGACTGAATAAACTATGTGAATGTGGTATGTGAATGTAATGGAATACTATTGTACTGTAAGAAATGATGAACAGGAAGACTTCAGAGAGACCTGGAAAGACTTATATGATCTGAGTAAGGAGCAGAACCAGGAGAACTTTATAGACAGCAATAACCACAGTTTGGGGGGATTTTTTTCTGGTAGATTTAGGATTTCATTGCAATGCAAGGACTTAAAAAATTCCCAATGGTCCCTTCAGGCAAAATACCTTCCACATTCAGAGAAAGAACTATGGAATTTGATCGCAGAATGAAGCAGATCATTTTCTTTTGTATTATGTTTTGGTTTGTTTTATGATTTCTCCCATTCATTTTAATTATTCTATGCAACATGACTAAGGTAAAAATGTATTTAATAGGAATGTATGTGTAGAACTTACATAAAATTGTATGCTGACTTGGGGAGGGAGGGGTAAGGGATGGGAAAAGGAGGGGGAGGAAGGAGGAAAAAAATCTATGGAAGTGATTGTAGAGCACTGAAAACAATTAAAATAATAATAAAATTAAAAAAAATTAAAAGCAGTGAAATGCTAGGCAGAAGAAGGTAGAAATGTATAGTTGATAAAACACTAGATTTGGAGTCAGTAACATCAGGATTAAATATCACTTAGTTCTGGGATCTTGGACAAGTCACTTAACTTCTCTGTAACTTGATGATTGAATTTGACCTTTAGGATTCCTTCAAGTTCTAAATCTATCATCTTATGAAACGTACAAGATTATCTGAACCAAGACAACACATACACTAATGCTTAGTAATTCTAATGTGAAGATGGGCACAGGGGAGGATAACAAAAAAAATGTGGGTCAGGCTTGAGGGGAGGGGAAAGAGGCAAAAATCTTACAGGTTACTAGAAAGTCTATATATCACATCCATGTACCACAAGCACTTTCTTCCAGAAGAGAATCATAAGGCACTAGACACAAGAGGAAATGTAACTTAGCAGAAATGAAATTAACTATATCTTAACAGACAGGAAATGACAAATTTGTGCTGCAGGAATCATATCCTAGAGAAGGAAATGACAAACCACTCCAGTATCTTTGCCAAAAAAACCCCAAATGGGGTCACAAAGAATTGGACACAACTGAAAAATGACTGAACAATAGCAAAGGATATCATATTAGACTTAGCTGTCTAGGTACAAGTAAGATCCTCAACTAGTTAGTATAACAATTAAAGTCAATGCCAAATTAAAAGATTACACTAAGCCCTTATAAATAATTGCAGTTTTTCAATCTGATATTTTCAAATGCCCTCAAATATAGGAAAAAGAAAGGGCCAAAAGCATTGTCCTTGATTAGTACCATTTCCTGTAAATGCTTTATCAATGTAATATAGCTATCAGACAATAGTCAGTCTACATGGATTTATGAAGCATTTTATGAATCAGACATGATGCTGAGCTCTGGAAATATAAATATAGGTAAAAACAAAGATAATTCCTGCCCTCAAGGAGTTTATACTGTAATGGAGAAAAGTAACACATAAATGGAAACTGAAAAAGCAGGATGGGAAGTCTGGATCCCAGTCTGGTGAGAAATGGAGAGCTGACCACAGTACACTCCTTAAATGAAGTTCTGGAAAGAACCATATAATCAAAGGGAAGGGCTTCAGAAAAAAAAAAAAAAAAGAGGGCACTCTAAGTAGTGAATTTCACAATTCTAGCCCTCAAATGAAAGATCCAAAAGACCTACACAGTGCCTTAACCAGGAAGTATATAATCTGCTTGCTAAGTGGAGAGAGGACAGCCAACAGTAAAAGTGGTCAAGAACAAAATTTCTTATGTTAAATGCAATAGAAGAAGATGGCAGAAACAGGATCCTTTCATAAAATATCAAAGGAGAAAACAAATTTGCAGAAAACTTGGTGTGAGACTCAATTTTACTCTACCAAAAACAGATGAAATTGGCAAGAGGACAAAAAAAGAAAACATGTTCTTCAATGCTTTCATCAAGATCCATTTTAACAACGAGAGGAGTAACAACTATGTTTGGATTCCTTGTTCCCTTCAGCACTTCAGAATTTAAAGAAGCAAAGAGTAGTTGGATCAAACCAAGTATAATAGAGTAAATCTATGTTGGAGGTAAACCAATTTGAAAATAAGTAAAGGATAATTTTGTAAGATTATCTCAAATAAGGAAAGATTCTAATAGAATGAGGATGGGTAGTCACTAACAATGTCATTATCCTCAAAGAAGCAATTGAAAGAGTATCAATAATATTGATCAATATGCTTACTTTTTAATTTTCATAAAATTTTAAAGAGAATGATTTGTAGAGATATGGAATATCTTGAATGATAAACTATTAGCAACCATATGAAAAGTAGTTCCAAATTACTAATAATAAAAGACAACAAAAATTCCACTTCATACAAAGTTGATAAAAAATGTAAATAATCAATGATGGAGGGAGGTTGTGAAAAAAGCAGGCACATTAATATAGATAGAACTGTGAACTGATTCAACTAAATTAGGGAAAATTAGCATTATGTAAAAAAGGAGTAAATTATCTACATTTTTTGATTCAGGAATCCTGGTGCTAGGGATACATGTCAAGGAAGTGAAATTTAGAAAGAAAAATCCTCTGTATTTTGAATCATTTTTAGTATCACTTTTCATAGTGACAAAGACATGGAAACAAAGTAGATGCTCATCAATTGGAAAATGACTATACAAATTATCATACATGACTTATGGAATAGTACTCTGCTATAAGCAATGATGAATATGAAGAATACAGAGAAGCAAAAAGACTTCTATAAATTGAAGCAGAACCAGAAGAAAATGTACAATGACTTTAATGTCACTGGAAAGAACTACAGCAACAACACCAAAAACAAATAACCCTGAATTCTTATATAATGACCACACTTGGCCCATCTCCTTGTAGAGATAGGGATGTATAGGTATGGAGAACTATTAGACTTTGTTAAGGTCTTGGCTAGTTTTTCTGAACTATTTTTCTTTATCTCTTTTTTATTCTTTGTTATAGAGGGATAAGTCTCTGGGTAGGGGAGAAGGGAAGACTATATTGAGAAACAAAGGTGATGCAAAACCTACTGGTAAAATATTTTAAAATAATATATGTGATCAAAATCTGAAAAAAGCAAGCTTTTGCAAATGATTTTCCACAGAAGGATTGCATCTTCATAGTCACAAAATTGACAGACAGGTGTGCAGAATAAAGGATCCTACTTTGTTTATTGTTGGTTGGTTAATTTTTTTCAACTTGATAGACTAAAACATGTTAAAAAGCTCTCAGTTAGCAAAGTGTCTCTCATACATATGTTAAAAATCATACAAGATGAGTTGATAAATGCAGTCACAAGGTTAACTCTGTTCAGGACCCTTTGTCTACATGACTGAAATCATAAAATAGAAAAGTGTTTCCCACAGATATGGAGACTGTCTAGTGCAAGTTCAAATGGAAAACAGATTCATTAAAAACAGTGAGACTCTACACATATTACTGTTTGCAGATGATATGTACTAATTAAATCAAGCCTCATAACAGTATAGAACTCTCTCACTGTGATCCATGATTACTCAAGAGATCTGCCTAAGAATCTAGATGGTAAAAACAAAATGAATCAAAAAGTCTATTGTCTAGACTGTGAAATGCAGTTGAATGCATATATTTGGGTTAGTCCATCAGTATAAATCTGGAATACTAGCTGTAGATAGACAGTGAGCTGGGTCATTAATCAAAAAAGAATAGAAAAATTATATGTTCTAGTATATAGAGTACTAGACTTGAAGTCAGAAACTTGCAGGTTTTTAATTCTGTCTCTGGCACTTATCGGCAGTGTAACCCTTGGCAAATCACTCGTCCTCTGAGGCTCAGTTGGCTCATCTGTAAAAGAAAGATAATACCTGTAGGGCTTCCTTCACAAGGTTACTGTGAGAAAACGTAACTTTGTAAACTTAAAAAAAGAGTTATACATATCAGTTATTGATGCATTTGGAGAATTATACAGAGGTGTCAATAGTTCCACAAGCTACTACATAACACCAAACATACCTCAAAGTCCATGTAGTTCAACTCTGATTTTACATATAAGCAAACTGAGACCCATGGAGGTCAAGTGACTTGGCCATAGTCATAAAACAAGTGTCAGTGATGGGACTCGAAAT
Source organism: Potorous gilbertii (assembly GCA_028658325.1). NCBI lineage: Eukaryota > Metazoa > Chordata > Mammalia > Diprotodontia > Potoroidae > Potorous > Potorous gilbertii. The sequence continues at coordinate 54,856,083 of CM053774.1, read as the reverse complement.
CAGTTTTTCTTGACTCCTAGCCCTCTTACATGCTGAAGTATACCCTAAAAGGTCATATTTGCTCTACCAAGGTCTAATTTTAGATTACTTAGTCTTTTAATCACAGAGACAAAGCCTTCCTTTCCTTTTTGAAAGACCTCTTACTTCACTTGATACTTTGTCTACTGGCACAGTTTACAATTTAGCCAATACCAGCTCACTTTGAGGACTTCCACAAGTACTTCTATAAATTCCCCATAGAAAGTCCATTAATAGTTACTGCATGCCAATGTGTTGTTATACTTTGCTCTTGAACTTATTTCACTCTTGATATTAGTTTCATGCCTTAGCCAAATCCAGCAAGGAGCATTGTTGCATGGTTCATTTGGGTATTTTAAAATAATATATGTGATCAAAATATGAGGAAAGTTTCACATTGCTTGGGAATGGAATGCAAAGAGACTTGATCTTGTTTTCAGTCTGAAATTCTTTCATTAGAGGAAAATTATTAAATTCTAAATTAGAGATACAGAAAGATAAAGATAAATTCTTATATTTGATAAGGTTGAAAACACAAATTCACACTGAAGAATTATAACTTGACTTAAACAAAATCATTCTATATTGTTGACTCACTCTATGTTTGAGATTAGAATTTTTGCTAGGGGAATGTCTGAAGTGGGATGGTGGAGAAGAAGCACTATGGAGAGGGGGCTAGAACAGTAGAGACAAATTTTATTTATTTCTCATGTCTAGCCCTGACTTTGACATCCTCCCACCCCACCCCACCCCCACCTCCCCACAGGAAATGTAGCCCTTCCTGAGCTTTGTGACCTGGAATAAAAAACTCTATTAGAAACTTAATATCATTACAATCAGAGAGGCAAAGCAATTGCTCTAAAGAACAGGAAGATATTATCTGCTGCCACATGAGATCATCAGCTTATCTTTCACTCTGAGACTTCCTGAAAGATGATAAAAAACAGAATTTCTTGCCTCCTGTTAGACCTGATTGTTACACCATTGTGGTTGAACTGTTTTTCCATAATAATAACTCACATCCACATCTATAAGATCTGCAAAGAAGCTTCCTCACAACAGACCTCAGAGATAACACAATTGTCTCAGTTTGGCAGAAGAGGAAACTGAGGCTACAATAAGCTGATTCTCAAGGAGATACAATAAGAAAGTTAACTAAGACCTTGTTGCAGTAGAGTAATAAGGCTCTATGGAATTTACTTACCCACCTAGATTCCTCCTATGTGTCTCTATGTCTGCTCTCATGTTGCATATCCCTTGGAAAAGTTTCATGTGTTGGATAGTATTCTAAATTGCTTACGGTCTTAGGGAGATATACAGAAAGACTGAGTAGTTGTCAACCTCAACAACACCTTTTGAGTAATTCCCAATCCTCCTGAGTAGGTCTTGGTCTCAGGTCCAGGATATTGAAGCCTTAGCTAGGATCATATTCTGGAATGCCCACTGTACGTAGACCATTATGCTCAGAACTCTGGGAGATGCAAAGTTCAAATAACTGTCAATGCCTTTGTTCAATTTACCAGTAGAAAGATGTGACACATACACAAAAGACCATAGTAAAAAAGTAATTATCTAAGTGAATCAGAGAGAGTAAAACAAAATGCTATGCATAATGAGGATATATTATTTATAGACTATATTTCAAGTGATCCTGAATTTTCTCAGGTATGGATTCAGCCTGCATGAATCCTGACCAGAGAACAAACTCAGAGCTATAAATTCTGGGCTAGATTTTAATTTCTTCCCTTAAATCGTGGGGTGAATTATAATAAATAACTTCAGAATCTTTCAGTCTCTCTAACTATTGAATAGCAGACACTAATGATCATTTCATGATGGTATTGGGAGGGTTCATAGTGACTAACACAAGTTTGCGATCAAGGCACTTGATTAAACTCTGGATGATTAGCAACAGAATTAACTAAGTATCTTAGATCATCACTTCACAAGTGGGAGATGCCAGTACACTTCTTTCATGGTAGATGGAGGAAGGGAAGCCCTAGAGTTAATTGAGTTATCTTTAAAATTAGACAAATTTTTTAAAAACCATTTAAATTTGAGTGAATGATGGCCATTTTTCAGCAGTACTCTTCTTTATCACAATTTCCATTGCAAGTAATAAAATAGACTATGGAAGGGACAAGATTATGGGGAGTTCTTTTAAATGGCAAAACTAGTGATTTTTTTTTAAAGCACTTGGATGTCCTCTAATGGAAGGAGATACATAAATTTAGTACTGATTTGTAACTGTAAATTAGTTATGTAGAATGAGCTCAAGAAAAATAAATACTAAATATGAGATCAGTAACTAGATGTCAGAAGCACTGCAGTGAGTACTAAGAACAAAGAAAGGAAAATGATATTCCCTGCCCTCAAGGATCTCACAATCTGAGCAGCTGATTGAACTGTTCTGTTTTGGAAATAAGGCAAACAGTGGGGAGGGAATATTCTATACCAAAGAATTTCTTAATCTAACTAATTTTCTATTGATTTAATGGATCTGGGGTTCTTGCACTAATGCAGATCAGAATCCATCCTCTGATTCTATTTGTTTCATGTTCATTATTGTTGTTTTAAGTCATTTTTCAGTCTTGTTCAACTCTCTGTGACCTCATTTGAGGTTTTCTTGACCAAAATACCATATTGGTTTGCCATTTCCCTCACCAGTTCATTTTACAGATGAGAAGACTGAGGGAAGCAGGGTTAAATGATTTGCCTAGGATCACACAGCTAGTTAGTGGGATTAAGGGGCACATCATCTCCATGATCTGTAAAATCTGTGTGAAACTTTTTGGCCCTCCCTTCCTACCAGAGAAGAAGTCCGAATATTTTATTTTTCTTTTATAGGGTGTTTAGAGTACTCTGCAAATATTTTATGCATTTCTGAGTTTCTAAACTTTTTTCTGTGTCATCCGCTGGCCTTCACATGTTCTCTGTGGCTTCCACAAAACTCCCCCCAAATTCTCATTTAATTTCTTATGTCTACTGGAGATATATCAAAACCAAGGTATGGAAAGTCTTAATGGAGAAGGGATAACTGTACAAGTAGATAGAAAGACAATTCCTTCCCTCAGATAGCTTATATCTGAGTGAGAAAAGACATATAAAAGGGAGCTGGAAAACTGGGATCGGGGAGAGAATGGGAGGGGACAAGGAGAGAAGAAGTTACTCAGGGTAGGGGAGGGGCATGGTAGAAAGTCAAGAGTGAAGCCTGGAGAGGAATGAAAATAGGGTTGGCTTGGGCATTCTACTTAAAGTGGAGATTCTTGCAGAAACTATCGGATCAAAGGGAGAGACTGCAGGTACTTCTACCATGTGAAGTCCAGGGGTGTAGGGTGGAGGTTTCTATAGCATGGTAGAGAAAGTCCTAATCTTAAAGTACTCTTCTTGCTTTCGGGACTTTATTTTTTTTTTTAAACTCTGGGTATGGTCAGAATTCAATACTGTTATAATTATTTAAAAATAATTTTGAGATCTTTGACTCATAATGAAGTTCATGTTAACTATGATAATTTTTAAAAAGGAAATTATATTGCATATTTTGGTAGGGAATATGTAGATTAAAAAGACAAAAGAACCCTCAAGGAGCTTATATTTTATACAGGAAGACATACACATATTTCGTTGTTATTCCATTACGTCCAACTCTTCATGACCCCATTCTGTAATTTTCTTGGCAGATATACTGGAGCGGTTTGCCATTTCCTTCTTTAGTTCATTTTACAGATGAGGAAACTGAGGCAAACAGAGTTAAATGATTTGCCAGGATCACACAACTCATAAGTATCTAAGGTTGGATTGGAACTCAAAAAGATGAGTCTTCCTGATCCCAAATTCAATGGTCTATCCTCTGTACCACTTAGCTGCACATGTGTACATATAAGTACATGTATACATATGCACACATACATACATGATATAAGCTTGAGGGAAAGGGCCTAGATCAGGCAGTCTTTCTCTAAGGATGTAGGGTAAACAATGTTATGAGTAATTTACCCAAAGTCACACAGTCAATAAGTGGCCTAGAAAGAATTCAGACCCAAGTTTCCTGACCCTAAATCCAATGCTCTTTCCACTGTGCAATGTCATCTTACCATAATGATAAAGTTTAGGGCTTCTCCCAACAGTTAAACTAATTTCTTAGAACAGCTTTAATAGGGAAGTAAATATTAGCTGTAACTTCTGTTCTCAATTTCAGTAAGCCAGTAAACAAACTCTATCATCTTTGATTACTATTCCTTCTCCACTCTTAGGTGAACGGGTGGTGTCAGATGCAAATAATACTTCTGTATGAATAGATTTTTCCATTTCTGTCTAAATAATGCCCCTCAAAAAGTATTCAATGAAAGATTAAAAAATAAAGGAAAACCAGGTTATCAGAATGCCAAAAGAAAGTATTCAATTCAAAGCAGATTTTTTAAAAAGTCAGACCAGGTATCATACAAACCATATACCTGTCTAGAGATGAAATTCTCACCTGAATCATAAGTATAAGAGGGAATGGGGCTTTGCCAGCACAGCAGGAACACCAAGAGAGGACTGATTGCTTTTGTCCCTCCCCTAACTCCCAATATTTTGAAACTACCTTGGGGCTTCCCAAAGTTTCAAGAATTTTTGGCAAAGCTTCATGGGAGTTCTAGGAGGAGCTCATGCGTTTGTCCCTATAGCTTCAGAAAAACACAGTAGACAACTCAGATGATGTGAGGAAGCACACTGCCAGCTACTGAGGTGAAGAAACCATAAATCAGAAAGAAATGAGGGCTAGAGGTCTTCTGTGGAGAGAATGAGGCAGTGTCTTACCGCAAATGCCCAAGGGAATCCTAAAAGGCACGTAAAAAAGGACAGAGCAGAAAGTCGAATAATCCCTTGGCTCAAGGGTCTCTGAAAGCGCTAATTCTAAAAGAACATGAACAATTATTCCCAGATGGACAACCTGGCTAGAGTAAAAGAGTGCTTCCCTGAGGCACCAAAAGAAGAAATAGCTTCATTGAAAACCAAACGGTAGCAAAGGAGTCCTAGTAAAGAATCAGAGACAGAGGCAATCATGATCACTTCAAGATGGTGCAACACTTGTTGCTGTCTTTCAGCCAAATTTGACCATTTGTGGCCCCATTTGGGGTTTTCTTGGCAAAGATACTGGAGTGGTTTGCCATTTCCTTCTCCAACCTTCACATTTTATAGATGAGGAAACTGAGGCAAATGCAGTTAAGTGACTTGCTTACAGTCACATAACTGTAAGTGTCTGAGGCCACATTTGAACTCAGGAAGATGAGTCTTCCTGACTCCAAGCCTGGCACTCTATGCAATTTGCTATCTCTCTATTTGAATACACAGCAGCTTAGAACCATTTGGGATTAGGGAAGAGACTGAACAACTTGCCCTCTCCCCAAAGGGGTTCCTAGCTCTAGATCTATTAGAACTGTATTCCATCCTAGAAGAGTATGATTCCTAAAGAAAAGAGTGGCTCTTTTTCTCACAATCCCTGGATGTCTATGCCCCCAACCTACACAAAGAGAGGAAATAAGATATTCTATGTACAATGAAGATTAAGTATAGGACAGCTATTTATTTCCTCCACTTAAAATAAATGCTCAAAAACACAAATCACTCACCACAGAGAAAAAAAAATTAAACATGAGACCATAACTTATAACTACAACGATATTCTCCCAGAAGTTGATTCTTAAAACATCAAAGTGTGAAATATGTTGCAGGACTGTGGAATCAATATTTCACTTTAGACTCAACTTTGTGCTATGTTCCTCAATAGTTTTTATCTTCTTGAAAGTCAGACCAAGGGCTGGGATTCTCCTCCTATTAGCAATTGTCTTCTCCTCCACATTTCTACTGGCAATGACTCAGAAATCAGAATCTCACAATCTCTAGTATTCAGTATTCTGTATCCTTATAAGGAAGGACAGACCCATTTCTGGGTGCTAGTCAATCACCTATTGTCAGGTAAGGAAATAAAGCAGAGGACCCAGAGCATGAAACCAGAGACTCAGGTTCAAGGTCATGTAACTGAGCCCCTGTTCTAGCTCCTATGTAGGAACAGGTGCCTGTCTGTCAGAATAGGGACAGCTACCTTTCCTCTACCCCTCAGTGAAAGTCCAAAATTCTATGTTGCCACCTAGAGAGTTGAAGGAAAACAGTGCAATAGTTTCTTTTTAAAGATCCATTGTATCAGAGACTTTTCCTGTTTTGTCATCTCAAAGGAGAAAGGAATATTTATTAAGCACTTACTATGTGTGGGCATTGTGCTAAGCATTTTACAAATATTATTTCTTTTAGCTCTGTATTGAGGAAGCTGAGGTAGACATTTAATGAATTGCATAGGATCACAGCTATTGAGTATCTGAGGCCAGATTTGAATTTAGTACTTGATGATTCCTGGCCCAGCATCCCTAACCACTGGACCACCTTTCTGGGTAGCCATTTCAATAGTGAATTACTCCTCAAGAGCAGGCACTGTGCCTCCTCATAAAGTCTGAGCTATTAATGTGTTTTGCTGAGGAACTGGAATCCTCAAACATTTCTTTCTAGGGGAGTTCCAGGGGACATTCAGTGGAATGACCTCTACAGGCCAATTCCCACATATACTCCTTTATTACATTTATTTTTAAACTTGTTATACCCTTTAATTGAATATAAACTCTTTGAAGGTAAGGTATATTCCATCTCAGTACATGGAACATAATAGAAACTTAATAAATACTTGTTGGTTGATTGCTCATTCCAGTGTTCTGTTTTGTCGGTATACATGATCTCTGTTATCTCTGGAATCTAATCTTCCCCACCTGCATGAGGCAGGCCTCATGTATCTTGTTTTGAACTCTAAGAGAGCTGCAACTTTACCTGAAAGTTATTGCCTTGTAAGTAATCTAGGTGGCATGGCGTATAGAGGTATGAAGCTGGAGTAGCCTCAGAACTTCCAAGCTCTATGGTCATGGGCAAATCACTTAATTTCTTTTTGCCTCAGTTTCCCCAACTGTAAAAGGGCAATAATGACAGCACCTACCTCCCAGGATTGGGAAGATCAAGTGAAATAATAATTATAAAGCACTTGTCACAGTGCCTGGCACATATAAATATAAATATGATATAAATATTAGCTATTATTATTTATTGAGAACTTGGCTTAGCTGAATGGAATTGAACTTTCTAGTTCAACTGCTACGAAAACTATCTTCCACTCTGGAAAGTCTGGATTAACTCTTTTTTGTTTGTTGTTGTTCATTTGTTTCAGTTATATCTGACTCTTCATGGCCCCATGTGGGATTTTCTTGGCAAGGATGCTAGAGTAGTTTGCCATTTCCTTCTCCAGTTCATTTTACAGATGAGGAAACTGAGGCAGACAGGGTTAAGTGACTAGCCTACGGTCACACAGCTAGTAAGTGCTGAGGTCAGATTTGAACTCAAGAAGATGATTCTTTTTGACTCCATGCCCCCTGTTCTATTCATTGCGCCACCTAGCTATCCAGACTAACTCTCTGACATATCCCCGAACACCAGGAATAATTCCAATAATTCACTTCATAGTGTGGTCATAGTGTGGAGGAGACACCATAGTACCATGGAGAATAACAAACTCTCTAGACCCTAAGGACCTGGGTTTGAGTCCCTGACACTCATACCTACCTCTGTGGCCTTGACAAGGACAACTTCCCTGGGCCTTGGTTTCCTCAGTAAAATGAGGGTTGGGGTGGGGAAGGGGAGTTGGACTACTAGACCTCAGAGGCCTTTGTTACACCCTCTCTGTGAGCCCATGAATTGAGGGGGATCTTAGAGGTCATTGAACTCAATCTCCCACACAATTCATATCCCCTCTACCTCTTCACAGTCTCTGACTAAATATCTGTAAAGACATCAAGTTCTTTGCTTTCAGAGACATGCTATCCCATTATTCCAGAGCTCGAATAATTAGACTGCTTCATCTTCTATTGAGCTGAAATCTACTTTCTTTTAACATTTCAGCATTGGTCTTAGTTGTGTTTTCTGGAGCCTGTTAGAATAACCCTACTCTTTTTTTTCTCTAGAGTACTGCATTCAAAGTCGTTGAAGGCAAAAAGCTACAGAGTCTCTCAGTAATCTTCTCTTAACTCTACCTCCTTCCACCATTCTGTATATAACTGGTGGCAGCTGGTGGCTTGGTGGATAGAGTACTGGTGTTGGAGTCAGAAAGTCCTGAGTTCAAATTTGGCCCCAAACAACTTACTAGCTGTGTAAGCCTTGGGCAAATCACTTATCCTCCACTGTAAATGAGAATAAATATAGTAACTACCTCTAGGAGTTGTTATGAGGAGCCAATGAGATGATATTTATAAATAAGCAGTTAGCCAGTTACTAGAACATAACAGGCAGTATATAAATGCCTATTCCTTTTCCACTTTCCCTTCTTGGTGGACACTGCTATTTAGATATCCATTAATTGATCCTCTCTGTTTCCTACTCACTGCTTATGCCACACTAATTCCCCACATGAGTACCTCTTTGCATTTTTTTTCACTATGTTTAAGTCTTTCTTCCCCCAGAACTTTGTGTGTGCAAGGGGTAAGTATGCCCCTGGTTTGGGGAAGTTATTTTTATAACAACCACTCCTACTATAACTATTTAATAAATTTCCCTGATGACTGTGTGGTGACTGATAATCACCACACCAGTGGAGGATGGTGAGTAACAGTACTAGAAACCCCAAACCCTACAACTCTGAAAGAAGTAGTAGTCAGCTGTCTTCCAGGTGTCAGGCCTGCCACTGTGAAGGGAAGCCGAGGGAATAGCCCCGAGGTTGGAAGGGAAATTCTGTATGCATGAACCAATTTTGAAAGGGTTAAATGCCTTGGGTGCCCTCTTTTTATAACCACACTATCTTTTTATAGCAACAAAGAGAATTAGTTTTGTTCTATGACACACTTAGGAAAAAATCCCGAAAATGTCATATGAGCCAAACAGTGTGGTATAAGTTGGGCAGACTAAAGGTCACAAATGAGGACAGGAACTCTGACAGATTTTAAGAAGGATAGGAACCCTGACAGATTTCGGTTTATCAATGACCCTGCTAACTTTGACGTCTGAGATGGAACATTGTCAGATCCTTTCTTTTTCAGAATGATTTGTGCTATGTTTGAGATACCCTGTGGTTTGATGTCATTCACTGATTTCACTTACTGAATGACTATTATGTGTAAGGCTATCTGTCCCATGACGGACACATACAAGAATATGACGGTTTTCTACCCTCAAGAAACTAACAGTTGGGAGCAGGGGAAAGGCTAAAATATGAAACAAGATAACTATAATACTATATTTATATGTATATAAAACTATAATACTCAATAGAATCTGAAAGTGCTAAAAGAGCTCCTTGTCACTAAAGAGGAAGTGGTATTTGAGCTGTATGTGGGCAGACGGGTAGAAACTAGATAGACAGAACTTAGAGAGGGGGAGGTGAACATTCATTAAGGACTGATGATTACTGTCCTAAACTGAGGGAGGTAAGGGATTACCAACTAATGAAGAACACAAAGATATTTATAGTCCACTGGTTCTTTGTGTAGACCTATTGCAAGCTCGTATCATTCAACCTCAACCTCAAGGGAGTACTATAAAGAAAAACTGTGTAGGTACCAGGAGAAGAGGAGGGAGGGAGGTAGTCAACTCTATCAACTCAACCCCAATTGTTTTTTCTTCAAGACTATAAATCTTGAAGACTAAACATCTCTCTGGGGAATATGGAACTCACAAGACAGAAAGAGAGTTATGTTTACTGCTTATGGGCTTAGAGAATGAAGTCTCTTGGGCTTTGCATTTTGTGTCGAAAATAAAGTTTGTCTTGTATTTGGTATATTGTTAGCTTGAGTGCTTGCATGGGAACTAAGGGCCACTTTTACCTAGGTCTATATGGAGACCTGCCTTTAAATGATTCGGAGGATAGAGTGCTGGATCTGGAGTCGAGAAGGTTATTCAGTTGCGTCCAACTCTTTGTGACTCCTTTGGGATTTTCTTGGCAGAGATAGTAGTGGTCTGTCATTTCCTTCTCTAGCTTTTTTACAGATGAGGAACTGAGGCAAGCAGGGTAAGTGTCACACAGCTAATAAGTATCTGAGGCCAGATTGGAGCTCAGAAAGATGAATCTTTCCAACTCCAGGCCTGGCACTCTATCCACGGTACAACCTAGTTGTCTTGGAGTCAGGGATACTTGAGTTCAAAGTGGCCTCAGACACTTACTGTGTAAGCTTGGGCAAGTCCCTTAACTTCTGTCTACTTAGGAGACAATGAGGTTGCTCAGTGCATAGAATTCTAGGCCTGGAATCAGGAAGACCTGAGTTCAAATCCAGTCTTCAACAGATATTAGCCATGCAACACCTTAACCTTTGTTTTACCTATATCCCCTGGAGAAGGAAATGGCAGATCACTCTAGTTATCATTGTCAATGTACAACATGTTCCACTGGGTCAGGAATAATCAGACATGACTGAATGACTGAACAAAAACAACAAATGTGGAGATCTAAGTTATATACTCTGATGTTTCCAGGGGACAACCTAGGTAGGGACATCATCCAAAGAGTGACTTACAAGAAGCCTCTAAGATTGAATCTAGGTTATAAACCCAGAGCTGGGAGTTATAAATAATTCTAGCAAATGACCAATGATTAGACAGTGTTTTATTAAAATAAAAATTGTGGAGCAAAACTTGTGAAGCAAAATATAAACTCATTCTGGAATTTAAGAACCTCAATATTCTGGATTTAACCTACATATCTGACTTTATTTGAAATTACAGTTCTTCATGTGCTTTCACCCAGCCAAACTGGTCTCGAATATCTATGTCCTAGTCTCGTGCGGATGAGGGCTGGAAAGAGAGTGTGAGACCCCCACAAAGACTGGGGTACCAGGGGCAGGTCGTCTGGAGAAGAATTCACAAACTCAAGCATTGTTGAAGTCAAGGTAAAGATTTATTACACTTTTCAGCAGGAAAGGGTTCTTAGGGAATCTGGAACCTTAGAGGGGTACGGGGAAAGTTTATAGAGGATATTCTATAGAATCACTTGTGCAAAATATGCTAACTAGGTGTTTTCGGGTGGGATTAGGGAGTGGTTAAGGAGTGGTCAGTTCCTAAAGGAACATGCACTTTTGGTATCTACTGCCCAGGTATTTTACCCAAAATTCATCAGAAATAGCCCAAGGAGGGGCTACCTGGAGGTATGGTTTTAGGCCTAAAATGTCACTAAGTCAAGTAACAGTTAGGACTGGCTCAAAAAAAACAGGTTGTTCTCATTGATGTCTTGTTATACAAGATAAATATTAGGGAGTATAGGTATGTCCAAGTCTATACATATGATTGATCAGTGAGTAGTAAATGTCATTATGTACACAGCTGGTTCAAACTGAGTTCTATGTGCAGCTGGTTACTATAGGTAGTAGGGAGATAATGGTTGTTGCTAGGTCAGGCTGTGTCCTACAGGAAGAAACTGCCTGAGATAGTATTTTAAGGCTAGGGAGAAATGTGATTTTTAAAGGGAAATGTGATTTTAGAATTGGAGCCCAAGTACATGCACCCAAGCTACATACATCAATGCTACAATCTCCCACCTCTGTGCATTAGTGCAGGAAGTCCTTCATGTCTATGTAACAGAGGACAGGCACAGGGCAGAATGGGGTTTGGTGAACCTGCTTCTGGAAATAGATGATGCCAAACAGCTTCAGATCATGTACAGGTGTGATGTGACTGTTTCCTGTCTACCTACTGTGTGAGAAGTAGCCTTTTGATTAGCTACTGAGCTGGAACTATATTGTTACAAAAGGCACTAACCTGCCAAATTCTTTCTCCCTCTCTCTCTGCCTCTCTGTCTCTGTCTCAGTCTCTCTCTCCTCCCCTTCTTCTGTCTCTCTCCCTCTCTCTCCCCTTCCCTCTGTCTCTTTCTTTCTGTCTCTGTCTGTTTCATTCTCTCTGTCTCTAACTCCTCTCATTCTATGTCTCTCTGTCTTGGACATAAAGTATAAGGGCTACTCTCTGAGTTCAGGAGATCAGAAGAGGGAGTGGTATCCTCCTTTTTCCCCAGGTCAACCTAACTCATGGTCTCCTAAATAACCCTCTGGCTAGGACTGGGCATAACTTCCGTTTTATCTTTTCCAGAGTATTGTGAGATCTATACAGGGTGTAAGAGCCACCAGAGATCCAGTAGCCAGGCTTGAGAAGGCACCAGCCCAGGATTGAGTTAGCAGTTAAATACCCTATGCCAATACTTCCTGAAAGCAAGGGAACGATTTGTCCATGGGTTGTGAAGCATTCATAAATGAATTCAATAATGGGAAGAATCTTTGTAACTACTCCCTAGGGACTGAGTGTGCTCCAACTGGGAAGGGGAGGAATGTTTTGTACTTTAATTTGTGTTGTATCTTTTCACTAGATTTCTCTTATAATTGACATTAACTGCTTAATCAATATTGAGAAGAAATTTTACTGGTTAAATTAATGGTGGGTTGATGGGCCTTGATATGGATGATGTAGAGCACTGGGTAGGGATTAATGCTGGGGTAAACACAGCAGAATGGGGTTCAGCTAATAGTGTTAGAGAGAGTTCCATGACTCCTTAAGTGTATTCTAAGAATCCTAAAGGGAAGATGAAGCCAGCTATATTCTGAGAAACTACCCTGCTAATGTTCATATAATTTGGGGGTTAGTCTGAAGTCTCACTACATAAAGAACACATTTCCTCCTTATCTCAGACTCTCATTTCCTTATTTTCTCTCAATTTCAACTTCACCAAACATTGATTAAACTCCTACTATGCGCAAGACACATATCAAGTGCCAATTCTTTCAGGAAATCTTCCCTGATTCCTTTCTCCCTCCACCGAATTACCTTTTATTCGCTAATTTACCTACATGTTGTTTACTGCGTGTCATAGCTCTCTCCCTCCAATCCAACTTGAGAGTAGGGATGGCTTTTCATTTTTATTTTTGTGTCCCTAGCCCCTAGCCCAGAGCTTTGCCAATTATTTTTTAGTGGGGGGTTCCTACCTGCAATTTCAACAATGTAGGGATGTCCTAGGTGAAGACCCCTTATCAATGCAGAGCAGGAGCTATTCTGATATTTATAGCATTGCCTGGGGCACTGAGAAGTTGAGACTTTCCCATGGTCACTCAACTATGTGTCTTAGGGCAGACCTGTAACCCACATTATTCTAACTTTTTAGTTAGCTGGTTCTCTATCCAGGCTGTCTGACCCTCATTCCTCATCCCACATAATAGAAAGTGCTTGACACTCAGAGAATAGAATGTGTGCATTGCATGTAGAAAGCACTTAATGCAATATTTTAAAAATTGGATTTAGGGAAATTTGGGGTCTTCTTGAAGTCTCCTCATATAAATGATCAGTCACTTATCCAGTCTCTACATTTTCTTAAGGTTTGAGTACAAGCTTTGGTCCACAAGTGAATTCATTGACTGCATTGTGGTTGGCTCTGAAGACAAACCCTTTTTCTTCTGTAATATCAGTATAGATAGACCCAAACTTGGAATATGTTATGTATTATTGCAAACAGACTGATCTTTCTTGAGGAAGAAGGTATTCCTGTCCTCTCAGAGTGATGCTATGTTTATTGCTAAGAGGCAAACTACATTATTGAATTTGCCGGATTTAAAAGTTACTATAAAGGTATAAATTCTAATAGTTATAACCTTACGTGAAGCTTGGAGTCCTCAATGGGAATAATAGAAAAGAGGTGTATAGTATTTTATAGTGTCCCATTATGTATTGAAGGAGTCTGCACCATCATTTTTCTGCAAAGTAGAGCATCAGCTGCCTATGTTGAATTTAATCCATTTTTATACACTCCATTTAAAACAGATTATTTGGAAAAGAAATGATGTAACTCTACCTTGGGTGAATATGTAGATAATTTTTCTTTGCATGACTGTACACTGATAATGAATCACCTGTGACTTGTTTGATTGACTTCTGTTTATTGATCCCTCCTTTGCATTTATTGTCTAATTGGTCCTGGAATTATTTCTGAACAAGTCCTTTCTACTCTTCCAAATTATAAACCACTTGTGGACTATGTCAGGTTTAATGTCTGTTTCTCTGGCACCTATAATAGGTACTTAATAGATTTGAGCTGAATGAATGTGATAAAATTTTGAAACAATGGAAAGAAAAACAAAGGGAATGTAAAAAATGATAATAAAGTGAAAGGAAATAATGAGCAAAACATAAAGCATTGGGTATGGTCATAAAGACCTAGGCTCGAAACCTTCCTCAGATACTTACTGGCTGTGTTACTCTGTGTTCGTTACAACTTGAGATTCAATTTTCTCATCTATCAAATAAAGGTGTTGGATTCAATGAGTTCTTAGATCCCTTCAAGATTAAATCTATGACCAGACAGGTCACTTAAATAGGGACAATGATGTTGCCTACGTCCCAGAACTGTCGCGAAGATTGAATGAAATACGATTTCTACAGCATTTAGCTCAATGTCTGGCACATGCTGTTGTTGCTTAGTCATTTCCGACCCTTTGTGTTTCCATTTGGGGTTTTCTTCGCAAAGATACTGGAGTAATTTGCCATTACTTTTTCCAGTTCCTGTTGCTGATGAGGAAACTGAGACAGAGTTAAGTGACTTGCCCAGCATCATACAGCTACTAAATATCTGAGTCTGGATTTGAACTCAGAAAGATGAGTGAATCTTCCTGATTCCAAGCCCCGTGATGTATCTACTACCCCATCTAGCCCCCACCTAGTTGCCCATGCCTGGAGGACAGTAGGTGCTTAATAAGTCTCTTCCTTCCTTCCCTTCTTCCCTCCCTTCCTCCCTTCCTCCCTCCCTTGTCTTTGGGGACATATTATCACAAAAGAAAAAAGAGGTAGACATTAGGTGACTTTTAATATATCTAATAAAAGTTCATTTTTTTCAATTCTTGGGAATTTGGATATATAGCATTTTATCAGGCTCTCAATAGCTCTCAACTTGCTACCATTTTCTTTTTGGAAGAAAGTAACTTTTTTTTGTTGTTAATTGGCTATTCTCCCCTTAACTCTCAGACACCACTCCAGAATCTCCATGGAAATCCATTGGGGACATTTATAAAATATTTTTTTAGTGACTCATTTAAGTCAAGCTTCATTTTAAATTGTATTGCAAAATCACTAATCATAAGAGAACTATAAGTCAAAGTAATTCTGAAGTTTCACCTCATACCCACAAATCAAAAAAGAGGGCATTGAGGTGGGAAGAGAATAAGCATTTAAGTGACTACTATGTATCAGGCTCTATGTTAACAACTTTTACAGATAACTTATTTGAAAAAAAAGAAGCCATAGGGTAGAAATAATCAATGTTGGAGGAGTTATGGAAATATGGTTGTTGAAATTTTAATTTGGTCCAACTATTCTGGAAAAGAATTTAGAATCACACTTTTATTAAAAAGCAACTAAACTCTATACCCTTTAACTGAGAGATCACACTGCTAAACATATACTCCAAAGGGATCAAAAGCGTAAAAGTTCCATATATACCAAAACATTCCCAGCACTACTTTTGTGGTAGAAAAGAGCTAGAAACAAAGTAGATGCCCATGGATTGAGGAATGGATGAACATATTGTGGTACATGAATATAAGGGAATGTCATTATACTATAAGAAATGTTGACTATGAAAAATTCAAAGAAGCATGAGAAAATGTACATGAATAGGATGCAAAATAAAATAAATAAAACTGGGAAATAGTATATGAAGTAACTATAATAATGTTAATGGCAAAGCTAAAAATTAAAATTGAATACTATATTCATTTTAATGAACAAAAACACTGTTTAATTATAATGACCAACTAATGGGGTGTATGGGTACATGTGCTTGGGCCCCACTTCTAAAAGCACCTTTCTCCCTTGTCTCAAATACTACCTTGAGTAGTTTCTCCCCAACCCAAGAACACAACCTGCCCCAGCAACAACCATTATCTCCTTTCCTGCTACAGAAGCCAGCTGCACTTATAGAACTTATTAGTCTGAACCAACTATGTACTGACTGAACTGATTGTGCCCTGGGTCATAACAATATTTACCACTCACTGACCAATCATATGTAGCCTAGACTTAGACATACGTATACTCCCTTACATTATCTTGTCTCACAAGACATTGATGAGAGCAACCTGGTATTTCTGAGCCATCCCTAACTGTTAATTGACTTATTGATGTTTTAGGAATAAAACCACATCTAGAGGTAGACCCCCCCCCCCCAGGCTACCTCTGAGGAATTTTGGGTAAAATACCTCTGTAGTAGATACCAAAAATACATGTTCCTTTGAGAACTGACCACTGCTTAATCACACCTAGTTAACATATTTGGCACATGCTTTACTATAGAATATACGATATAAACCCTCTAAAGTTGCAGGTTCCCTAAGAATTCTTGTCCCCTGGAAAGCCTAACAAATCTTTACCTTGACCTCAGCAATGCTTGAGTCCGCAAATTCCTTCCAGGCAGCCTGTCCCTGGTACCCTAATCTTTGTGGAGGTCTCAACCATCACCACCTTCCAGCCCTCATCACAACCATGGTCCCAGAGAAGAAAGAAGAAAATAAAACTCTTTTCTGTATTTATGGAAGTGGTGGGATTACGGATATAGAATATTATAAATGATGACATATAATAGTTTAGTTGGTTTTGTTTCACTTCTAAAAATCTTTTTAAATCTTACTAACAAGGGATGTTTTGCTAGAGAGGGAAATTGAGGAGGGAAATATTCAGGAAGGAAAGTGATGAAAATGATATAAATAAAAATTAAGACAAAAATGGTTTGTGGGTCCTACATTAAGTAGGTCATACTGGAAACAGTTTCTGGAGTCACATGTCAGACTTTAGCAGAGACTTATTCTTTTAAAAAATATATTTTTATTGATTTCTTTTGTTTTTAGGTAGCCTAGATTTCTCTCTCTCTACCTCTTTCCTCCTTCTTCCTGGAGAGTCATCCCTCATAACAAATAATTTTTCAAAGAAAAAAAATGAAAAAGAAAAAAATTATAAAATATCCAGTCAGTACAATGAAAAAAGTCCAAAAAATCAGCACATGGAAAAAATATATACAGTATTTTACCCCTAACCTCCATAGATCCCCCCTACCTCTGCAAAAGAATAGTGGAAATGTCTTTTCACATCTCTCCTTGGGGACCAAACTTGAATAGAACCTTGTTCTATGACCTATGGATAATTTAATTCAACTCAATAAATTTTATTAAGTAGACATTAAGTTTAAGACATTGTGCTAGATTTAGGTAAGATATGGTCCCTGCCCTCATAAAAACTTCAGTCCAGTAGAGGTTAATATGATTTGTATTCATAAACAACATGTTAATCTGGGAGCAATAACAATCTCATATCCATTCTTTCACATTGCCATGTGTTTTCCTGCTATAATTATCATTTCTGTGTGGCAGCAATGTTCTTTGGGAATGATACTGTCCCCTTTTACCCTGCACAGAAACCAGAAAAGAAAATTATGACGCAAAAATTACCTTGGACAATGTAAGCAAATCTAGATTCCATATGGTAGGCACGTAAATAAGTGTTAAATCTTTAATTCAACTTTGAACCTCATGAAGGTCAATAAAATAAATGTTGCATAAAACATGAAGAAGGAAGCACAGGATGATTCTTGCTTTTATTTCTTTGATCAACCTTTGCAAATAAACATTGAAAGAGGAAGTAGTAAGTAGCAAGGGTGGATTCAGTCAGGCAAAAATATTAAGCAGGTAAGTAGCATGTGGCATTAATGTGCAATCTGAAGCAGAATTTTGGCTGTTCTATAATGCTTTCAAAAAGAATGTTTTTCACCTTGTAATGGCAAGTAAAATAGGATCTTTTGCTGTTATTGTTTTACTAACAAATTGTTAGTTTGAATGGATTGAATAATGTGATTAATCTGCCACCCATGGATGGTCTGGACCATTGTGAGAAGCTTGATTAGGGGAGTTGTTTTGTAGGAGGGTTCCAGGTACCTTTTGTTTTTTCCGTTGAGTCACTGGGTCAGAGGGTTATGCCCTCTGGCTCTAAAAAGTGTATAAATCCTCTGAGGGTGAGGTTTTATTTTGGGGCTTACTGACTAGAAGTGTTTCTGTGGCCAGAGAGTCTCCGGGTAACCACAAAGGACCCCGCCAAACACCATTCCCGGGCTAAAACCCAGAGGTTGATTTCTGCCTTCTCTGGTATGTATGTTATGTATGTGTATGTATGTTAATAGTCACACATTTTGGAAGCATGTCTGTTGACTTCTGATTTCTCTGTATTTTCTCTGAAATTTTGATTTTCTCTGATACCTGTACTTGATTAAAGTGATTGTTAACCCCCTGAAAGCTGCTTTCCTTTTATGAATGCAGATCTAAGAACCTGTGGTAGCAGGGTCCCGCTGTGTATGTTGGGGTGCTTACGGATACACACCTTCATTCACTATTTACAAGTCAACCAGTCCTGTTTCTTTTTAAAATGTCTCTCTAATTCTTATCTTCCTCAGTGCTCCTAGTGCCATCTCTAGTTTAGCACTGACTACTGCAGCAGGTTCCTAGCTGGAATCTCCATAGTTGCAATCTTTCTGGTCTATTGCTGCCAGACTAATACTCCTCACACTCCACTCTGGGGATGTTATTCCCCTCTTCTGAAACCTATAGACTGACTATTGCTATTGCATCAAGTTTAATTTTTTTAAGGCTTTCTGTAATAGTTCTACTCTACCTTCCCAAATTTATTTCCTTCTTCTTGCAAATTTAATCTCTCTGATCCAATTAAATTGGTCTTTTACTAGGTCATGTTTTTATTATGTGTCTAGGTCTGCTTCCCAACCCCCGATATTTACCACCATTTATTTAATATTTAATTATTAATTTAATAATTAAAATGAAGTATTTAAATCATGGTTTATGATGGGGTTCAGACTCTGGGAACCTCCTTAAGTTCCCCTTGAATCTTCCCACTTAATCTGGTCTTTCTTACTCAAATCTAATCTTCTGGATTGTTCCAGCAGTCTCAGGAAGCCTGTGGGCTTTTCATTATGACTGTGCTCAGGTCTCTGTTGCACACCCCACCCTTGATCCTGTCAAAACCCCATTCCCCAGGCTGCTGACTACTCCCATCACGATCTGTGTTCATTCCGATACCGCCCCACCTGTTTCCCACTCAAGTCCTCCATTGCTGATTGCCTCTAGCTGTTTCCAACCCTTGACCAGTCAGTCACCCTAGTTGCACTGAGGTCCTCCTTGGAGTTCTCCTCAAGACCTTCCCTAAACACCTCCTCTCATCACCCTAGACTATCAGACCACCCCCAGATCCCTCCTATAGTTTTTTCTGCATTTACGTTCCATGTCACCTCCATGAAGGGACTCAGATTCAATCCAGCTCAGACTCTGTCTAGCTGGGATTCTATCTGGCCTGCTTGTGAATACAAGTGTTAACAAATGTTTAGGCTTCTTAAGCACCAACCCAATTTGGTGAATCTTTAATAAACTTTGTCTTTCTTTGGCTTTAAGAAGGCTTGAGTCAAATTCATTCCAGCAGGACCCAGTGTGTCGGTATATTGGGGTCCCCATCATCCCTAAACCTCATCAGTTTACATGCAAATATCCTCTCTGGCCCAGTTGTTCTGCATTTCTACTTAATTCTTGGCTTTCCCCTAGTGACTGCTTGCTGCACTAGGAAGGCAGTGTGGTATAGGACAAAACACTGAATTTAGAGTCAAAAAATGTGGGTTCAGGTCCTAGCTCTGACATGGAGACAAAGTATCAAAACTCCCACGTGTAAGCAGTTCACCAGAAAGGTGTACATCATTGTTCCAGGCCAGGTGATCATTTGTTAAGGATGCTGTAGTAGGTATTCCTGTTCAGGTTAAGGTAGCACCAGAAGTCTCTTCCAGTTTCGAGATTCTGCAATTTTGTAATGAGTTTCCATTTGAACTCTTGAGGACTCTGCCAGATTCTTGGCCCTTGAAATCCTCCAGATGCTTCTTGAATGGTAGCAACTCATTGTCTCAAGCTTTCCCAAAGACTCCTTCTGTGGCTTTAGAAAAAGGGAGTACATCTTGGCTATGCTCCAATTACTAAATGTCAATGGCCCATCAGGATGAATGAAACATCTGACACTTTCTATTAAATGCTCAAGAGAAATTTAGCACAATGAATTCTTAACCTTGTGATTCCCTGTGAGTCTCATGCAATCATCTCAGCTCCCTGGCAGTTTCCAATAGCCTATTTGAGGTTTCAGGGCCTGATGAAGAAATCGGACAGAGCCCTTACATGTTCTAACCGGGGAAGAAGCAAAAACATATACCTGCAGGAACTTTGCCTCAGGCTGTGATAATAACCTTTTAAACCAGGCTCTTTCTCCTACAAAGGGACATTAAAAGGAAAGAAGTCTTGTTTTTATTTTTGTTTTCAGAAATAAAATAAAATAATCAAAACAGGGTTATCAAAGTCATACCATTCATCCTCTACACAGCTTAAGAAATTAGAATTGTGAAAGATTATAGCTCAAAGGAACTATTGAGGATGCTTATACCAACCTTCTCAATTTACAAATTTAGAAACAGATTCAGAGAGGTTGTTTTATAAAACAGAGTTAAAAGAGATCTCAAGATAATAAGATCAATATTTAGAGCTTAAAGAGATTGAGTTCAACTCCCTTATTATATAAAACAAGTTTCACTTGAAGTGATTTTCGCAAGATAACACGGCATATTAACAGCAGAGTTAGAACTAGCAGTCAATCCAGTGTTTTCTATTGGTTAGCAACACTTGAGTTCAAATGTCCCCGCTTCCTGATTACTGTTGAAGATGCCACCATCCTTTCAGTCAACCAGGTACCATCTTTGACTCCTCACTCTCTCCCATTCCCCCATATCCAATCTGACGTCAAGTACTGTTAATTCTACTTTCTTAATATCTCTTTCATAAGACTCCATGTCTCCTCTGACAGCTGCCACTCTAGTACAGGTTCTCATCATCTAATGCCTGGACTACTTCAATGTTCTTCTGGTTGGTCTCCTTGCCTTCAAATTCTCCACATTCCAGTGCATCCTCCATTTGTTTTCAGTTGTGTCTGAATTGTTGTGTTGTGTTTCTTCATTATTGAAGTTGTGTCTCTTCATTATTTCATTAGGGATTTTCTTGGCAAAGATGCTAGAATGGTTTGCCTTTCCTTCTCTGGCCCATTTTATAGATGAGGAAACTGAGACAAACAGGATTAAGTGACTCACTCAAGGTCACACTGTTAGTAAGAATTTGAGGCCAGATTTGAACTCAGGAAGATGAGTCTTCCTGACTGTTATTCCATCCACTGTGCCACCTCTATCAAAATGATATTCCTAAAGTAAAACTTTGACCATACTACTCCACTGCTCAGTAAACTACAATGGTTCCTTGTTGCCTACTGGATTAATATAAAATCCTTTGCTTGGCTTTTAAAGCCCTCCATAATCTAGTCACTTTCTATCTTTCTGGTCCTCTGAAATTTTTCTCTTCACTACATACTCTAATATCTAGAGACATTAGCCTCCTTGCTTTCTCTTGCATAAGACACTCCATCTCCTGATTACAAGTGTTTTATATTTGGCTGTTGCACATGCCTGGAATGTTGTCCTCCTTGTTTCTACCTCTTGACTTCCCTGGCTTCTTTCAAGTCTTAGCTGCCAGCAACTGGTGTGGTGTAGGGTGACACAGTGATTGAAAAGAAAAAGACAGCAATAGCGGGGGCTAGGCAAGTCTGTACAGTCTGTACATGACTAGTTTATTGTAGCTCAGCAAGCCTTCATAGAGTCAAACATATCAATACATCTTGTGTGAACCCAATAGTTCCCAGGGGAAAGTCAGTCCCAAGACAAAACATTCTTCCAAGTTCCATGTTCCCAAGCCACAGAATGTACACATCTTTTCCTAGATAATACTGCAGCTGTCCTCAAGACATAATCAGTAAAAAAAAAAAAACGTGAAGAAGCCAGGGATGGGGAGGCCCTGCCAATTCCCCTTATTCACCCTCTGGATGACCTCGCCCTGATTCAGTCAATCCTTCAACTTAACTCTGGTCTCCTCACTTAGTTTAAATTTTACCACCCAGAATAAGATTTCCCATTCCTCCTCAAAGTTAAAGTCTTCTCTCTGAGATTATCTTCAGTCTCCTTTTTTACAGATGATGAAACTGAGGCATAGAAAGATTAAACAACTTGCCCAGTGTCATCAGTTAATATGTATCAAAGGAGGGATTTGGGAGGGTTGGCAGAGCTAAGATGGAAGACTGCAGGTCATGATTCAGCTGAGCTCTCCCAATATTCCCCTCCAAACAACTTTAAAATAATGCCTCAATCAATTTTTGGAGCAGCAGAGTCAATAAAAGGTCAGAGGGAGATATGTTTTCAACCTAACCTAACCTTAGGAGGTCTGCAGGAGAGATCAGGAACACCGGGGTGGGCAGAGGCCTGGAACACAGCAGAAGTACTAGTAGCAGACCTTGGGGGCAGTTATGATAACAGCAATAGCAGAAGCACATTCTGGAACTTTTAACCTACTGATGGTAAGGGAGGGGAGACAATTAGTCAAAAAAAGATGACCAAGAGTCACTTTGCTGGCATTGCATGTAGCTGGTGCTAATTGGCAACTCTATTGCCCATAAATAGTTCTGGATCAGAATTTCATGATGGAGAGGACTGCTCATAAACAGTCACAAGGGAGCTGGGGCCTTGGTCACAATTCCATGGCTGAGAAGAATATTAGTACTTATGACTGCAGGCAATAAGGGACCCATCTTGAGTAAAGACCAGAACACAGACCAGGAGAGCAGTGATTACCCCTCCCCCAGTATAACACCATTCTGGAAGTGCTGAAAACTTATAGATCTTTAAAACTAGATATGAAAACAGTTGGGAATGTGAGCAAGTAAGAAAAAAAAGGATGCACACAAAAAAAAACTACTATGGTGGCAGGAACAACCAATGCATGAACTTAGAAAAAAACAGCAATTTTGAAAATATATATAAGCAAAGATTCAAAGAAAAAATATTAATTGCATGCAAGGCCAGCAAGAATTCTTGGAAGAGTTAAAGAAAGAAATAAGAGTAGTAGAGGAAAAATTGGTAAAAGAAATGAGAATAATATAGGAAAATTATGAAAAGAGAATTAACAGCTTGGTTTTTTAAAAAGGCATAAAAATACTGAAGAAAATAACACCTTAAAAGCCTGACCTAATGGTAAAAAAAAAGAGGCACAAAAATTACCTGAAGAAAAGAACTCCTTAAAAAGTAGAATTGGCCAAATGGAAAAAGAGGTGCAAAAGCTCACTCTAGATAATAATTCCTTAAAAAGTAGAATTAGGTAACTGGAATCTAATAACTCCATGAAACTTTAAGAAACAATGAAGCAAAGTCAGAAAATAAAAAAATATATAGAAGAAAATGTGCAATATCTTATTGGAAAAAAAAAAACTAACCTGGAAAAAAGACCAGGGAGAGATGATTTTTAGAATTATTGGGCTACCTGAAAGCCATGATCAAAGAGAGAGAGCCTCAACATTATATTTCAAGAAATTATAAAGAAAACTCCAAAATCTTTGATCCAGAGAGTAAAATAGAAATTGAAAGACTCTATCAGTCGCCTCCTGAGAGAGATCCTAAGATGAAAACTCCCAGGAATATTATAGCCAAATTCCAGAGTATCCAGATCAATGAGAAAATATTACAAACAAGCACAAAGAAACAATTCAGTTGTGGTGGAACCATGGTTAGGTATAGTTCTTAGAAAGGGGTATTAAGTGAATACAACAAAAACTATTGGTTGGTACAAAAATTTTTCCTAAAAGTGTGTCATTCACTCCCCCACAAATACATACTGACCAATGCAAAGTAGACTTGGGTTCAGAGAGTAGATGAGGAAAACAAAGAAACTCAGAGCTTCTGTTTGCTAGAAATCCATTTTGGGGATGCTGAAGATGGTGTCCTTAGGCATAATATAGTTTCTTTCCTGGACTCTTTGTAGACTTTGTAACTGTATCCAGTCTGTCCTTGGATGCTAACATAGACAAGGTCATCAACTGGTTTCAGAATACCACTTGGACATTAATAGGAAGATGAGAAGTCCAACATCCTCTGAACCCTTTAAACCTCTGGACCGCCTACTTGAGCAAAAGTAGGGAAGAGAGGCCCTTAAGTTAAAAGCTACGGCCAAATCTTCTAATTTCCCCTGAGACAGTTCACCCTCCAGGGTTTGCTGGAATCTTTTTTTTTCCTGGCTTCCCCCACAGAGTAAAACATCCTAATATCAGCCAACTTGATACTTCAGTAGAGAACTCAGAGGATATGATTAAATTCTCTGCTAATTGCAACAGACTTCTTATCTGGCATCATTTCACACCATTTAATGGTTTTTAAAAATCTTTTCACACTTAATTTAAAACCTATGATTGAGATTGATTGAGAATTATGACTTACTTTATGAGGGATGGGGTTTCTTCTTTTGCTAAATCAACTCTCCCATACGTATACAGGGCACACCAACAATCTTAAATTCACTAAGATTTTTGAAATATGCTGTATGTAGCTCTGCCTACCCTTAGGTAGATGTTATGGTCACCCAGTGCTTAGCACAGTGACTGACAGACAATATTTAATAAATGTTTGGTGACTGATTGTTTGCAACTGCTACTTCTTTCAGAGTATTTGAAAAGAGATGAGCACACCCTTCATGGTAAGTATTTGACTCTTCAAAGTCCACAGGGACTGAAGAAAGAGAAGACCTGATCTTGTATCTTGAGGGAGGCTTTCTCCTCCACCTTCCCCTTTCAATCTCCCAGCACACTTCTTGGAAACAATCTCAGCCATTTCCATATAAAACCTTTCCAGGGTCTGTTCCAAAGTATCTGTTGCCATGATTCTGATTGAGGATACAACAATCATGGCTGGACTACCTACCTATCTATCTCTGGGGCCTTACTATAACCTGCATGGCTTCCACTGTTCCAGAATTTGTTGGGAGTTCTTTTTAGAGGAAATCCATGGGCTGTGGGTTCGGACCTAGCATAGGTGAGTCTTTCTACTCTGCCATCTTGGCTCTGCCCCCCTCACTATAACCTAATGAGGTAAATACTGAAGATATTATTATACTCTTTACAGAACCAAAAAACTGAAGAACAGAGAGATTGAGCAATTTGGTTATGACAATATATAAACTGTTCAAGGAAAGGTGTTAAACTAAGGTCTTCCTAATTCCAAGTGTAATCATTGCTATCCATTATGGAAGAAAGAAGATAGGATGCTCTGGGTTGTCATATCTGTATATAAAGATATCCAAATCCAGCCAATGAACAATTCTTTCATGTAACATTCTCCACAAAAAATTCCAAGGACAAAAAAGGGAATTTGGATAGTTAACAGTTGCAATGGGGTTTAATCTGATTAATGAAGAAAACACCAAAATGAGAAAAATATAAAAATAGTTGAAACATCCTATGGGGACAAAAACCTCCATGCCCAATTAAATTCAATGGGCATTTATTAAGTGCCTCCTATGTGCAAAGCACTACACTAGATATTAGGGATATACAAGTTATGTTTTTTAAAAAGGGATATAGTCAGTCACATGATCATGAAAGACTAGAATATTTTTCTAATCCTCTCAACTTCTTAAAACTCTCCAAAAAAGAATTTATGCAGCAAAAAAATGAAGCAAGTTTTGCTGTTTCCATTATTTAGGACACCTGAAATCCAAAAGGAAGTAAAAAATAACAACTCATAAGTTCTCACTCAGTACCCCTTCCCTATCTCCTACATTGCTGGTAGCAAGTCTGTACTTAACCAACACAAGGACCCAACACATGGGCTTACAATAAACCCCCTACCCCACATCCCAGTGCCCCTTCCCTTTTTACAGTGTAGTGGAGATCCTGGCACAAGGGTGCACACCTATGGTGACAGACAATCATTGCTGTGCAATGCTCCAGGGACAGAACCTGCTGGAAGTGGGGGAAAGGAGAAGGGCCAGTGGTTTCTGCTGCAAAAGACCTCTGCAGTGGGGTGGAGCCAAGATGGTGGAGTAGAAGGACACACATATACTAGCTCTTACCCTGCAGCCTATAAAATACCTGTAAAGAAAGACTTTTGACAAATTCTAGAGCAGCAGAAGCCAGAGTGGAGGAGATTTCCAGCCCAGGGTAACCAGGAAGGCTGACAGGAAATGTCTGTCACACCAGACATGGAGCAGGGCCTAGCCCAGCCTTGGCCATGGGGTATGGTTTTGGGAGGAGGACTTGAGCAGTCCTCGGGAGTGGAATCCCCAATCCCAGGAGCAGCAGTTTGCACATCCTTCAACCCACAGTCACCAAAGGTCAGTGACAGGGTTTCTTCAGCTGGCCAAGAAGGGAGAAGGGCCTTCCCATAGCTCCAGTTTCAGGTGGCCCAAAGTGGCCTCATGGGGCAGGCAGAAGCAGCTTCCATAGCAGCCTGTATCCGTTGTTGGATTATAAAATCCCTGGGGGCACTGAGCAGCCTCAGCCCTGTGTAGAGGCCCTGCCCCCATAATACTCCAGGGAGATTGGAGCAACTGATCTTTATCCCACACTGAATTGCAGCCCTGCCTCTGCTGCTTATCTGAATCTCAGCTCCCAGTGCTGTCTTGGCAGAACTGGAGGCTAGGTGGTTGTGAAGAGAAAACTCTATTACTCAGATTCTGGGGACAAAAATTTCTACTTGCTCCCAGACCAGAGTACACAGCTGATTGTACCACCTTGGAGGAACTGAGATATTACAGACCCCCCAGAGTATACCCTACTCTTGACAAAGGACCCAAAAGTCAAGTAACTGGTTGGGAAAATGCCCAAAAAAGGGAGAAAAAAATAAGACTATAGAAGGTTACTTTCTTGGTGAACAGATACTGTCTCCCCTCCTTTCAGATGAGGAACAACAATGCTTACCATCAGGGAAAGACATAAAAGTCAAGGCTTCTGTATGCCAAGCATCCAAAATAAATATTCAGTTATCTCAGGCCATGGAAGAGCTCAAAAAGGATTTTGAAAATCAAATAAAAGAGGTGGAGGAAAAATTGGGAAAAGAAATGAGAGAGATGCATGAAAAGCAGGTCAACACCTTGCTAAAGGAGACCCAAAAAATGCTGAAGAAAATAAC
>CM053774.1:54773908-54828411 GCA_028658325.1 Potorous gilbertii | reverse complement strand
GAACAACTGTTGAGTATTGTTCTTGCATACAACTAGGAAATAAGAAATATAGGTAATGGGGTATAGAAATTTATCTTGCCCTAGGACAAAAGAGAAGATAGGGATAAGGAAAGGGAGGGATGTTAGAAGGGAGAGCAGATTGGTAATAGGGGTAATTAGAATGCTTGGTGTTTTGGGGTGGGGGGAGGGGAGAAATGGGGAGAAAATTTGGAACTCAAAATTTTGTGGAAATGAATGTTGAAAACTTAAATAGATTAATTAAAAAACACAGAGAGAATAGAAGAAATGGGGGGCAGGATAGGATGGGGAGAAATATAGTTAGTCTTACCCAACATGACTATTATGGAAGTCTTTAGAAAAACTACACATATGGCCTATATTGGATTGTTTGCCTTCTCAGTGGTGATGGGTGGGGATGGAGGAAGGGAGAGTAGTTGAAACTCAAAAGTTTTAGGAACAAATATTGAGAATTGTTTTTGTATGCAACCTGGAAATAAGAAATACGGGCAGTGGGGTATAGAAATTTATCTTGCCCTACAAGAAAAGAGAGAAGATGGGGATAAGGGAAGGAAGGGGTATGGTAAAAGGGAGGGCAGATTGAGGGAAGGGGTAATCAGAATGCACGGTGTTGGGGGAGGGAAGAGATGAGGAGAAAATTTCAAACTCATAATTTTGGGGAAATGAATGTTGAAAAGTAAAAAATAAATAAGATCTCTGCAGGAAAGTCAGAAACAGAGAGAAAAAGGCAGGATATTTGCCTAGGCTTAAGAGTTTAACACAGCACCTCACCTCACCTCACCCTCTTCCCAGAGCTTTGGATACCCAAACTATAGAAATCAAACCCATAGTACCCCTGTAAACAAGCAACTCTCTGAAATTCTGGTATAATGTTGAAAAACAGAGGTAATGGGATAGGACACTGGAAGACATCATGATGTGTGTTGTAGGGTGGCAGGGGATGTGTGGTATTCCACTAAACCTAAAGGAAAGAGCCCCTATCCAGTTGGAGCTAGTTCTGTCACTTAGGACAGAGAGTTAGACTAGTGAACCATGAATTGCCCAGTGTAGAAAGAGAATGAGAGGCCTTGTGATCAAGCCCCCAAGGAAACCACCACCAGAGGGGAAGGAGTAAGATAGAAAAGAACAGGGGAAGATAAAGGCAGAGGAGCCTTGAAATTTCTAAAGATCTTGGGAGGAAGAAAGCTCAAAGATCTTGAACATAAGCAGATAAATCAATAGGGAAAACATTAACAATAGAAGGAAATCTAGTAAATGAGTTCAGGAATCTAAGAATAAATGCTGCAAAAAAAACCAAAAACAAAACAAAACCCAGAAAAATGATCCAACACTTGATGAGAAAGAGGACCCTGTATAATTTGAAGAAACCATGAAACCATAGAATGTTTCCCTAGTGGTTTGAAAGAGAAATGAGAATTATGAAAGTAGGATAAAAAAGGCTGAATAGAAAAACTGGAGCCTGCAATGGGAAGTCTTATTAAAGAAACAAAAGACAGAGCAATAGTTTGGGAAAAAGTAAATACACAAAAGTGAAGAACAATCTAGAAGAAGAAAAACAAAAAACAATAATGTTAAAAGGAAATATGCTCGCTATGCAATTCTCAAAGATAGGCTGTGTAGAGATAACCTAGGGATTCTAGAAGAACAGAACAGGACAAAAAGTTTAACACTATAATTTTGTTCAGTCATTTTCAGGTGTGTCTGAGTCTTCATGACTCCATTTGGGTTTTCTTGATAAAAATCCTAGAGTGGTTTGCCATTTCCTCCTTCAGATAATTTTACAGATGAGGAAGCTGAGGCAAGCAAGGTTAAGTGACTTGCCCAGGGTCACACATTTAGTGAATGTCTGAAGCTTAATTTGAACTCTGATTCCAAGGCCATGTTCTATCCACAGAGCCACCTAGCTGCCCCAACACTATAATTCAAGAGACAATAAAAAAGACCTATCCAGAACTTCTGAACATAGAAAATGAAGTAACAATTGAAAGAATTTATAGACTACCGCCAGGTGAAAGAAACAAAACAAAACTAAGGCCGCAAACTCCAGGATACATAGGGATTAAATTTAATAATTCACTTCAGAAACAAATTCTGCACCATTTGGGAGGAAGAAAAATCTTCAAATTCAAAGATAAGGAAATAGGACTAATACAAGATTATTGTGCACCTACCAGAAAATGGAGGGAATGGAAAGATGAATTCTGAGAGCGTTTGGAGCTGAGGATTCAGCCCAAGGAGACTTGCCATGAAAGTCTGAGCCTAACCATAAATTTAAAAAAGATGAGTATTCAGTAATAGAAAGATATTTGAAACATCCTTAGAAAGAAAGTCCCATCTGACAAGATTATTTGCTTCTCAAACATCTTCAGGAATGAATAAATTCAGCAGACAAGGACAGCAACAGAGACACCAGTAGGAGACTTTCTAAATGTGCTCAGAGAGGACTGTTGCAGTGAAAAGGTGAGCTCAGGCACCATGGACAGAGCCTGGTGATACCATGCCTATAGGTGAATTGATTTGTTTTTTGTGGGTCTACATTACAAAATTGGCGGGTGAATGAAAGGAAGGAAAAGAGCAGAATGGAATATATGAAATAGGAAAAATAGGAAATCAAGTCCTACCAACGAGGTGAAGGTTATCCCTGTGATCTCAGGAAAAGAACACCTAGGGAAGTGGGGGAGAAGGACTGAAAAGTGAAAGAAGAAGGAAGAAGGCCTTACTTTGTTAAAGGGAGGGGAATACATTGATGAATGCTCCTATGGCTAGAAGAGATGTTCTGTGAAGCAAGTTGGGTACTATGGATATGGTCAGGGGGCTTTAGTGCTTGAAGTTCTTCCTTTTCTTACATCTGGAGGGGAGTTGGAATTCCTGAGTACTACAGACACTTGGGAGAGTATGGGAACAGGCAGAAGATTTTGAGGTAAAAGGAGAAGAAAAGGTAACCAAGGGAAGGTATGGATCAGCGGTAAACTGCATAATCGGTGATACGGCAGTGGTGGGAATCCTATAGTCTCCTTCTGTTACCTGCAGGAATTGACTTTCTTCTGGGAGTGAGGCATAACAAGAAGGGGAATCCACAGGGCAAATTCTACCAGCCAGTGGTAAAAAAAATGGCCTAGAAAGGTGAGCCCAGAATGGATAACTTGGAAGTTTTGATTATATGTATAATAGAGAAAATAAGGAAGACTAGATCAATTTAGGGATCAGAAACCAGAGGATGAGTAGACAAAAAGAGTGGACAGAAGGAGAAAATGAATAATTAAAAAAATGAGAAACCCTCTTTGAAAAGGGTTCAAAAAATGTTGAAGGGGAGGAGAGGAAGGAGAGATGTACTTTAACTGAGAGGAAAAAAGGGAGGGAGAGCTAGATAACCGGATAAAACCATGAAAGAATAAAAAGAACTTAGAAGATAAACCCCCAAAGGGAACTTATAAGCAAAACCTTATTAGTTAACAGCTAAGGGATGAAGGGGAGAACCAATGTGAATGGGGACACTTTGAAAAAGAGCAAGCTAAAGAAACTGAAGGAACATAGCAGAAGAGGGGAAAAATAATAACTTGAGAAAGTCTAATATTGTAGACAAATGGAGGAAAGAAAGACCCTCTCATAACTCAATTTAAGTGGATTAAACAGTGTAATAAAATGAAAAAGAATGATAGATTAGAATACAAAATCCTACAGTCTCTTACTTACATGAAATACATTAAAAGAAAAAATATATATACATATACAAAATAAAACAGGTTGAAAAAAATTTACTATGCATCAAGTAAATCTGAAAGATTGAAGATGAGAGGGAATGAGCTAAGATGGAGAGCATAAGTAGTGGGATTAATCTAGGTCAGAAGGACCCTCAGAATGACTATTTTCTGAAGGTGGAATCTAGGATGAGAGGACCAATGGTTTTGAGGTGTAGAGGAGGGAAGAGCTCAAAACAGATGCTATTTTTTAAAAATATTCTCAACAAAGAAGATCATCCACTGATCAACCACAGAAACTTCCATTTGGGAAGTGGTTGGGTTAGGTGATTCCTAAGCTTCCTTCTAGCTTTCAACAGATGGCTCTATTCCTCTTCTATAAATGGAATATACTGGCCACTATTGTCACTTGCAATCTAGTATCATAGCTTTTCTGTTTTGGTAGGGTGGGAAACAGGCTTTAGATATCCAGTGACAGAAGTTAACACAGTGAGAGTAAAAGTAAAAAAAAGGTGAGAGTTTGTGGCAAGAAGCAGTGCCATCTAATCGTACAGAAATAAAATAAAATATCCGGTGTAGCAGAGTACCCTAGTAAGAAGATTGTTGTGCTTGTCCTTCATTCTCGAAGAGGACCACGACATCAAGATGATGCCTTGACTTGCAGTTGACTTTGATTTGAGTGAGAGAGGGCTGTGCAAGGTCACCAACCTCATTTCCTTCTCCTGAGCCATCTGGGTCCTGTAGCATGATATTCATCAGAACAGCTGGAGATGGCTCAGGAGAAGATTGTAGATAGTAGCACTGGATGGGTGGAAATCAGCAGAACCTGTAAAACATGTGAGCACCAGGTGGCCATGATATGCTGGTGGTGATTAGTCTCAACAGTGAGGTGCTCACTACAATTTCACAGCGTTTAGTGTTTTACAATTTACAGAAGCACTTTCATCACAAGAATCATAGTAGGTAGGTAATATAATTATTAATATCTGCATTTTGCAGATAAGGAAACTGAGGTTCAGAAAGCAGAAGTGATTTGCCCACTAAGTGGCAGAGTTGGGTATTTCTGTCATTGTTTTTTCTGATTCCTATTGGTGATAAATGAAAATGTAATTATTGCTGGGCATTTATTAATATTTCACTATTTTGCCTTAGTTTTCTATTAATTCAATATTCTTAATATTAAATTATCTTATATTCTTGGTAGAAATTTCACTTGGTCAAGATGAATAATTTTTATTTATTGGTGCATTCTCTTTAATTTATTTAATATTTTGATACTGGTATATAAGTCTTCATTAATGGTACTGTTCAATGGGTCACTTTCTTTGCCTTATTGTTGCCTGGTTTGAGAATCAGAGTCATTATCCCATAGGAAGAACTTAGTAGAGCATCATCAATCTCTATTTTTGAAAATATAGCTTATGTGTCACTGAAATTATTTGGATACATGATGGAATATACTCAAGTCTATCTAGTCCCAGTAACTTTATGTGTTAGTGTTTTATTTTGGTTTCTTTTTCTGGTATTGATTTGTCCCACTTTTGAAGAGGTGACTCTTCCCCACATGGTATGTCTGTACACAAAACCTTCCTCAGAATCTCCTTCCCAGAGCTGAAAGAAAACAATACTGTCTGTCTGGGGCTACCATTCTGAGAATTCATGAAATGAGTTTTCATTATCTTTCCCTGCAGAGGAAAATAGGAATTCCCAATTAGGCTAGAACATATTCCTTCTTCATCCTTGACACTTAAAAACTACCCTCACTTCCTTTAGAGTCAGTTACATATTTCTTCCTACCTGAGGCCTTTCCCATAATTCCCTTTTGTCCATGCCCCCTAAAATTGCCTTGTGATTATCATGTATATATCTTATATGTTCTTACATGTGTACATGTTGCTTACTCATATATAATACAAGTTCCTGTTTTGTTTATGTCATTATATCCCCAGTATTTAACACAAATGCCCAAAATACCATGTTTAATTGTTGAATTGCTGGTAAACTAATATAGTTCTGGGGTGATTTTTTTTTTGTAAATCCTGTATAGCACAGGTAAAGACTGTGCTTGGTGAGTACTCTAGATGATATTTAAGGTGTGCAGTAGCAACAGCCCTCATTGTCTCTCTTTTGCCTTCTATAACCTACAGATAGAATGGTACTTTCCCATTAACCAGCAAGGGAGTGTAGTATATTTTGTCCACCAGATGACACTCTACCTCATCAGCCCAGTGGTCCTATAAAGATTCCTTTGACACCTGAAAGATTCTTTCATTCTTTCTACATGTGTATAGTCAGCCCCATTCCAACAACTTATGGGTCCCAAGGAACCAGGCAAATAGTAACTCTTACTGACCAACTTTGACTTTATAATGACAGATGAAAAGGAAAATATTGCTCTAAATTATTGATGATAGACTCTGTGACTCATCATTCACATACTCCAGCTTCCTCAATCTGGAACCCTAGCTCAAAATCAACCATTTATATTTACATTATACAGATAATCAACTCTAGGTAGCCATATTTTTTTTACATCAAAAGATATTTAATCTGCAAATGTTGCAAAGAAGCTTTCCTTACAGAGCACTTTGTATCATCTCTCCCCGATAAAGCATCTTCTGTAATCTTCTTCTACTTTTCCTTTGCATATCAAAGGGAAAATTCCTGTGTACTCACTGTCTCTCCTCCATACATCATGAGAAAGATCAAGGGAAAGATTTATACACCTAGAACACACCAGGGTCATCTCTGTAAGCAAGGGAGAAACAATACCGAGGGATTGGATTGGTAATTTTTTACAATCTTACAAAGATGTTTAAGAAAGTACCTTTCTCTCCAGTCACTCCTTAGTCTCGTTACTTACCTTAGTATCCAGATTGGCTCCTTTGGCTAGTGAGGTCCCGTTTGACTCCAGTTGGGGTTTCTTAATAAATGCTGACTGTCTCCTTAGTCCACTCTTTCTGATGAAGCAGGATATTGGGGTGAGTTAGTTGAATGTGACATTTCTTTCTAAGGGTTTCTATTAGACTAACAGATGAAATAAACTAATCCGGTCTGTTCCCTGACTTTTACTACTTCTGTAAAATTTTCTTATTTATTTTTTGGTGGTTAGAGTCTTTTTTCTTTGCATTTTTCAAATGACTTCATACTTTTACTTTGAGTTCTTTCTGATTCTGTCATTTTTGCATTGAATTTTTAAAAAAATATTTTATTGACATAAAAAAAAAAGATTGCTGTTATCGTACAGTAAGTTTCTTCTTTCCACTTTCAATAGAAACTAGAAATAAACTTGGGCAAAATAAACTGGGATATTGACCATGCTTTATTCTGAAGCTGTATTCATAACCTCTATAGCAAAAGAAAAATTAGCTTGTCATCAGTCCTCTGAACTAGACTCGTCATCATATAGATCTAAATTTGAATGTTTTCTGCTGTTATTTACACCATTGTGGTCATTGTGTACATTTTCTTAGTTCTACTTAGTTTGCTCTTTATCAATACATCTTTCAAATTTTTTCTGATTTCCCCAAGTTCATTTTCTCTTAGAGCATAACATTGCTCCTTAACATTCATATTCAACAATTTCTTAATTTATTCTCTAATCACCCCACATGCATTAAGTGCCTATTGTAAACTAGTTACTGTGCTATCATTCATCCGTTTCAATCATGTCTGACTCTTCATGATCCTATGTGGGATTTTCTTGGCAAAGCTATTGGAGTGATTTGCCATTTCCTTCAACAACTCACTTTACAGATGAAGAGGCAAACTGGGTTAAGTAACTTGCCCATAGTCACAGAGTTATTAAGTGTATGAGGCTGGATTTGCATTCAGGTCTTCCTGCCTCCAGACCCGATGCCCTTTCCAGTAGACTACCTACCTGCCATTGGGGATACAAGACATAAATAATATATTCCTTACCCTTAAGGAACTTAAGTCTGTTGAGAAGATACAATGTGTCTGTATATAAGTATACAGAAAATTTCAAATTTTTTGCTGAAATAGAAAAGATAATAAAACACATTTGGAAAAACAAAAAGTCAAGAATATCAAAGGAAATAATAAAAGAAATGTAAAGGAAGGAAATTTAATAGTACCAGATCTTAAACTATATTAGAAGACAGTGATTATCAGAACTATCTGGTACTGATTAAGAAATAAAAAGGTAGACCAATGGAATAGAGTAGGCATACAATTTACAGCAGCAAATAAACATCATGATCTTATATTTGACAAGTGTAAAGACTTAAGATTTTGGGATAAGAATTCGTTATTTGGTAAAAAAAAAAAAAAGCTAAAATTATTGGGAAAACTGGAGAGCAGTATGGCATTGACCAATATCTTACACTATTTACCAAGTTTGTTGTTGTGTTCATTCTTCATTGCTGAAGAAGACCATGCCATCAGAGACATGATGACTTGACTTGCATTTAACTTTGTTTTGAGTGAGGGAGGGCTGTGCAGGTCACCAGCCTCAATTCTCCTCCAGAGCCATCTGGATCCAGTGACCAGATATTCGTCAGGATGACTGGAGATGGTCCAGGATGCAATGGGGAACCTTGGTCTATTTAGGCCAAGGTCTATTCAGGTACTCACTTACGGTGAGGTAAAACTCATTCAGTTAATAGGACTGTTTAAGAAGCAGCCAGGTGATGGTCCCTTTAATTTACCAAGACAAGGTTAAAGTGGATACATGACCTAGATATAAAGAGAGATTTTACAAGAAGAATAGAAGAACATAGAACATATCATTTATCAGACTTATGGATACATGAATAATTTACAAATAAACAAGAGAGAGTAAAGTTTGGTGTAAAATAAATAATTTGGATTACACTAAATTTGAAAGGTTGTATACAAATAAAATAAATGTAACCAAGAACAGAAGGAAAGCAGAAAATTGGGAGTGTGGGAATTTTATAGACAGTTTATGAGATAAAGGTCTCATATCTAAAATATATAAAGAACTTTGTCACATCTATCTGAATATGAGTCATTCCCCAATTGATAAATGATCAAAGGATATGAACAGGCAATTTTTCAATGAAGAAATCAAAACAATTTATAGTCATATAAAAAAATTCTAAATCATTATTGACTAGGAAAATGGAAATTGAAACAACCTTGAGATATCACTTTACCAGATTGGCTGCAATGATAGAAGAGAAAAGTGGTGGAAGGGATACCGTAAATTCGGGACACTAATTCATCACTGATGGAATTGTAAACTGGTCTAACCATTTTGGAAAGGAATTTGGAATTATGCCCAAAGAGTTATTAAACTACATATGCCCTTTGACCCAATAGTAATACCCCTTGGTCTATTTCCAAAGATAATTGGGGAAAAAGAAAAAAACCTTGTATGTTCTGAAATGTTTATAGCAGCTCTCTTTGTGACAGCAAATAACTGGAAATTGCAAGGATGCCCATCATTTGGAGAATGACTGAACAAGGTGGGGTATATAATTGTGATGAAATATTATTGTGCTATTAAAAATGATAAGCTCAGTAACTTTAGAAAAAGACACACAAAATAATGAATAGTGAGATAAGCAGAACCAAGGGAACATTATATAGAGTAACAGCAATATTGTTTTAATAACAACTTTGAGCAAATAAGTTATTTTTACTTTTATAAATACCCAAATTAACTATAAAGGAAGTGAAATGCTATCTGCATTTAGAGAAAGAACTGATAATTCTGGTAACTGATATAGAATGATTTTACATAGATATACACATTTGTGTGTAATGGTAGCCATCTCCATGATGATAAGGGGGAGGACAATGGAAGAAAAAGAAATTTACATGATAATTTTGTTGTATATTTAAAAGTAATAAGTTGTACGTAGTAGATTTGAAGTGTCATGTGCAATAATCTTTTTTTATTATACTGTGTTATAGAAATGCTTGTTTTATTCCATAAATTAAAAATAACACTTAATAAAAAAATTAAAATAAAGGTGATTTTTTTTTTTAATAAGAAAGCACTAGCAGCTAGGTGGGGGAGGAGAGAGATCAGGAAATTGGTCATGCAAAAGAGCTTTGAAGGAAACTAGACATTCAAAAAAGTCTACTAGGTGTAACTTCCTAGAAATTCTTCTATCTTTCTGGACAGTTGTTTAAAAAAAGTTTAGTAAACTTAAATCTTTATTAAGGATTTAGTTATTAATCATCAATTTAATTAATAATAGATAATATAAAATAATAATGAAACAATAAAATAAAATAACAAATTAATAAATAAACTAAAAGTTAATATTTAAAGAGGCTCAGAAGCCCTCTTCTCTCTCACTTTCCCCCACTTCACCACCTTTGTACCACAAAAAAACAAATTTCATTTGCAAAACCTCAACAATTTAGATCTCCTTCCTGTCCTTTCTTCATCAGTAACAAAAATAGGGCACCTCCTCACTCACTTTTCAAAGAATTCTTCTTATCAAATTTCTTTATAGCATGTCACTTATGACAACAAATAACATTTTTCTTGATACATAGAACACTTGAATATTTTCTTAATCCACTGGTGAAGATGCCTCATCTTTCTGTTCCTGTGCTGCCCCTCTGCCCTTCTGGCCCTTCTACTCTCGTACATGTGTATGGGAACATAATTTAAGGAACTGGCTAGGCCATCTGGGCTCATTTCTCACCGAAATCCACTCCAGAATCTCCAGATATTTCCACCTTGACCTGAAAGGGAAAGGTCGGGGCTGCTCCCACCTTCCAGTTCCTTCTTATGTGCTGTTTTCCCCCATTGATATCTAAGCTCCTTGAGGGCAGGGACCATCTTTTTATTGATTGTATTTGTATTTCCAGCATTTAATATAGTGCCTGGCACAGAGTGAGCACTAAATAAATGCTTCATTTATCCATCTTTCTTGGTGGTTATTCATAGTTTTCTTTAAATCTCCCTTTATAAGTCACCTCCCCCAGTAAGAGTATGATTACCTAGAGAACCGAAATAGTCTCACTTTTCTGTCCCCAGCACTTAGCACAGTGCTTGGCATATATTAAGCACTTAATAAATATTTCCACTTCATTCCACTCCCTCAGGTTGTACATCTGTTATCTCTTCTTCTCTCTACATAATTAAACTGCTTTGTTTTCTGGCCATACACATCCTCAGTAATGGTTTTATACAATTTCTTATTCTCCAGTCATCATTGTTACTATCTGCCACTTGCTTATATTTCTGCTAAATACTGAGAAGGCTGCACTTACATTTATGTTTCTAATCCCATATGCTAATGTTCAGGAATGCAAAGTACAACCAGCACTGGTATGTGTAGGTACATCTTGTTCAATATTGTAAAAGAAAATCATGTTAAATAAAATAATCATATTAAAAATCCATCATAGTTATTTTCCTTATTGGAAACAAATGCAAAGACATCAACACTAAATTTATAGGCAATTTCTCTTAACTGGGTAGCTAGGTAGTGCAATGGATAGAGCACTGAGCTTGGAATCAAGAAGGCTTATCTTCATGAGTTCAAATTCACTTCAGACACTTCCTCACTCCAATTCTAAGCAAATCACTTAATCCTATTTGCCTCAGTTTCCTCTCTAATTCTCAGAAATTATCTGAAGAAGGAAATGGTAAACTGCTTCAGTATCTCTTCCCACAACACTCCAAATCGGGTCACAGAGTTACACAAGGCTAAAATGACTGAATAACATCTTTTTTCATAACTATACCTCCTTAAATGATGTTTAAAAACATCTCTGAAAATAGCTCTTCTCTATCCAGTCTAACTTTACCTTTGTAATAGGAGAGAGAGCTAATATTGTCTCCTGTTTTCTCAACCTTCCTTCTTCCACAGGAGATATATCTTGTTGATTCTTTCTCAGTAACATCTCTCTCTTCCCTTATCTCCACTTCTGTGACCATTGTACTACATCACATCCTCATTAACTCTAACCTAAAATGTTGCCACAGCCTATTAATGGATTTCTAGCCTTCAGGTCAGCTCTATCTCCAACCCATTCTCCACAGCATTGACAAAATAGTGTTTTTAAAGCACAAGTCTCATCATCATTTTATGAAAGATCTTTCCATTTCTCTCTATAACTACTGTAAAACAATGACAACCAACAAATAATAAACAATGGATGAAGAGGTGTACTTCAGAAAAACCTGGAAAGACTTATATGAATGCTGAGTGAAGTGAGCAGAACCAGGAGAACATTGTACGCAGGAACAGCAACGTTGTGCCATGACCGACTTTGGTAGACTTAGCTCTTCTCAGCAATGCAAGGGCTTAAAATATTTCCAAAGGACTCATGATGCAAAATGCCATCTACATTCAGAGGAAGAACTATGGGACACAGAATGAAGCAGACTATTTTCTCTTTTGTCATGTTTTATTTTGTTTTGACTTTTCTCATGGTTGCTCCCCTTCATTGTAATTCTTCTATGCAACATGACTAATGTGAAAACACTTTTAATAAGAATATATGTGTAGAGCCTATATAAGATTGCATATAAGATCTTGGGGAGGGAGGGGAAAGGGGGAGAAAATATAAAACTTACAGAAGTGAATGTTGAAAACTGAAAACAAATAAATTAATAAATTTGGAAAAAACAACAAACAATAACATCTCATCTTGACATTTAAATCTCTTCACAATTTAGCTCTAGCCTATCTATTTCACAACTAGGTGACACAGGAGAGAGTGGAAAAGGAGTTCAAATCCAGCCTTAGACACTTATTAGGTCTGAGCCTCTAGGCAAATCATTTAACCTTTGTCCATTTCAACTACAAATGAGGAAAATAATAGCACCTACCTTCCTCAGTTGGGTTGAACCAAAGAGATTATATTCCCAAAGCCCTTAGCACAATGCTTGGTATAAAGCAGTTACTTAAGAAATGCTTATTCCCATCATTGGTCACCACATTCTCCATGTTCCAGCCAAGCTGATCTACTTGCTATTCTTGGAACTTGATATTCCATTTTTTGGGTCTGTGTCTTTATATAAAATGTTCCACATCCCTAGAATTCACTTCTTTCTCATTTTTGTTTCTTAGAATCCTTGACCCCATTCAAAGTTCAGCTCATTTGCCATTTCCTCTTTTCTGAACCCCCTAGATGTTAATGTTCTTTCTGTCCTCAAATAATAGTATGAATAATTATCTTATTATATGTTGTACCATTTGAATGATAAGTAAACTCCTTGAGTACAGGAACCGTTCATTTTTTTCATTGCACTCTCAAAACATCTCCCAATGTATTGCTCATAGGAGGCATTGAAAGAATGCTACAGTTGGATGCTAATGTAGTATATACAGTTTCCTAATACAGTTTCAGGAGGTAGCTAGGTGACTCAGTAGATTGGGCCTAGAGTCAAGGAAATCTGAGTTCAAATCCAGCCTCAGACACCGACTAGTTGTGCAACCCACTTAATCCTGTTTGCCTCAGTTTCATTATAAAATGCATTGCAGAAGTAAATGACAACCACTCTAGTATCTTTGTCAAGAAAATTCCAAGTGATGTCAAGAAGTGGCAGATACGACTAAGCAGCAAGTACTGGCTCTGTCACTTCCCCCTCTTAGACTCTTTCTCTTTCTCTCTTCTACACTCTCCCCACACCTCTACCAACTCCACTTCCACATGAAGAAGAGCTTCTTGTGGTCACTAAGGGCACACAGGAAACAACAAGTACATCTTGTACAACGGTGGTTTCTACAAGGAAAGACAGGAACTGAGTGTGCTTATAGATTCTGCTTGTATATTTCTGGAACATCTCATTTTCCTCAGTTATTTTTGTACATCAAGTACATTGTATAATTTTCAAGATGTTTTTATTTTCTCATGAAACTAAATCAAAATCAAATCACGTCTTTATTAATCTCCTAATCTGTATGCTAAATCTGAGGATCTAAGCATTTTCCTCATGAGTGTACCATTCATGGAAACTCCTCTATATTAGCTTTCTCTAGATGACTGAAGGAGAATTAAATCAACTTTAAAATTATAAGTATGAAAAATATTTGCAGATGTTATCGTCACCATCATCATCTTCACCATGTTTTCTAGGTATGAAGCTTTGTCTGGGCTTTTCATAATATATTCTTCCATTATTTGTGGGAAAACATTTAGTGAAAAGCATGCTTAAATGTTCTGTAAACAGATAATATGCTAATAGTCCCTTGAGATGTGATTCTTAGATCTAGCTTTAAGTTCTGATAAATGTAGTTCATGGTGCCATGTAATTGAGAACTGGAAGAAATAGAAGTCATTTGGTACCACCTCCAGTTATAAGATAAGTTTGTTTGTTTTTGGAGGGGGCAGGAGAGACAATTGGGGTGAAGTGACTTGCCCAAAGTCACAGAGCTAGTAAGTGACTTGAACTCAGTTACTCCTGAGTCTAGGGTTGGTTCTCTATTCACTGTGCCACCTAGCTGCCCTGTAAGGTAAGTTTTTAATCGAGATAGCTCTCAGTTTGATTCACCCCAACTTTGTAACCAGAACATAAGTAAGGATTGTAGTCCGTCAGTAAACATTTACTGTCTACTATGTGCCAGGCTCTGTGTTCAGCTCAGGGGATACAAGGAAAGGCAAAAGGCAGCTTCTGCTCTGAAGGAGTTCACATTCTAATGGGGGAAACAACATACAAACAACTATGTACAAACAAGATATGGAGGTAGTCACGAAGGAGACCTGGGAGAGGCTTCTTGCAGAAGGTGGGATTTTAGCTAAGACCTGGAGTAAGTCTGGG
This sequence comes from Potorous gilbertii, assembly GCA_028658325.1. Taxonomy (NCBI): domain Eukaryota; kingdom Metazoa; phylum Chordata; class Mammalia; order Diprotodontia; family Potoroidae; genus Potorous; species Potorous gilbertii. The sequence continues at coordinate 54,813,975 of CM053774.1, read as the reverse complement.
AAGGATAGCTAATGAGTAAGGAAGCGGAATGTTTTAGATAGAGAGATGTACATATAGACACACATATGCATAGATAATGTTTTGTATATAACTATATATTCATTGTGAAAAGTGATCCTTAATAATCATTCTCTTAAAGATTCAGCTTCCCCCAGGCCTTCTTTCAAAGGCTTGACTTTTAAGTTCAGGTTTTCATCAGGACATTTCTGATAATGAGATTACATTGACTCTCCTTGTCCTGGTGTGAGGGAAAGCAAAATAGAATCTTGTGCTGTTTTTGTTTTAGTGTAATCAAGTGCCTCTGATTGAATCTTGCCCATATCAATCAGAAGTCTTTAGTGGGAGTAAAGTACAGAAACAAGAGTTTCTTTAATTAGAAACAGTGTGTATATTTGTATTGTTAATTATTGTAATGTGGTTAAAGATCTTTCCCACCCATTGAGGTGCCTGCCTGTTAAGGGGAATTTGATTAGGGAAGATTTGTGGGAAGGCCCACACCTTTTGTTAATGAGACATTGGTTCTCAAAGGTTGTAATGCTCTCTGGCCTCTGAAGATGGAAAGGCACGTCTAGACCTCAAATTATAGTAATTAGTGTTATGGAAAGGCATAAATACTCTGATTTGAGGTTATACCTCATCACTTACTGACTGGAAATGTTTGTTTGGCCAGACAAGGACTCTGGGAAGCTGCTAAGGAGCCCTCGGCTTTGAAAAGCCAGATGTTGGTGCTTCCCCCTCTGGTAACTATGTTCAGAGAGTAGATCAGGCAGATGAATCCGTATCTGTTGATCTTTGATTTTTCTGCATTTTCTTTGAAGTTCAGGATGCTGACCCCCTGAACTAGGTGAATGATATATACTTGGTTAAAGGAATGATACATGTGCTTGATTAAAATGATTACTAATGCATAAAAAGTTGCCTTTCCTTTTCTGAATGCAGATCTAAGAACTTGTGACAGCAGGCCCCCCTGTGTATGTTGGGGTGATTTACCTGGTCAAACCCCAATCAAAGCTCACAAATAATTTAATCTATGGATTAAGTCTTGTTGTATTCTACTTGTGTGGAGACAGATTCTTCTGTCTATATAGCCCAAATCCTGGGGGTAGTCTGATAGAAGAAATATTTCCCCTGTCCAGAGGTGAATTAATGATGAAATATCAGTTCTGATTGGAAGGGTTTAAAAACTGTGTACCCCAAGTCCAAAGGGATCTCTCAGTTCCAAATTGTTAGCCACCATGCATGCATGCATCTCTGCATCTCTGACAAAGATAAAACAATGGACACAACCCAACCATGTTTGTCTTAGGCCAAACTCTGAGGTTGACAACACACATGTACATACATGTACATATATACACATACATACACACACACACACACACACACACACACACACACACACACACGGAATAAACTTGTTTGCAATTGACCTGAGAGAAGAGTTCAAGACGTTTTTTCCTGAAACCTAAACCTTCTGTTTAAAGGGGAAAATGGAAGGGTAAACTTGAATTCCCTACACAATGGGACACAGTCAGGATATGATTGATCCCTGGGTGTGGGGCAAGTCTTGAATTGTGCCTCCCTTGTGGTCATCTAGGGGCATAAAAGGTACCACTCACATATGGGATTGATTGTCTTACAAGTGACCATTTAAGTCACCACACCCTCTCCTATGGAATAGACACATTTTCATGAGGAGATGAGAAAGACCATGTCTGTCAAAGATAAGTGCTATTGATCCTTGTTGCATATCTTTACTATGTTACAGGTAAGCAAACCTCCTTTTGTTAATTCGATAATTTAAGAGTGCCTTATTTTACCGAGCATCGAGCCTGAACTAACAGGGTACCAATGTCCCACCCTCCACTTACAATACTTCCAATAGTAGTTTTAAAATTAACAGAGGCCTTGACCCTGACGTCTGTCACTCAGGTTTCAATTTTAATAGGTCTATTCTAGTTCAACATTTTTGTTTGTTTGTTTACTTTTTCTTTTCTGGCCTCATTTGAAATTCTAATTAAATTTAATTAATAATTATTTAATTAATAATAAATTAATTAATTTGATTGATGAAATTAATTACATTTAATTTGTTTGGTATATGTTTTAATTTGAATTTGTTTTACTAGTCTTTTAAGTAGTAGGATTTTTGCTTGTTTGTTTTTTAAAGAATGACTTGGAAAGAAAGCTCTGTCAGTCTCGTTTTAAAGTGACTGCATTCCCTTCCCCTCCCACCATCCCTCCCCACCTTAAGAGAGATATTTGGCTCTCCATTTTATTTTCAGATAGCTTTACCATAGATGTTAATTTGGCACAATGATTCCTGGAATTATTTTCCCAGTGTTTATTCCAGGAAAGCTCTGCTTATTTTCAATATTTTTATTTTATAATTCTTTTATTTCTAGAGAAGTAAAATATGCAGATTTAGTAGTATCTGAATCAGGTTACCAAGGAGATAGTTTTTAGAGCCAGACAAAATAATAACAAAATCCATTGGGAGGAAAAAATGGCCTGAAATCTCTGTGGAAATAATGACATATGAAACTTAGGAATGAAGATGGAAAGACACATCTAGACCTCAAATTATAGTAATATAAAGCAGTGATCATCAAAACTATTTTTGAAAAGTAGATGAGTATAACAGATTAGATAAGAAAGAACCAGAAACAATTGAATTTATAACCCAGTATTTAATGAATTAGAGAGCCAGTTTGGGGACAGTTTGAATGTTTAGAAAGTATTAACAGTTTGAATAAAAAGTTTTGGAAAAGTGGCAAAACAGGTGTTAAGTTTAACTCAAAAGATTACACTGCATACCATAATAAATACAAAATACATGAAAGATCTGAATATTAAGAAGTCATACTACACAAAAAATTAAAAGAGAACAAGAAGAGGTACCTTTAATATCTATGGTTAGAGAAAGTTCTTAACCAAACATAGACTAGAGATTACCATAAAAAAAAACACAAAATAGATCATTTTTATTATGGGAAATGAAAAACCTTTACATGAATGTAATCCATGCAACCAGCACTAGAAGGGAGATTATTTGTTTGGGGAAAATCTTTGCATCATTTAATTCTAAAAAAGGCATGATAGTCAACATATGTAAGGAAGTAATAGAAGTATATATGAATGTAAGCTCCTTGAGCAAAGGGATTATTTCATTCTTTGTAACTGTATCCCCTCCGTCTAGCACAGTGCCTGGCGTATAGTTGATGCCTAATGCTTATTGATTGATTAATTCCCTTATAGCTAAGTGATCAAACACTGAACAGAACTGTTGTGAATATTAACAATAATGTTGCTCTGGATAATTATAATAAGAAAGGTACACATCAAAATAATTCTGAGGTTTCACTTCATAGCCAGTAAATAGGCATAGATGATAAAAGATATGGAATATTTAATATTGGAAGATTTGTACAAAAACAGGCTATTGGTAGACATGTAAATTAGTCCAACCATACTAGAAAGCAATTTGGAATTATTCAGAAAAGTGACTAAAAAGTCTATACAATTTGACCCAAAGATCTCACTATTAGGCATATACCCCAAGGACATATGGGGAAATAAAAGTCTTATACTCACAAACATATTCACTGCAGCACTCTTTTTAGTAGAATATTAACTGGGGAAAAAATAAATATCCATCAATTGAGAAATGGCTAAACAAATTGTGTAATAGAATCTAATAAAATATTATTGTGCCATGTGCCACTGCATATGAAGAATTCAGAGAGGCATGGCAAGATTTATGCGAACAGGTGCAAAATTAAGAGTATAGAAGAAATAAAAAAAAAATACACAGTGACCATAAAATGCAAATGTACAGAAAAAATAGAAACTGAAGGCCATGAACTTATTATTGACCAAACTTGGCCCCAAAGATGAAATGAGAAATGTTGCTAAGTAATTCTGAGTGATTTGTGCTTCTCCATGTTTTTGTGGGCTCCTGTGTTTCCTTAGTGTTAGGCTTTTTCTGAAGGGCAAAGTAAAGCTGTTCCAAGTCCAATACCCATTATACACTGAAGGCCAGTGTATTTGGAGGTGCTGTTACCCACTTCTTCATTTTATTTTCAGATAGTTTTGCCACAATGATTCTCGCAATTATTCTCCCTGTGATTACTCCAGGAAAGTTCTGCTTATTTTCAGTATCTTTTTAATAATTCTTTTATTTCTAGAGATGTTAAATTTACAAATTTAGTAGCATCTCAGTCAAGTTACCAGAGAGATATTTTTTAGAGCTAGACAACATAATAGCAAAATTCATTTGGGAGAAATTCTCTAGAATCTCTATGGAAATAATGAAACAGAGGAAATGATCTATAATTAAGCTTTATTTTAGATGTTTTTAGGGAAAATGACCTATAATTAAACTTCATTTTAGATATTTTTCTAAATTAACTCTAAGTGGGTCAAAGGACCAAAGACAGAAACCTTACTATATGAATTTTACACAAATAAAATTAACAAATATGAAGGTTATATAATATGTCAGTCAATAAACACTTAATAAGCTCTTTTCTCTTAAACAGAAAACTGAGGCATATGGCCCCAGTTTATATGCATTTTTAAACCTTAAAAACACAAAGTCAGCACTTACCATGTACGTTATTCAATTTTCATGCCAGCTATGTCTGTGTCACATATCAAATGGTATTTGTTATTTAATTCTTCTTTATTGCATTCTTTCAATTGGAGCACCCCCATCTGATGAATAAGGAAACTTAGGACCAGAAAAGTTGAGTGACTTTTTTTCATCTTTAGTAAAAGTGATAACATATTAGTCTTTAGTAAAGTGATAACATGTTAGTAGCTTGGAACAGAAATCATGATTAACTGTCAAACTATATATCTATTTACACGTCTTTCATGATAATTTTGGAAAAAGACTGTTTCAAAAGGATGTTTGTAAATTATAATTTAGTATATTATATCAATATTACTAAACTTGTCAGTTATTGTCAATATCTCAGAGTATTTGTCAATAACATGACAAGTCTGTTATTTTCTGTATCATATTATTAATGCAGAACATTAATCTTGCATACATTTTATGAATGATTCAGTTTATATTCTTGTTCTGAACCTGTCATTGAATAGGGAGAAAGAGATTTCACAAGCACATTTGTTTCTTGGTTAAACTGTTAATGCTTTCCTGCATACATAATAGCAATAATATTTGATTGATTTTTAATGCATAAAAACCCATTGGTGGTTCAAAAAATGGTTTTAAAGATTATAGCAGTCCTAGAGGATGAACTAAAAAACTAGTTGAATTCATTAACAGCTTTAGCAAAGTTGCAGGATACAAAATAAACCTGTATAAATGATCAGTATTTCTATATATTACCAACAAAGTCCAGCAGCAAGAAATAGAGAGAGAAATCCCATTTAAAATAACTGTAGGCAATATGAAATACCTGGGAGTCTACCTTCTAAGACAAACTTGGGAACTATATGAACACTGTTACAAAACATTTCACATAAATAAAGTCAGATCTAAGCAATTGAAAAAAAATATTAATTTCTCATAGGTAAGCCAATATAATTAAAATGACAATCCTACTTAAATTAATCTACTTATGCAGTACCATACTAATCAAACTACCAAAACATTTTATGGAGTTAGAAAAAATAATAACAGTATGCATCTGGAAGAACAAAGGATCAAGAATACGAAGGAAGTCAATGAAAAAAATGCGAAGGAAGGTGGTCTAGCAGTACCAGATTACAAAACTGTATTATGAAGTTGTAATTATCAAAACAGTCTGGTTCTGGCTGGGAAATAGAGTGGTTGATCAGTGGAATAGATTAGGTATGCAATATATTGTGGTAAACGACCATAGTAATCTGATAGTATTGGATAAAAAGATACAAGTTTTTTAAAAAAAAAGCACATTATTTGACAAACACTGCTGGGAAAATTGAAAAACAGTATGGCTGAAATTAAGTATAGGCCAACATCTCACACAGTTTAGTAAGATAAGGTCAAAATTGATATTGACATAAAATACATAATAATGCACATGACTTACACCAAAAGGTTGATACCAGAAGCAAATTAGGAGGGCATAGAACAGTACACCTTCATGCCCAAACAAGATATAGAGAGACTGCAAAATATAAAATGGATAATTTTGATTATATAAAATTAAAAAGGTTTTTCACTCACAAAACCAATGCAACCAAAATTAGAAACTGCAGAAAAAGTTTTTACAGTAAATATCTCCATAAAGACTTCATTTCTTAAATATATAGAGAATTCAGTCAATTTACAACTCATTCCTCAATTGATAAATGGTCAAAGGATATGAACAGGCAGTTTTCAGATGATGAAATCAAAGCTCTGTAGTCATATGAAAAAATACTCTAAATCACTGTTAGGGAAATGCAAATTAAAGCAATTCTGAGGTACCCCCTCACATTTATCAGATTGACTAACATGTCAAAAAAGGAAAATGATAAATGTTGGAAGGGATATGGGAAAAATGGGACACTATTACATTACTGGTGGAATTGTAAATTGATCCGATCATTCTGAGGAGCAATTAGAACTATGCCCAAAGGACTATAAAGCTACACCTATCTTTTGATCCAAAAGTACCACTACTAGGTCTGTATCCTAACAAGATTTTTGTGTATTTATACAAAAATACTTATAGCATCTCTTTTTGTGGAGTGTAAGAATTGGACATAGAGAGGATGCCCATCTATTAGGGAATGGCTGAACAAGTTGTGCTATAAGAATGTAATGAAACATTACTGTGCTATAAGAAATGGCAAGCAGAGTGCTTGCAGAAAAACCTGGAAAGATGCATAAACTGATACAAAGCAAACAGAACCAGAACATTATGCACAGTAACAGCAATATCAGAATGAAGAAATTGTGAATGACTTAGCTATTCTTAACAACATGATGATCCAAGACAATCCCAAAGGACTCACGATGAAAAATGTTATCTGTATCAAGAGAAAGAACTGGTGTCTGAATACAAGCTGAAACATACTATTTTTCTTTCTGTTTCTTCCTCCTTTCTTTTCAAGTCTTGAACAAAATAACTAACGTAGAAATGTTTTATGCCATATGTATAACCTTCAACCTTCATCAGATTGCTTACCATCTCAAGGAGCTGGAGGAGGAGTGACAAAGGCATAGAATTTGGAACGTAAAACAAAAAAAATAGGTCAAAATTGCTTTTACAGATAAGTGGGGGAAAATAGCATTAAAAACAAAATGAGAAGGAAAATCAAATATGATCCATTACATTAGCTTCAAAGACATGTAAACATAATTACAGTAGAACATAACTGCATGATTGTGATGGGGGAGGAAATAATTGCAAATACATTGGACAAATGTTTAAATAGGGTTAAAATTTGAGAACAATTACATAGAGAATAAAGATGGAAAAAATTGGAGAACATATGGATTGTAATGGGCAAGTTTTACATCACTAGACAATGAGCATGACCATTTAGCTTAAGTAGTAGAATAAATTTATTCATTCAGTAAATATTTGTGGATCACTTCACGTACTGAAAAGACAGCATGATGTGCACTGTGTGAGAGGCATTAGACCAAGTAGATTGCTAGACATGGAGTCAGAAAGACATGAATTCAAGTCCTATCTATAATTTGAATTCACTCTCCAACAAGGACAAATCATTTAATCTCTGAGCCTCAGACTGCTACCTAATACTAAAATATAGACTGGCTGCATCTAAGTAGAAGTGGTTTCCACAGTGATGGAACCACAGCTCTTGAACATACCAACGTAGTAGAGAAGTGGGCAGCTAGGTGGTACAATGGATAGAGAATCAGTGCGGGAGTTAGGAGGACCTGAGTTCAAATCTCCCCTCAGACTTTTGACATTCATTAGCTGTGTGACCTTGGGCAAGTCACTTAACCCCAACTGCCTCATCCTGGGTCATCTCCAATCATCTGGCTGAATATCTGGTCACCGGATTCGGATGGCTCTGGAGGAGAAGTGAGGCTGGTGACCTTGGACAGCCCTCCCTCGCTCAAAACAAAGTCAAGTGCAAGTCATGTCATCATTTCTCTGATGGCATGGTCTTCTTCAGCAACCAAGGACGAACACACGCTAGAGAAGCATATTTGGGATATTGCTGTATAATTCCTACTAAAAATTGTTGGAATATGACATCCAGAACTTTATTCAAATGAAATGTTTTCTCCATTCACCTTCTTCACGTTATGATAAGTCTCTCACCAATGTTCTTCTAATTGTTCTTTCCAATGCTTTTTGTTATTTTCTAGGTAAATATTGCTCATAATTTCCCATCATTATCCTCTGTAACACATGAATTTGTATTCTAAATCATCATTGCTCTTGGCTACCATATGTTTATGTTTGGAATGAGGATCATTCTCTTGGATCAGGAATATAGAAAAGGACAGGTCAATCATGACAAGGAACTGCCCCCCTTGTGCTTGATATCTTGCCAGCTTTGTTACTCACATCACTCATCTTGAGTCTTCTAGATGAAATGTTCAATAAATGATTTCTGCTTAAGTCATCTCCATTTACATACTTCTCTGTGGATTGAAGAAATGAGAGGGAAATTGAACTTTCTTTAAAATCATCTACCGGTCATATAGTCAACCAGAAATTCTAATACATAAATCTGACAAATCTGAGTTAATATTAAACTTACAGAAATGGACTGGGCAGTTAGATGATGCAGTGCTGGACCCAGAACTGAGTTCAAATCTGGCCTAGATACTTACTAGCTTTGTGACACTGAACAAATCACTTGTTTCCCTCATTTTTTCACTTGTAAAATCAACTGAAGAAGGAAATGCCAAACCACTAGAGTATCCAGTGGAGTTAAGCTGGTTCACAAGAGGTCAAAATGAGGAAAGGAGACTGGAAGTACTACAGAGGTGATGGTCTAAGAGATACCTGAGAGGATAAGAGGTCACAGTGGAGATTAAGAGCAGGGTTTCATATAGAAAATAAAAGGAAAAAAATAAAATTTTAGACCTTGACTACGTCAATGAAAAAATATTCAAAAAAAATTTTCTCAAAGAAAGCTTTATTCAGTATATAATCTTTACTATAATCTACTGTTGTTGAAATATTTCAATAGAATAATAGGATTATTTACCAAACACTCCCCCATACCTTTGTGACAAGCTTCTAGTACCCTCTGGAGGTACTTCTACCACAGATTGGGAATATCTAATTCCCAATGGTGACCTGGGAGATCTAGAAACAACTGGAGCCTTAGCTCCCCTGACCAGTCAAATACAGAAACAGTTTCCTTACCTTTACAGGGGCAAAAATCTAGCTTAACCTACATGGGAGGTGGGGAGCCTTGGTAAATACAGCTCCTACCACAAATATGAAGAATTGGTAGATTGTTTGGAGTGCTTAAACTGGCCACAGTTTAGTGTCTTTAGACAGATTGAGCTGTTTGCAGGGAGAAATTCAAGCTCAAGTAATCCTCAAGTATCACTGCATTTGCAGTCCTTGGGAAGTACCCTTGTTATGGTCCAGTTTTAGGGTCTCACACTCTCCTCTGTAGTACTTAGCATAGGAAAGTCTCTGTAATATCAAGTACATATCATAGGAGTTTAAAACTGAATGAATGGTCAGGAACCTTTCTTGTGGTTGTTAAATAAAGCCCATTATACACATTTTCCCATTAGATACAAAATATATGAAGTTATTTATAGTTGGGGATACACAGGACCAACTGAGGGAAAGGGCTAGATCAAGGCCTTTTGCAGGGCAGAGTAAAACAAACAAACAAATCTAATCTCTTTGCCTTTCTTCACAGGGTGACATATGTAGTGTTTTGTCCTCTGTTAGGATGAAAACATGGTCCGCAATACTTCTGTTTAGGAACAAGAAACCAGCATAAACAGACCTTATAATTTCAGGAGAATTTCTCCTGAGGTAAGTAGAGTAATATCATCACCTAGTGGCTATAGGAAATACTTGTGTGTGCTAACCACAAGGGATAAAGAAAGAAAAAAACTCTTATTTGTTCTATGGATTATATATTTTTTTCCCTTTGGGGGAGTAGGGAGAGATTTTGGGGCATAAGTGAGGGATTTGTGAGATAGGGAAAGTCATGAAAGTTGCAAAAATAAAAAGGAGAGAAGAGATAAAATTATTAGAGCATCTTTTAAAATACATGAAGGAAGTTAAAAGGGAAACATCAACAACTAGAACAACTTTGAAAATAATATGTTGAATTTATTATATAGTAATATTGTAGTTAATCAATATAATGTTATATATATATATATATATATATAATGTTAAAAGTTCAACATATAGAATTTGTAGCTTTTTTAAAAAGCAAACTTTATGTCAGAGATTCATGGTTTCATATACAAATTTCTGTTTTACTTTACACATAGAAATGTACTTTTTTTTTTGAGTGTTCTTTAATTTAGAGTTTTAAAAAACTTCACAGGCTGGCGAAAAGAGAAATCTGAAAACACTTGTAGTAGGGTTTGAAGTTTGCTTCAAATAGGCCTCTATCAGCCATCTCTGAGAACATGTACTAGGGTTTCCCCAGAAACTTCTAGAAGCTCAGGGGTGGCAGAGTATTTTAGCCTGTACTGGTTGAGGACAAAGGCTAGATTTCTGTGGATCTTTGGTCACCTAGAATCAGGCCAAAAACAAAACAAAACAAACCCACAGCAGAAGAGGGTCAACTTCAAACTTAACCTACCTAATCCATATGTCCTTTGCAGTACTTTTAAAACCCATGTAAAGGTTTTTTAAAAAAATCATCACTATGCTAGGTGCCAGGGACAACTTGTCTTATTTTGTTTCAATCTTTAGCACCTAGAATAATACCTTACATATAAGAGGTGTTTAAGAAATGGTTATTTGGCAGGGGTGGTGAAGGTACACCATCCTTTTCCTAGTGTTTCTTGAATTCTGGGGATAGTTGGTAATTCTGATCTGCAGCTAAGGAGAAAAAAAAAATTAGCTAAGGCCTGGTCTTGTGAAGAAGAGTTGAATTTCTGCTCCTTCTTGCTCACTGGCCAATGAGTGGATCACTTAGTTATATCAAAGTGGTGGCCCTTCAGGGCTGAGGCAAATGTGCCCCTGAAATTCCTGAAGTCTCTACACAGACTCCCTTGGATGGCCCCCAGCAGGCCGATTCTTATGCAAGCTTCAACACCCAGGACAAACTTAGAGTGTTTCTTCTCAGATAGACATAATTTTACTATAGTCATCTTCTTGTGGAGGTCATTTGGCTCATTTGTGTGCTTTCATATTTCAAACTGAAATAACAAAGATTATGAAATTATGAAAGGGGAAATAAGCTATCCTAGTTCCTTCAATTGAAATTGTGTAAAGTGTTTATGCTAAAGCAATTTTCCCCCAAAATGCCTCTTATCAGCCTTCTTCTGAAATATTGTTGATTCTCCCTTAAAGGTTGGACCTGTTTAGAAGTATAAATCAGGAGGTAAGCTTCTTGAGGGGTGGTTTTTCTCTCTAATTCCAGTGACTAGAAACACAATAGCCATTAATAAATACTTTGTCAAGTGTAATTGACTTGAACAAAGTAGATTAAACAAGGATTTTTGATTGGAATTAGCTACATTCTGTCCAGGAATGACAGCCACCTGTTCCTCATAGCTTCCTTGGCATTCAGTTCGTTGTCTGGGAGAAAAGAATCTTAAAATTGTGCATCTTCTTGTAGATTTACAAAGATGTGAAAACATGCAGGCCTTTCAATTCTCAGGGAGCCATTTTTCCCCTTCCATTGGTAATAGAATTCTAAAATAGAGAACACTTCATAATTGTCAAATAGATGGCATATAGGATTTGCTAAAGGACCCCAGCTTCTTGGTACACACATGAGTTAGTTGGTGGCTAAGCATATGTGTTTTGGTGTGCTTTCTGTTGGAAGAACAATCTTCTAATTCCATGCCAAGTTCAGATGTTGTACCTAGACAAAATATAATTCTATTATTACAGAGTCCTGTGCAATGAAGTGTATCACAATATCACTTGTGTTTCTATAGCAACTTCAGATGACTTTAGGGAGAGTAAAAATAAAAGCTAAAGGCATAGAAAGGAGAACAATGGTGAAGATAACAGGGGAAGAAGGTACCCTGGCACATATGGCACATAAAAGAACATATGGCTTATATATGTTAACATATATTCTATTTTTAAAACCCAGACTGTATAATTTAAAATAAACACCAACAGGGGAGAGAAGAAAAAATAGGTAGCTTGTTTCAAAGTTGTTTTTTGTTGTTGATGTTGTTGAAAGATAAGACCCTAATGACACAGGGAAATTTTCTAGCTTAGAGGTCAGACTTAAACTGAAAAAGAAGGGAAGGAACAAAATAGGTCAATTATTCATGAGACTTTCAGGGAAACATTGCTCAAGAATCAGAAAATATTGAAGACAGAAGTTATCACCTCATATAGAAAACCTTCTTAAGCAAAATAAGTGAGAGGGGGTTCCCATACTCCTCAATCCTTTCTCTAGCAAAAGATGTTCAATTTGTGCTTCTAAAATCATAAACATCCTGGGAGACAAACCTTCAGGAACTACAAAATAAAAACTGAAAATGCCATTTTAAGCAGTGATATCCTTATATTAAGGATCGATATGCAGATACATGATTGGAAAACTGGGGGGTAAAGTATCAAATTCCTCACGAAGTCTTCCTTTATGGAGGGCAAAGAAAGTGCTTTGGAAAGGAACAAATGGTCACTTGTAGCCTACACTTTTAATTCAGCAAAAGAGCATAAAAAATATCACTATGAGTCAGAAGGATTTAGCTCCTTGAGGCCAGGGACAATTTGTCTTTTTTTTTTTTGGATAGATCTTTAGTAGCTAGCACCACATAAGTGGTGTTTAGGAAATGTTTGTCAGTGAAATTGAATTATCAGTAGTCTTCTCCTCCCTCCCCTTCATAGAATATGCTGGGTATCAGAATTTTATGTTTGTACGTATATATATATATATGTATATATATGCATATATATATATATACATACACGCATACATATATAATATTTACATGATATATATGTGTGTTATATATGTATACAGATGTGTATGGATATATGTACACATACAAAAGAAAGAGGGTCATAGGGCAACATGAAATTAAAACATTTTTGTTATTTTGTTTAAGTTAATATGCATGTTTTATAACAAATGACATAAAAAATTGAGGGTTTGGTTTTACATTCTTTTTGTTTTGTTTATTTGAATGTGTTTGATATTTGCTAAGTTTATTAACAAAACACATGCTAGGCACCTTTTTTGAACTAGGATATATATAGCATCTAGCCACTCCATATAGTTACAGATTTTTAGCTGAAAAGAACAAGAAATTTAGTTCAATCTTATCAGCTTATCTATTAGAATGTAAGCCACCGAAAGCAGGAACTGACTTACTTTTTATATTTGCCCAGTTCTGTACCTGGCACATAGTAAATGTATAGTAAATTATTTTTCAATCATTCAAGTATGGCTCTTAAAGGTAGAGACATGTTGCTTCTGTTAATGATAACTTGGCAGAACAGCATATCTTTTAGAACTCAAGGAAATCTCAGAGGTCATCTAGTTGAACTCTTTCATTTTGACACTAAAGCTCAGAAAATTTAAGAAACTTATTCAAAGTCACTTAAAGTCCAGCTAGTAAATAAGAGACTTGAGATTCAAAATCAAACCCTGTGTAATTCAAGTCCAGTTTTATTTCTACCAAACCATGCTACAAGTAAAACTTGATGGATAGGTGCAAGTATGTATGTTTGCATATATGTGTCTTAGTGGTAGGAGGCAGTTTGGGGAAGTTAACCATAGGAAGGTTAATATAGGAAGCTCAGGTAGAGGGGATCAATATGAAGAGTGAAAGAAAAAACTATTTCAAAGTATTGGAATTTTAACTTGATTGGGGATGGAGAGGGAAGTAGAGTATATAACAAACCAAACCTTTACTGGGTACCGATGAAGGTAGGACAGCGTAATAATAGTCTCCTTCAAAGATTGCAAACTATTAAACAATTTCAAGCAGAGTAACTGTTCTTTGATTTAAAATCTGGTATGACAAACTCAGCAGTTTAAAAATATGCTTGTAAGTACTGGAAACTTATCTAGAAGTTCATTTTCTGGCAAATTCAGCATTCTAGGTTAGAATTGTGAAACTGAAATATAATTGGGACTCTGAAAAGCAAAAAAGTTCCCTGAATAGATGAAGTTGCTATCTTAGAGTCCATGAGCTAAATTTCATTCACATTATTTTATGTAAAATACTTTCTTACTCTTATTTATTTATATTTTAAAAACAATTAGTTGCTGGATTTCTAGCTCCATAGATTAGAAGCAAGATTGAGTGGGTCAAGGAGATGCAGAGGGGAGACAATAAAAGTTAAAAGTGGTAGTTGACAATAGATAGTGGGAGGGGAGGGAAAAAATTTACAAAAAGTAGATACAAGAACTAAAAATATAGTCTGAGTTCATTCCTGGAGTGTAAACAAACTTACGTGAGATATTTAGGTCTTATTCACACCTTACACTTCTTGGTGATTAATTTAATGAAATATTAAATAATTCATTCCTGACAATGCTAGTTAAATTATGTGTTACTCTAACAGATTGCCTGATCACTATAATTCCTGTATTTACCCTGATGGCTTGAAAAACACTCTACTTTGTTGTGAACTGGTCCAACTATTCTGGAGAACAATTTGGAACTATGCCCAAAGAATTGCAAAACTGCATATACCCTTTAACCCAGAAATACCACTACTAGGTCTGTATGCCAAAGAGAACAAAGGAAAAAGTAAACAATAAAACAAACAAAAAACCAAACCTATATGTACAAAAATATTTACAGCTACTCCTTTTTTTTTGTGGTAGCAAAGAATTGGAAATTGAGGGGATGCCTATGAAGTGGGGAAAGGCTGAACAAGTTGTGATATGTAATTGTGATGAAATACTATTGTGCTATGTGAAATGACAAGCAGGATGGCTTTAGAAAAACCTGGGAAGACACATGAACTGATGCAAAGTAAAGTGAGGAGAACGTTATACATAGTAACAATAATTTTTAACAAATTCAGCTACTCTGATCAAGACAACAATCCAAGACAATTCCAAAGGACTCATGATGAAAAATGCTATCCATTCCAGAGAGAGAACTGATGAAGTCTGAGTATAGATTGAGATATAGTATTTTTTTTTACTTTATTTTTCTTGTTTTTTTTCAACATGGATAATATAGAAATATATTTTGCATGACTTCACATGTCTAATTGTTATTACAATGTTTGCCTTCTCAATGGAAGAGGGAGGGACTAGCGAGAGGGAGAGAATTCATTACTGAAAATTTTTTAAAAATGAATGTTAAAAAATATAAAATCCGCTGGAATTTCCAATCCTGTGGAAATGGGCAGGAGGGGGGAAGAAAAACACTCTTCTTTATTCTGCTATGTCTAATTCCACACTGTATTTTGTAGACACAGAGACTGTCATTTTTCTTTGAGACTTACTTGACAGATGGCAGAATCTGAACATGGTCCATATATCTGATCTTCCTGTCTCGCTTACAAAACAATACAAAATTGGATCTGCCACACAATTTAAACTTGTCAGAGCAACAGTGATTCTATAAAGTTTAAATATCTGCTTGCCGATGTTTGTGCTATGTGTTCCAATACTTAGAATCAGCAACATAGTATGGAAAGGAGTAAAACACAAGAAAAAAGTGATGGTGATACTTAAAAGCAACTTGATGATCCTCTTCTTTTCATGGTTCTCTGTGGCTTGATTATGCTTTACTGCTTGGTAGACTTTTTGGTTGCAAAATAAAATTATAACCAAGGGGACCACATAACCTGTGCATGTCCGAAAGATGTTGAAGTTCACTTGCCATTTCTCCAAGGGGTATTTGTCAAAACACAAAACATAAGACTTGTTGGTACCACAGCGTTCAATAGATGTTTCATCTTTCCAGATAATTATGGCATTGAACAATATTTCTATGATCCAGATTGAGAGACTGATGGAAAAGGCAACTCTTCTTGTTCTTAGATAGGGAAATTTCAAAGGATAGACTACTGCCAAGTATCTATCAAGAGAGATGCAAGAGAGGAAGGCGGTGCTACTGTAGAAATTTACATACATCAGGAAAGCGCTCACTTTGCACAGGTTAGGAGAGAATTTCCAGTTGTCTTCATTCCAAGTGTAATGTATCCAAAGGGGTAACGTTGATGAATAGAGAAGATCAGAGAGTGATAGGCCAAAAAGGTAAACTCCTAATTCATTTTTCTTCTTCACTTGCAGACATGAGACACACAGAGATCCAACATTGGCAGGAATGCTGATGACCATCACAAAGATATAAATGATGGGGAACAAATAGTGATCTACATGGTGTTGTTCTTCAATACACTCAGTTTCATTCATGATTTGTTTTCGTGGCAATAGTTTCAGTTCTGCTGGGTGGTACACTGTCGGTGCCCCTCACTTGGAGTCAGGAAGGTCTGAGGTCAGATCTAGCCTCAGATCCTTACTAGCTGCATGATGCTGGGCAAGTCATTGAATCTCTGTCTGACTCGGTTTCCTCATCTGTAAAATGAGGGCTAAGACTATTACCTAACTTCCAGGGTTGTTGTAAAAATAAAAAGATAATATTTGTAAAGTACTTTACAAACCTTAAAGTGTTATATAAATGCTAGATACTATTGTTATTTTCTGAAAATCTATGAAAAAGTGGAACTGTATTCATTGTTAGCTTTATTTTTTAGCAGCTCGCAAATGAAGATCTCCACAGTTAGTCTTTTTTTGCAATGCCATTGAATACTTGGGACCTGAGATTTTTTCAGAGATTTTTCCACAAATGCCTATGGATTGGTGTCTGGCCATTAACTGAGATTGGCAGCTGGATTGAAGAAACTTGGTATTATGTAATCATAGTTCCAGAAAACTGACAAAAGAGATCAATAGTCCATCATATGGCCTTAAGGTAAGACCATGCTTTGTTTTTCAATCTCCCTAAAAACTCAAGTTAGCTTGGTCACAATAGGAATAATCAATATTTTGCTTCAGCAAAGGTTGAAGTTTCTTCTTAAATGCCTTTGATTCTGTAAGGAAAGATAAAACAGTTATAACCTATTTTATACTCAGGCTCTAGATTAAAAAGAAGTATTCCTCAATTATTTTGTGGTTTTTGAAATATCCTTTTCATTAAATTTCCTGCAGATCTTAAAAATGCCTTGATATATAATCCTGAAGTTTTTTAAAAAGCAAATACTAAATCATAGACTTCAGGAGGTAAAAAACAAAACTAAACAATTGTGTCTATCATAGAGAAACACATAAAAAAGAAGTTAGGTTTGTAATAATCATTTTCTATAAGCAGAATAAATTCTAGGACTTCTCCTCCATGAATATCAATAAAATATTAGAAAAATGCTTCTGCTCCACATATACACACACATACACACACACACATACACAAATGCACAGAGGAAAGCAGTAATCAAATCATGTCCATTTATTGCACTTATCAGGACAGGAGAAACTCCTAGACTTGGGTTCTTTCCTGTTTGCTCTCGTATTGCCTAAAAGGAACCTGCCTTTTCAATCTGACCCAGGGAAATGACTAATGACAGGAATTTCAGGAGGGAGAGGAAAGGAATCCCCTCAATTTACAATTCTTTGCCACCACAAAAAGAAGGAGTTGCTGTAAATATTTTTGTACATGTCGGTTTGGTTTTCTGTTTGTTTGTTTTATCATTTACCTTTTCCTTTGTTCTCTTTGGCGTACAGACCTAGTAGTGGTATTTCTGGGTTAAAGAGTACACATAATTTCACAGTTCTTTGGGCATAGTTCCAGGTTGTTCTCCACAATAACTGGACCAGTTCACAACAAAGTGGAGTATTTTTCAAGCCATCAAGGTAAACATGAGAGTAATCTGTTAGAATAACAAAGTTAAATTTTTATTTCTATTGAGTACTCCTATAATAAGAAGACCCACAGTTCTGAGTTGATTACAGTCACAGGTCATCAGAGGCCAGTGGAAGAGAGAAGAGAGGATGTTTAGGGCAGAAAATGCTTCTTCTGTCACATTCTTTAAGAGGCTTCTTATGTTGCTTATGTAGTATTCTGGGATAGGGGACATCTATCTGGCCACTGGACCCAGGTGGCTCTGGAGAAGTGAGTGAGGCTGGTGACTTTGCACAGCCCTGCCTCATTTAAATCCAATTCACTTACATGGCATGGCATTACTTCCCTGACGTCATGGTCCTCTTTGAGAACAAAGGGAAAACAACAACAGTGAGGACAGGAAAAAACATGGGAGTCATAAGATTTCAAATGTGTAGTTTGTAGGACAATTTCCAGATCTATATATTGCCCAAGAATAAATTGTCATCAGCACTGCTGAAAGGTCCATAATTTAAAAAAACAAACCAAACAAAAATCTTAGCAGTATACTGAATGATTTAAATTATGTGAATTTAACACATGATATACCAGACTCTTCAGCATACCATTAGTGTTCTTATTTTGCTATTAAAATCACCTTTTCATATACATATCACACACACACACACACACACACACACACACACGTGGAAATTGCATTGATCAGAATACCAGCACAAAAGCTGGGTTTGTTTCTAGTACATAAACATAATAAGGTAGAATTGTACACCAGAAGGTTTATTGACGAAAGCATTGCCCTTTTCAACTTAGTTTTTTTCTTTCCTATCCTTTGCTAACCAATCAGCAACTTGGGGGCTCCCCCCCACCCCAAGAATCTCTGAAATAGGTTTTGGAGAAAGAGAATCCTAATCAGAGATGTAACTGAATTTAAAAGGAATTTCTTAACCCTAAGTCAGATCACCGACTTTGATTTCATTGACCCAGATGTTGAAGGAAAAACCAAATCAAACTAGAATTAGTCTTAACCTTGGGGCTTTGTTAGTTAGTTCTTCCTGGCTGACTACATGTATTAGTTCACAAAGAACCCTGATTCCCTGTCTCTTGCTGAACATTTCTTCTGACCTCAGCATAACTGAATTTATTCTCTGACATTATCTCTTAATTTCAGCAATCCACTCCCATCTACAGTTAGTTCTACCATAACCAGACATATATAATCATAAAAATCATCGTGCAAAGCAAAATAGCACAGTAAAAGTCACAAAGTTTATGAGGAAAAATGGAGTTAGAAACACAATGCTAAAAAAATACCCTATCAGTGAACATTTACACACACACACACACATATACACACAAAGATAGAAGTCTAATAAAAATGAAATTATATTTTAACATATTAAATGGCTAAGAAATGTTACAATAAACTAGCTACATCCAAAATTTGACTACTTTTCATCCTGCTCCCAGAATCCCATGGGGCCAAAGTTGGAAAAACTGATGACTATAAGGGAAAGAATGACCTTGGTGGGTGCAACCAGAGGAGTAGCATAGAGAGAGGCCATGGCTGAAGTAGACGATAGAGGGTGTGAATGGGATCAGTACTACATCAGAAGATACACAGTAACTATGTCACTATGGAAAAGATCTGAAAATTGATATCAAAAAAGTAACAGCTTATGAGTTACTATGAAATGGTGGCTCTCTTCATTTTTGCTGTTTCTTTCAAAGGAAATTAACCATTAGCAAACCTCAAATTTTGATTATACTCTAATTGTTCCCTAACATATCAATAGCTGGATATAGTTAGAATAAATCTGTGTCTTCAAAACAAGCATTAGAGCAGAACCAACTTTACTACATTGTAGTGGCTATAAAACTTCTCCTTGACCAGGGACAGGCCAACAACTCTTACAGACTAGATATCTTGGCTCACAAGGTATTAGTTATCAAGATAAAAAAAAAATTAGCTATTCTAAAATGGAAAACAGGACAAATGGATTTGTTATTATAAAAAGAATCTTTTGTTGTTGTTGTTCTGTTTGATAGTATTAAAGAAAATATGTCTAATTTTTAGCTTTGTTCAGTTGTTAAAGTCTGGGATGTATTTTATTAGTTCATTTTCTACAACAACCTTAATATCAAGTATATGGACATATATCTGTATAACGAACCTTGCTGGAATGTAGGATTTTTAAAGATAAGATGACAAAGATTTTGTCTTTTGGCAAGATTTATAAAGTTCTGGTGGTGATAGATCTCACTATTCTCTGGCATGGACTACAGGGAAATGTAATCTTGAAAAGATGAGGTAAGGTTTTATCAAAACTAGATAGGAATCTCCACCGATTTTTGGGGGACCCACACAGTTGGGGTCCATGTACTCATAATGCCTATATTTTTTAGTAGGGTAGGAAATGTTTCCATGAGTCATCATCCCACAGCCTGGAAAAAACCTTAAGCAATAATAATAAGTATAAATACATAATAAAAATTGACCTCTCTCTTAGTAAACTGGTAGAAATAATGGTTGTTCTAAGAATTGCTGTGGAATATATACTTCTCATAATTTATATCTTTTTAGATAATTTCAGGGTAATTTTAACTGATGTGGGGGCAATTTTTTTAAACAGTGTCAAATTAACATTTTAAAAAATTTCTACTTTACTTCCTTTTTATTAAAATTAAATGAGAATCTGAATTTGGATTAATCTGAGAATCTGAAATATGGGTTAGAATTTAAAAATGATGAGAATCTGAAAGTGTTAAAGAAATATTTTTTTCCCAAAGCAAAAAAAAGAATCAGATCATAACTAGTTTTAAAATGATGGAATATGTGAAGGAACTGTGATTTCCCCAGGAGAGAATCCTCATGGAGAGAATGACTTAGTACATAAATTCCAGGTACCTAAAGGTTAAATGACTTGCTCTAAATTATACACTTCTTATGAATTTCAAAATACTGGATATTCTCACAAAACATCACAGAAGTACTTGGTTCACTTTTCTTTATTTTAAAGTAAACTCCTCAATAGTTACACACCTTCTAATCTTCAAAACATTTAGGCAAGGAATATAAAAAAAGAGTCATTATACAATATTTCAAATGAAGAAAGAGTAAAAGTAATAGATAGCTTAATCTAATATGCTTTTTTCTAGACTACATCATCTTAAATATGAACTTGCCAACAAATTACTAGAAAAATATGTTAAATGTAAAACATCAGGAAAAATACTATTTTTTTTTTTTTTGGATCTGGAGATTTTTTTCCTTACTACTTCTAAGGTAGAATTTTGATATCTGCTCACCACTACACAGAGTAAAGAAAACTACTATTATTCCTCATCTGTGCCTTGCTATAACAGTGACTTGTTAGATTGTATGAGTATATAAACAACACAAAATCCTCTTTCTAAATGTTAGTCTTTTTTATATAGTCATATTAACAGAAACAGTCTTAATTATAATTTTTTTTTTAAAAGCTGTCTTCTCTCTACTTACCGGAGTGTCTCAGGGTAGTAGCCCTTTCTGCTGAGATACTTGATAAATCTGCTCACTTTAAAGAAAGGGAAAAAAGCAGCACTGTCTAACAGAAACAGGAAATTGCAGACATTTCACAATAAACCAATGAGGAAGCAGCATCTTGATATTAAAAAAAAATGATCATAACTCAAGTTTAGGGGACAAAATACTTTCCCAGATAGTTTGTAGGTTGATTTGATTTATTATTCTGAAGGAAATTTAAAAAAAATTCTTCTCATTCTATCTTAAGAATTATTGCATGAAACAAAAGTAAATTGTATTTCTATTGAGTACTCCTATAATAAGAAGACCCACAGTTCTGAGCTGATCAAAACTGTCTCCTAAAGGATTGAATCAAACACTGGTTTCATTAAATATCATGATCTGAACAAATCAACTATTTCAAATGAAAACTAGAAAATACAATGAGGCAGGAAAAAAATGAATTTGAGGAAGGCGTTTACCATTAATATGATGGCCATCCAAAGAATCAGTCAGTCTATCAATAATCACCTCATGTGCAAGGTACTGTGCTACAGACACAAAGAAAGGCGAATGACAAACCCTGACCTCAAGAAGTTCATAGTCCATGAAAACAACTTTGAACAAATTATATATGTGTGTGTGAGTATCTATATGTATAGACATGTGTGTATACATACATACATATATATATATTTGTAATGAATTGAAAATAATCAACAAATGGAAGACATTAGACAAAGTTTCTTGTGGGATTTTAGCTGAGTTTTGAAGGAAGGTATGGAAAATGAAAGTAAAATGAGAAAGGAGAGAATTCTAGGAATGGGAGACTTAACAGAGAATTTTTACAGTTACAAAATTCTGAAGCTGAAAGGAGATTAGAAAAGAGGTAAATTAGTTGTGAAAACTTTTGAAAAAATATTTTTAAGTCAGCAAAGTTGCTTTCAATCTCATTTTTAACTCTCGTATGTGACTTGTATCCGAATTGATGCACCAATGAGAAAGAAAACATGATTGGTTGAGGAATGAAATTCCCCTGGATGATTTTTATTTAAAAATTCAATTCAATAAGCATTTATTAAACCATTAGAAGTGATCACAACAATTATCAAACAAGTTCAAGGTATTGTACAAGATGGCAGGGATACGAAGACAAAAAACAACAATTCCATTCCTCCAGAAATTCATGGCCTATTATGGGGGTAATGCATATGCAAAAATAAGTATTATACAAGAAAGAATGCGATAAGGATACCCAAGGGATATAAGAATTATGGTGAAGGAGTGCTGCTCGGAGAAACTTGAGTTTCTCTTTTGTGAAAAGGCAATGAATATTTTTAAAACCAAATGAGGAAGTATTGCCCCCCCCAATACATCCAAGACTTTTCACCTTAATTATGTTGTTAGTAGGGAGAAATCCGGTGAAAGAAAACTTTGCTACATCAGAGGAGCTGATCTGTATTTTAACAACTATGACATGTGGGAGCATAGAGCTAGAGCTATATACCATGAGTGCAAACCTCTCATATTCATACCTGTGGAACAGAATCCCAGAGAAGTCAGAGATTTACCCCAGGTCATCAGGGTAGCATGTCTTGTACCTCAGGTATGACTCAATACCTCTAACTCAAAACGGAGTGTTTTTTCCATTGCACCATAATGCCTTCCAAGAGTTTACCTCTTCAATAGCATAAATGTTTAGACTTACGCATTATTTACATACCCAGTCCTACTACCAAGGATCCATAGAATACCAGTGACCATTTACTTGTTCATGATTCTTTTCTAAGAAATTCATTTTTGCTGTTTGTACATCCTCTTTTTTCTCTGTGGTTTTAAACAAGGTTTATTTCATGATTACAACTCACAATCTCTTACATTATTTAAATATATTACACTTCTGCTTTCAGGGAGAAGAAAATCTTGCATTCACCTCAGATATTTACATATTCTGTTCTAAAAAATAAGGATGTAGATGGCATTCTGTTAAAACTCAAAAATCACACATTTCCCTTATTCAACAAGAGAAAAACAAAAGGAAGATAATCTAACTAAAAGTTTACCAGCTTTTTAGAACATATGATTTATTAGTGTAATGTGGGACAAGTCAACTGGGGCCCAGTCTGTTGAGAATGCGGAATCTGCTTCTTTACCTGGTGCCAACTCAGAAGGTGGGAAATTCATGAGGGGTAGTGTAATATTTGTTTTTGTTACTTTTTTGAGATAGTCTTGCTTTTTGCTATACACAGGCCCATTCCCACTCCTGACTGCCATGGGAGCTTGATGCCCCCTCTTTGGGTAGCCTTGTGGCTCTACATTCCCATGGGCTCACTGCAGTGGTGCCTAACTTAGTGTGGACAGTCAGTTGGTTTTTGGCATATTATAGCTAAGAACTCTTGAACTCAAGGGATCCACAAGGCTCACTCCTCCGGGAGAAGGAATCACAGGTGTGAGCTGCTATACCCAAAATGATGGCGTATAATAGTGGTCTTGCCCTCCCCTTCAAAGTATGAAGAGGTAATCTGTTACTATTTCTTGCCTCCTCCCTATGGAACAAAGAAAAACCTTTTCATTGGCTTCTGAACTGGCAGTAAGAGTGCATAGAAAATTACAGTGGAAGAGTTAGATTTTTGTCTTGCTAGAAATTACTGTGGGACTCTGTGAGAGAGGAACCTTCAGTTCTCTCTTACCTCGTATCATGGAGTCATACATGCATGCTGCTACTGTTTGTCTTTGATGTGGTTCCTTGTTTCCTCTTAGGTGAATGGGTGTAGAAAAAGGGAAGCACTAGGTTATGACATTAGTTTCAAAAAATTGAAAGAGGTCCAGAAATTACAATCTATACCAGAGTTGACTGGAAATGTAGGCTAGTGAGGAAAAATCTGCTTGGTCCACTGCCCAATAGTAGATTAATTTGAGCTGAGACATCCTTGAGAGCAAGGGAGTGGCTTACCCTTCTACTATGTCACACTAGCTCTAGGGATCAAAGTCTACCGGGTAGAGTGTGCTACTCTAGATGTAGATGTGAGAGATGTTTTGTACTTTGGTATCATTTCTGGTAAAAAAAAAAAAAAACTTTTGAAAAAGCTAATTGATATTAACTGGCTACCAGTGATGAGTGATTGAGGCAATATTAATGGATAAATTGATACTTGGGGAATATACCAGCTGGAGGCTTAAAAGTAAGATTATTAGAGAAAAAACACCCTCATCCCTTTGAGTTATTAGTACTTCCCCTAACAGCTAGATCTCCTTTCTCTGGGAACCCCAGCTGCTAGAAAGAGTCGTCATTGTTATTCTTCCTTCCTCCTTGAAGAGGACCAGAGACGTCAAAGGCTGATATCTTGACTTGTGCATGAACTAGATCCAAGTAAGGAAGAGTCAAGCAAAGTGTTCAGCCTCACTCTTCTCCAGAATCATCAAAGTCCAACAGCAAAGAAGGGGTCAAGATGACTGATGATGGCTCGGGTTGAGACAGCATTCCTCACAGCTCCTAAGTACTATATTAACTTTTAACAATGTTGCTTTCTTTTTCTTTATCTTGAATATATACCACATAAATGGGGCAGCATGTTTTCAACAACACAAACCACTACTAGCATTTTGACCACCATCTTTTCCTCAGACCGTGATGGAAATAGCTCAGGCCTATGAACCTAAAGACCCTTTGGGACATCAGGGATTCCATCTTGTTGACCACAGCCATCATCCTGGAAAGCAACCTCTGTGATAACATAGCCCAGAAACTCCTGCTGCAGGGGCTATAGCCACAGCTATAAAAGACCCAGAAAAGAAACTTCTTGTTACCAAAGTCCTTAACACTGTCAAATGGTTCAACATCAGAAACTACTACGACCTTTATCAGTGGAGACAATATTAAAGAGGAAGCATTACCATCTGCTTTCTCAATACATCCTAAGGACAGCGAGATGTTTTCTGTCTGACTTGCAACTAAAACTTTTCATATCTGTTGTGTGCTCCTTGAGAACAGGGTCTATCTTTTCTATTTGTATTTTTCAGTGCTTAGCCCAGTACTTTGCACTTAGAAAGTTCTTTATTTATTCATTGACATGTTATTCCAGTGAGGTTTGGTGGTATTAAAATATTGAACATACAAGACACTGAAAAGGTGGGAAATGGGGAAAAAGTCAAAGCAAAGGGATCCTGTGTCAGCTCAACTGCCAGAGAACTGTACAAATTATACTTAGGTCTATGGTCAAATTATCCAGCTAGATCAGTTATGTATACTCATTCATGTGACAGACTGTACCATTCACACTGGAATTGTCCTGTAAATAAAAAGGGAAAAGGGAAGGGAATAAGTGAATTAGCACAAATCTATCATCTTCATTGTAAAAACAACTTCAAATTGTAACTCTGTTATAGGTAAATTAGTTTAGAAGATCTGCCTTAACAGTAGGAGAGCGCCACCTATATGTGTTGGTTAGTATTGTCTAGAGCACAGTACTGTTATGGCCATTCTGGAATTTGATTCCAGTAATGTGAGATTTGAAGGGTACCAGGCAGGAGCTCTGATTAAAATAGCTCCCTACTACCCATCAAAATGCATGAAATTCCCTATTAGAGGTTTGTTCCTTGGAGTTGTGTAAGATTTCCGCTTTTAAGAGTGTTCTAATATTCTTGGCAAGGGTCACATCTTAGGGGAGATTAGTCAACAACCAGCTGTGAATAAACCTGGTGGGAATAAGGGGAGGGAATGGAGGTGGGGAAGGAAGAGGCCACTTCCACATATAAAATACACACATAAATCAGGAAGGAGAAGAGGTAGGTGCAAATATTAACTTTGACTATGGAACAATTATGTCCAGAGGTTACCCTGACCAGTACTGTTACCTTCTTAATAGAAGAAAAGCACCAATATTGTGGCACCATGGTGGATACAGATCAGGCAGCTGCTGCCTTTGCTGATGTGTGCCCTTCGTTCTCAAAGAGGACCATGACAACAGGGAGATGATGACATGACTTGCAAGTAAGTTGATTTAAGTGAGGGAGGGCTGTACAAAATCACCAGTCTCACTTTCTCCTCCAGAGTCATCTGGGTCCAGTGGCCAGATACGAAACAGAACAATTAGAGATGGCCTAGAGTGCAGTGGGGGTCTTGGCCTTTTCAAGCTAAGGTCTTTAACAGATCTCAGTTTGACTGAGGTAATGCCCATTCATGATGAAGGTTTAATGAAAAATGAGGCAAAGAATGACCTCTTTAAAAAAGAGAAAAAAATAGATCTAGGAGGGTTTCTGGCCAAAACAGAAAGTAAAACCTTTTCAGAAAATCATGATGCAACACTCCCTCCACTTTGGTCTTGGCTTGTAACCTTTTCAAATTGAAGAACTCACCATCAGTATGGTAGCTAACCTTAATGCCTTGTTCATCCTCACTGAAAGCATTTGACAACAAGGCTAAAAACATCATGCTAAAAAGCATGGGAGCAAGCACACACCCCTGTTTCACTCCATTGGTGACTGGGAAGGCACAAGAGCATTGTCCACTATCCAGAACCCAGGCAAACATGCCATTATGAGACTGACATACAATGCTGATGAACTTCTTTGGGCAACCAAATTTTGACATAGTTTTACATAAGTCCTCACGACTAACAGTGTCAAAGGCCTGGGTCAGATCTACAAACATTTTGTACAGACCTCTGTTCTGCTCCTGTTATTTCTCTTGGAGCTGTTGGGCAGCAAACACGATATCGACTGTTCTGTTTGCAGCTGATTATACACTCAATGCAGCCTCTGAAGCTGAGATACAACAAGGTATGAATCAATTCTCTGTGACCTGGGCTAATTTTGGTCTAATAATCAAAACCAAGAAAACACAGGTGCTCCATCAGCCACCACACACCATTCATACATGGAACCATTGGTTATAGCAAATAGAGAAGTTTTGAATGCTGTGGATAAGTTCACTTACCTTGGTAGTGATTTAAAAGGAAGGAGTTGCTCAAAATCAGATATAGGCTGTTTAATCATTTTACTAAAATTTACTGTGGATAGGTTTGTGGCTACTTCATTTGGTTAGATCACCGTGTCAAGATGATTTCTCATGAGGTGAGGTGAACAGGAATGCCCCAGGCAGATGGAACAAGTAGAATGCAGTATGTGAAGTAGGAGATAAGATACAGGACGTGTTCAGCCTGAAAAGTGACCAAAGAAGACTATTCATTGAAGCCCCAACCGAGGACTTAACCTCAAGCTTTCTCAAAGCATCCTCAATTACCTGACATTTCAGAACAACTCTCCCCTTCCCCTTTCCTGTTACCTTTGTTTACCTGTATGGACTGCTCAGGACTGTCCTCCCCTTCCCCTTTCCTGTGCTTCTTGTTAATCTGTACACCTCCAGACTACCTGATATCCTAGGCATTCCAGAACCTGGCTCTTCCCTTCTCCTGCTCCCCTCCCCCCATTCCATCCAGCTGTATATAAACCCAGCTTCTAACCTGACTAACTACTCTGTCTTTCCCACATGGAAGCAGGCCCTTGGATGACTTACCCCAATAAATACCTTTCTTTAGTTTGCAGACCATCTGAGTGAATGTGAATTCTTTCCGGGCACTAGGACCCACTTGTGTATTCTTCATCAATTTCTGTGTGGGCTTTGCTGTATTTGATATCTACATACTATATAGTCTTATATAATATTTATATAGTATTACAAAATTTATAAAATGATGTCATATACATTATCTCATTAGATTGTTGAAAGGAAAATTCTTCATTTGGGTTTTCACCCTGATTAATGAGGCAAAATTTAGGACAAAGAGAAGTAAAATAATTTTATTATAAGTTTGTCAAGAGAGCAACATGTTGATGGGCTGATCACTAACAATCCAGAGGAGCAATGGTTTCAAGGTGGGAATAGTTTTTATAGGTAACTTTAAGACAATCCAGATAGGTCCATCTTAGCAGAAGAGATTGGGCCCTTCGCAAGCTAGCAAGGAGACAATTTGTGGGTAGGGGTATGTGACAAAGAACAGGTACTATAACCGGTACTAGTGTCTTCTTCCCTTCCAGAACCTCCCCCAATACTGATCAATAAACAAGACTGGGAACAATGGGAAACTGAGCTACCATAACGTTCAGTGAGATTCATGTAACTCATAGAGTCCCTAGCTTCCTTTAAGGCTTAGTTTAAGGATAATTTCCTACACAAGGACTTTTCTCTGACCCCCAATTGTTGGTGATTCTTCCCTGTCCCTCCAAATTACCTTTTATTTATTTTGAACAAAGTATTTTGTATTTACTAAAGTTTTATTCATGCCCTTCTCCTTCCCTCAACCCCAGCTGTTAGAAAGTAAATTTCTTGAGGGCAAGGATTATTTCCTTTTTGTCTTTGTACCTTAAGTATCTAGTTCAGTGCCTGATGTATATTTGATACATATATTTGACATATTCAGATCTTATCTCTTCCACTTATTAGCTGTGTGACCTGGGACAATTCAATTAATTTTTCTGGAAATCAACTGCTACAGAATGGGGCGATTAGATTTGATGACTTCTAAGGGTATTTTAGCTGTAAATTTGTACTCATGTGAATGAATGCTTATTTAGAGAATGAATGAATGTAATTCACGGTGCCCACTTTGTTTTAAATAAAGCTAGCTGACTTTACCTTAAAACTCAAATCACTCTGGCTTTCATGGAATGTCTTCTAATAGCTTGAACCCAGCCTCCCACGCTCATTGTTTACGTTTTGAAGGCTTAGGAAGATCCTAAAAGAGCAATAGTTGTGTTTGTACCATAAACTCAGAGACTTCCTCTTCCAGATTGATATCTTTGTAATAATAAATGAAGTCACCTTTTGCATCAGCTCTTACTCAAACTTAAATACTTGAATTGACTTGGCCTCAGACGAACTAAGACCTCAAAAAGACCTTAACTTAGAAAGGACAAGGTCACTCACTGAATCCTGGGCCATGGCAAGTCATTTTGACCTTTGTCCTTACCACTGGATTGCAATGATTCTGGAGGAAAGAGTGAAGCTGAACTTTGTGTATGTCCAGTTAATGGGTAAGTCAAGATACTACCCTAATAACGTCATTGGTCAGCAGGAGCTCAGTGACAGGGAAGCAAAGATGAAAAACAGTCCCTGCTTTGAAGGACCTTACATTCTACTCTCAGATAAGTTAAGCAAGGGGAGAGTGCTAACAACGACTAGGAAGAATAGGGAGAGAGGAGGGGGAATTTGAGCTGTCCCTTGAACAAGCAAATGATTCTAGAAATGGTCTGTTAAGAGAGGGAAGGGTGAAATTGATCTTTAGTCCCATACATTTAGTATGACTATTCTTTTGGTGATATTGTATGATTACAAGTCATGGAATACTATAATCCAAGGGCAGAGGAGAAGTATATCATGAGTGTGAACAAGTTGTCACAAACAAACAAGGAATCAGGAAGGAGAAGTAGTGTAAAGAATGTTATCAAAGACAAACGTTCAAAAAGTAAAATAGGTCAATCAGATGGGGAGGATGAAGGATGATTGATAGGGAACTCCATCTTCTCTCTCAGTATCCTGGTGGTGTCATGAGAACATGAGAAAGGCCCCTATTACATTAGATAAAACCTATGTGGTAAGCTGTCAACACCAGAGTTCGGTCTAAGAAAGATGATTGGAATTAGATTGTATGTATGTTTTATTTCTCTCAAGCTGGAAGCATGCATGTGGAGCTACAGTTAGAAGTGAGTTTGCTTTGGGGGTTAGACTTCACCAATTACAAAGACAAAAAGAAATGGCAAAGCTGTGTGGGAATGGCCATGTCGTGGTCCAATCAGGTATTGTTACCATGAGTTTGATTTTTCCTGCCGTCCTTGGCCCAACCAGGCATTGCCACAGTCCCTCAGGTTCAGTTTCCATTTCTCTGGGAGGGGCCACTTCACAGAGATCATGGGACACCTACATGGAACAACAAAGAGGGTCAGACTGAAAAGTCCCCAAGGTCCCAGAACTAGGAAGCTTGTGTTAGTTCTGTCCAGTAGAGCTGGCATGAACTCGCTTTAGTTAGTTCTGTGGTTGCTGGCACAGCAGAGGGAGTTCTGGGTTCAGCAAGGAATACTGCAAAGGATCTCTGGTATGTCATACTCATGGGATGCTTGGTGTGCATCCTGACTGGCTGATTATGATTTCCAGGTCAGTTTGGCCTCCGCAGGGATAGTAATAGAGCTCAAACAAATCAAGGTAGTTATTAAAGTCAGTAATCATTCCTTTACCACAAAGCTGGTAGGACATCATAGATAAGAATTGTACTAGCATGGATGGATTGCTATCTGTATTAACTGGATAAAGATCTCTGATTGCTTGCCCCAGACAAGGTTCTATTTCTTGTCATGGACCGATGATGACCTGTTTGGTGGCTTTCATAAGACTAATCCCCTCAAAATTTATGATTCAGCGGTTCCACAATAGGACCCAGCTATCTCAGGAACTAAGAAGAGGTACACTGTATTCTCAGGGCTCACAAACTTGAAAGAAGGGATTGATCTAAGAGTGTTGTGGTAAATGTTTAACAAGGAATGTGGGGAGAGTGAGGGTGGTATACACACACACTTTAAAATTTAATCTGCATTATTAACAGGTTCTCAAATCCAGACAATTAAAACAATCAATCAAATCCTGATTTGTAGAAACTGATCATTTCTGAGGTATAAATACACACAATGAAAGTTTAATGATGGAGCTCTTAGAACGCACTCTAGGAAACTCCTGGATGGATCACCTTACAACTTCCATGGCACTATCCTTCTCACGTTCTAGCCCTGCCAAATACAACTTTTGCACAAAAATTCAGAACAGTTACAGTGCACTGAATGACTTCCATGAGCTGAGGAAACCAGGTCCATGAAAGCAATAATCAACAATGCTATTGATGCACATAATATAAGGTTGATACCTCTCTCACATAATCAGGTAGCCTTCCAACTTACCAAGGCTAAGCCCTCCACTTGCTGAAGTGATCCCATTCCTTCTCGTCTCCTCCAACAGATTGCCTCCTCTACCATTTCCACTCTCACTTATTTTCAATCTCTTGTCTATTGGCTCATTTCCTACTACCTACAAACATGCCTATCCATGTCTCCCCTGTCATTAAAAAAAACCCAACCCTTTATTTTGAGCCTTTTATCCCTGTTAACTATCCTGCTATATTTCTTTTGCCCTTTGTAGAAAAGATTGTGTATAGTAGGTGACTCTTCTTGTCCTCTTATATTCTGACTTTTGACCTTATCATTCCACTGAAACTGATCTCTCCAAGGTTACTAGAGATCTCTTACTTGCCAGATTCAAAGACCTCTTCTTAATCCTCATTCTCTTTGACACCTCTGGAGACTTTGATGCTATTGATCACTCTCACCTCCTAAATACTCTTCTTTCTAGATTTTCAAGATAGCACTCTCTCCTGGTTCTCCTCCTTCCTACTGACCACTTCTTTTCCATCTCCTTTGCTGGATTCTCCTTCAGATAACATCCTTTACCCCTAGGTGTCCCTCAGGGTTCTGTCCTGGGTTCTTTTCTCCCTCTAAACTACTTCACTTACTACTCTCATCAAGTCTCATGGATTTAATAACCATCTCTATACTCATGATTCTCAGATCTACCTATCCTGCCATAATCTGCTGACCTCCAATCTCACATCTCCAACTTCCTCAAAGTATTTCAAACTGGATGTCCAGCAGAAATCTTAAATTTAACATGTCCAAAACTCATTATCTTTCCACCTAAACTTTTACTTGTCCCAATTTCCCCATCATCATTGAGGGCAATGTTATTTTCCCAGTCCTTGAGGTTTACAACCTAGGAGTCATTCTAGATTATTCATTATCTCTCACTCTCCCCCGCACCCCTTCTCTACCCATGCCACCCCCAACCCAGCTGTTGTCAAGATCTGTTGATTTAGCCTTGGCAACATCTCCAAAATATGTCCTCTTTTCTCTTCTGACACTGCCACCACTCTGGTGTAAGCCCTCATCTCTTCATGCCTGGACTACTGCAATAGCCTGCTAGTGGACTGACTACTTCAAGCCTCTACTCATATAGAAAGGAAAAAGTCTTCATTTGGACTCTCACCCTGACTAAAGGGAATTAAAAGGATTTAATTATGTATCAAGGTAGCAACACTGAAGATCAGCAATGGCTTCAAGGTGGGGACAGCTTTTATAGTAACTTTAAGACAATTCAGAGAGATCGACTTCAGCAAAAAAAGGTTGGATCCTTGCATCTCTGTTCCTCTCCAAGGTAGCAAGAACAAGATTATTTGCAGGTAGGGGTACATGACAAAAAGCAGGTGATACAGGAAGTTGCAGACCTGGTGTTCCCTTTCCTACTAGAGCCTCCCCCAGCAATGACTGATAAAGCAGGGCTGGGAATAATGAGTCAATATAACTTTCAATACTCACTCCAATCTGTCCTCCAGTGATTTTCCTAAATCACAGCTCTGATCCTGTCACCCCCTACTCAGTAAATTCTGTCCCCTCCAAGATCAAATGCAAAATTTTCTTTTTAGTGTTTCTTTTTAGTTTAGTTCCTCTCTCCTACCTTTCCAGTCTTTTTACACCTTATTCTTCAACATGTACTATTTGATCCAGTGGTACTGGCCCTGCTGTTCCA
The DNA here is from genome assembly GCA_028658325.1 of Potorous gilbertii. Lineage (NCBI taxonomy): Eukaryota > Metazoa > Chordata > Mammalia > Diprotodontia > Potoroidae > Potorous > Potorous gilbertii. Next base: position 54,780,933 of record CM053774.1, on the reverse strand, counting down.
CAAACAAGATACTCCATCTCTCTGGGCCTTTTTTTCTGACTTTCCTCCAGGCCTGGAATGCTCTCCTCCTCAACTCCACTTATTTACTTCCTAGACTTCTTTTAAGTCTTAACTATAATTCCATCTTTTACAGCAGCCTTTCCCAATCCCTCTTAATTTTAGTGCCTTCCTTCTGTTAATTATTTTCTATTTATCCTGTATATAGCATGCTTGTATATATTTGTTTGCATGCTATCTCCTCTATTAAATTGTGAGCTTCTTATGGACAGGTACTATCTTTTGCCATTTTGTGTATTCCCAGTCCTTAGCACAGTGGTTGGCATCCAGTAGGCTCTTAATAAATGTTTACTGATTGACTAGTTCAAAAAAAGGAAGAGGTTTAATAAATGTTTACTGATTGATTGGATGATTATGATGAGGGTTGCTAGTGGGGAGCTGACTCCAATGATGGTGTTTAAGTGCAGTTAACAGGCCCAGAGAGAAAGATTAGACCTAGGTAGGGGAGTGCTATTGTTAAAATTGTGACTTGAAAGAGTAATCAGAATCTTATATTAGGATCAAAACAGGAATTCCCTGGTGTCAACTGAGCCAGAGGAATAAGAATTATGCAGTCAGTGAAGGGAAATAAGCATTAGAGTTAGAGTTGGAAGACCTAGGCTTCAATTCCAGATGTCTGTGACAGAGAAAATCATTTCTCCCAAGACCTCAGTTCTCATCTATAAAAAAGGATTTGGATTAGGTCAGAGGTGTTAAACTCATGCTGCCAGCTACACTCAGTTCTCAACACTCCAAAGGACATACTGAGCCAGATTAAAATGTAATTGGGAAATATTAAATAAAATACAGATGTTGTCCTTTGGGTTCCCAAGTCAATACATGGCCTTTGGGGGATCTTTATGATAGTGTTCCAGTTTCTGTTTGAGTTTGACACTGTGGTTTGATGATCTCTTTTCTCCAGTTCCCTTCACTACTATGTGTACTATGATCTTGCTATAGTAGGAGAAGACAACATTTAAAACCAAGTTGGAAAGGGGAACTGGGGAGGTAAGTGGCAGGAAGGTAAAGGTAGAGAAAGTCAGTAGTACAGTCAGAATTGGAATGGAGACATGGTTGCCTTGGGCAAGGAGAGGAATCAGGCAAACAGAGCACAGAGTCTAAAATACAAAACGAATATTATGGGTAAACACTGTGGGGTAAAAGAGCAAAGGGGCCCTTTATGTCGTATTGTTTTGTGGACATCATATAGCAATCAAGGTCTTGTATCTGGAACCAAAATTGGCTTAAATAGCAATAGTGTCAGAAGCTCTAGAGATAAAAGGAATTTAGAGGAACCTGAAAGATGAGGTCCAGTCATGCTTGACCAGGTTTTTAAATTGTGGCAAACTATGCTTCTCATTATCTGGCTCAATATTCTATTGCTTGACACTGAACCCTTGATTTGTGAATCAAGTATCTAAGCCTCTCACTAGTGTTCAACTGGACTTTATGAGGCAGACTAGGTGCTACAGTAATTAGGGCACTGGATTTGGAGTCAGGAAGATCTGAATTCAAATTCTGTCTCAGAAACTTATTGGCTATATGACCTTGGATAATTATGTACAACTCAACCCCTCTTAGCCTTGAAGCTTTGTTTCAGAGCTTATGTTCCACTAGTATAGTCATTGAGACTCTAGTATTTCTCACAACTTAGGAATCAATGGAGGATGTTAAAGCAGGTTTTGTTAAGAGAAGTTTCTAAACAAAGATTATTTTTCATTAGCTTCCCTGGTTTCCTTTAAGACTCATCTGGAATCCCACTTTCCACAGGAGGACTTTCCTTTCGAGATTACTTCTGAGAGGCAATTTACTGGGTATTATCTTACGTGTGTGGTTGTTTGCATGTTCTTTGTGCTCTTATAATGTGAGCTCAGAGGCCAGGAAACATATATTTTTTTAAATTTTTAAAAAACTATCTTTTTAATCCTAGAGCTCTCAGCACAGCAGCTGGTATGTAGTTAGTGTTTAAAAAATATCTGTTGACTGCCTGACAACTTGAAGATGTTTGTAATGCCAAAAACATCATTGGAATGAAAACATACTTGAACTTAGGGAAAACTCCCCTCATTCTGCCTCATTTTAATTTTGAGAACGGCAAAACACAACTCATCACTGAATCTTTCTTTTTCTGTTAGAGACTGACATCTCCTAAAGCGGCAAAAGGAAGAATGATAGGTAATCTGAATATTTTTTCTTTTGTGCATTTTGTCATTTGGGAGCAATGGGAATGCCTACTACCATTTTTGTCACTTTCTCAGAATTTATTTGAATATTAGTACTTGATGGTAATCTCATCTTGTCTAATGTTCTAAAATACTTTGAATGCTCAAGAAATGTTCACAATATAGACTGAAAGTTTGTAATAATAATAGAACTATTTTTTTCTGACATCACATCTAAACAATTGCTATTTAAATGAACTATTAAGGGTATTAGGGGTAGCCTCTAGGGAAGAATTTATCTTTTTGTTGCCCAAGATGTCATGTTTGTTTATTCTTGCCATTTCAGCAACATGTTCCAAGTTAAGCATGCTGATCGCTCCTTTATTCATTCACTTACCCTCCCAAAATATATAGTGTTTATTATGTAGACAACATCAAAGATAATGTGTCAGATGGTGACATGCTGGTAAGAAGCTTTGGGTATTTGGTTTCAACTTCCTTATTTCTTGTATGTTGTGAGGTACTGTTCGTTTTCTCCTCATCATCTTCCTTCGTCACTCCAACCACATTATCTTATGGATTGTCATGTACTACGTGAAGTTCTTGAAAATGATTTTTTATAAGAGAAACAGGAGGTATTGAAGACAGTTAATTACTTAGACTCTAGACTGGAAAAAAGAATACAGACCAATAAGCTCGGGGTTTATATCATTTTGTTGCTCTTCAGTTATTTTCAGTCATGTACAACCCATTTTGAGGTTTTCTTGGCAGAGATCCTAGAGTGGTTTGCCATTTCCTACTTCAGCCTATTTGACAGATGAGGGAATTGAGACAAATAAGGTTAAGTGACTTCCCTAGAGTCACACAGCTGGTAAGTGTCTGAGACCAGATTTGAACTCAGGAAGATGAGTCTTCCCCATTATGGCCCAGTACTCTATCCACTGTGCCACCTAGCTGAGCTAAATTTGTATCATGGGGGAAAGAAAACCAAGGAAGGAGAAGAAGACCCCAGTAGATGTCCTTAGAAAGTTGGAAATGGAAAGAAATTTAGGAATAGGATAAGTGCACAGATATAGTTAATCTTACACTGAAAAGGACTCATGGATTTCCTAGAGGGACACAGAGTGAAGGCATCTCTGGGTTTACTCAGTTAGAGGTAGGTTCTCCTCATTTGGGAACCTAGAATCCAAGCTTGTGGCATTAGGCAAATAATCCAAACAGGACACACAATATCAAGAAAGATTCAAAATAGAATATTATAGACAAATGATAATATAAAGATAATGTAGTGATGGTAATTGAACTTGTGGGAGCTAATACAATCAGCAAGTGAATGTATAGAGAGAAGTTAAGAAGGCCCAGATAGCCTTGGGTTACACATGGTTAGGGGATGTGGTACAGGTAAAAAAATCTGAAAAGACTCGCAAGAAGCATCCAGATGGGTAGAAGAAAAACCAAGAGAGAGCAGTGTCTCAAGAACCCAGAGAAGAAAGAGTATCTAGGAAAAGAGAATGGTTAATAAACTCAAATGCTTCAGGAATGTCAAAGATTGAGAAAAAGTCATTCAATTTGGTAATTAAAAGATAACTAGTAACTATGACAGTTTCATTTGAATAATCAGGTTAGAAGATAAATTACTAAGAACATAAAGTATTTTAACACATCTTGCCAAATCGAAGATATTTGGAGAGCTTAAGTCAATGGGAACCTTCTAGAGGGGGGAACATAAGATGACATCCTAGATTTAGATTAAGAAGGGACCTTACAGAGTAGACAAGTTAACCTTACATTTCTCAGATTAGGAAAGAATTTCAAAGAGGGAAACTGACCCACAGTTATACGTAAGCAGAGGTAGATTCAAACCCAAGTCACTTGACTCCAGAGCCCTGTTTTTTATTTTTGTTTTTCCCCAACTACCTTATTGACACTTCTTTTCACTTGACTCACTTCAAATGCTTCATTCTAGATACAGATTCTTATTTCATCATCTCTGTTCAGATCCTGTCTGTCTCCTGAGCTCAGTTCCATTTTATGATCTGCCTATTATTTTGAACTGAATATCCTGCAGACATCTCAGAGTCAATGTCTAAAATTACTATCTCCCTTTTGAAATTTACTATTATTTTGAATTTTCCTAGTTATGTTGAGGGTACTACCATCCTTCTAGTCAGCCTTACTCTCCCTTACCCCATATCATCCAGTTAATTGTTAAATCTTATTGTTTCTAACTCTACAACATCTTTTTCATCCATCCTCTTCATTCGTACAGTTTCAATCTCAGTTCAAATTTTCATAGCATCTTACCTAGATTCTTGTAATAGTTTGCTAATTGATCTTACATAACTGCCAAAATTAGTTTTTCTGAAACACAGATCTGATCATATCATCTACCCTCCCAAAACTCACCCCTACATCCCACTCAACAAACTCCAGTGGCTCTCTATCACCTCCAGGACCAAATATAAACTACTCTGGCATTTAAAGGTTTCTTCACTTTTCTAGTCTTGTTATACATTATTCTCCTCTTGCCACATACTCTGAGGTCTAGTCATATTGATTTTATTGTTCCTTAAACAAACAACATTCTGATAGGGTTCAGATTCTGGGAACTTCCTTGAGCTCCCCTGGAATCTCCTCACTTAACCTGGCTTTTCATACTCAGATTGAGCTCTCTCTGTATCTCCTCACAGAATCTGACTTTTCATACTCAAACTGAGCTCTCTCTGTACCTCCTCACAGAATCTGACCTTTCATACTCAAATTGAGCTCCCCTTGTATCTCTCCTCAGAACCTGACCAGTGTCTGTTATCTCTGGATTGCCCTACCTGTTTACCACCTAGACGCCCCCTAGTCTGATGTTTGTTGACTACCTCCAGCCATTTCCAACCTTTAATCCTCCTTGGAGGCCCTTCCTGAACTTCTTCCCCCATCACTCTAGACTACCAGACCACCTCCACCCCCACCCCCCATCCCTCCTATACTCTTTTCTGTATTTAAGTCCCACCCTGCCTCAATGAAGGCACTCAGATTCAATCCAGCTCAGACTCTGTCTAGCTGGGATTCTCTCTGGCCTGCTTGTGAATACAAGCATTACAAATGCTTAGGCTCCTTAAGAGGCAACCCAATTAGGCGAATTCTTAATAAACTTTGTTTTCTTTGACTTTAAGAAAGCTTGAGTCGAATTCATTCGAGCATGACCCGGACTGTCGGTATTTTGGGGTCCACCTAGTACCCACAGACCTCATCTATTCCATCCCATGTCTCTGCCTTTATATTGACTGTCTCTCATTCCTAGGATGTTCTCTCCTCATATCCACCTCTTGGAATCCCTGACTTCCTTCAAGATTCAGTTCAAATGTCACCTTATGTACAAGGTCTTACCTGGTTCCTTGGCTGCTAGTGCTTTCCCTTCTCAGGTCACTTTGTATTTGCTTCTGATAGTATTTAATATAAATTTTAGACTTTAATAAGGGCCAAAGTTTGAATTAAGAAGAGCCTGGACCTAATAGTCTCCTTTGTTTAGCCTGGGGTCATTAAACCCAATTGACACCACTTTTGTTTACAATGTGTTTACCATGTGAGAACTCCTTTCTCCCGGCAAAATGTATATAAGCGAGAAGATTTCTGTACTGGGTAGCCAGAACATTTTCTGGCTCCTTAATGCATTATGTTACCGTTTTCTTTAATAGGGAATTGTTTAATTAATTAAATCATAAAATGTATGCATCTAGCCTGTTGCCTTTTCTTTAACCAAGTTTTCAGGTTAACACTTCCTATTTGTGTCTATAACAAGGCATGAGCAGAACTGCCCTACCTCTTTCTGACCAACTGCTGTGTGGGGTACGGAGACCCTTATCAATGAATCAGACTCAGAGATATTAGCAAAAAGAATAGCTTGTTTATTGACTTTCTCAAGAAAGGGCTCCCTCAGAGTGCCCAAAGGATGGCACTAACTGAAGAGAGAGCAGAGCTGTGTTTAGCTCAGCAGATGATTTAGGCCCTAACCGCAATCCTCCGTCCCTAGCCCCCTTCCTCAGGGCTCACTGAGGTAAGCCCTAAGGGTACAATCTACCCCAGCAACAGAGAACAAAAAAACCCAATAGTTCACACATTACCCCTAAAAAAAAGAAGTGGGGGAGGTGTTATTCCTCCCAGCTATGTATCTAAAAACAAGGGGTTGAAAGGCTGGGAAAATGCAGAAGGCCGTCTGAGAAAGTGAAGGGGGGGGTAGTCTTGAGAGAGTACAGAATATGTTGAAACATTTCTTCTACAAGGTCAACCTGCTGCAGATGTTTCAATAAAACAAGAAACAATTAACCCTTTGAAGAGGCTTCACTCCTGAGAGAGATCCTCAAGATGAGGTCTGTGGGTGCTAAGTGTACCCCCAAATACGGACAGTCCTCCTCCCTCCCCATGACAGCATACAATTCTGTATAGGTTCTACATATACTTTCCTATTGAGCATATTTTCACTATAGTCATGCTATGTAGTCGCACTAACCTAAGTGGAAGAAATCATATAACAAATCAAAACATAATACACTAAAACCCACACACACACAAACATGATCTGCTACATTCTGCGAATGATTGCCATATTTCTTTCTCTGAATGTGGAAGGCATTTTGCCTTAGAAAATCGTCATTGGGATTTTTTTTTTTTCAGTAAGTTTTTGTGTTATTACAAAGTTCCAAGTCTACCAGAAAAAACTCTCACACACTGTGGTTGTTGCTGTGCACAATGTTTTCCTGGTTCTGCTCCTTTCACTCAGCATCAGATCATATAAGTGCTTCCAGGCCTCCCTGAAGTCTTCTTGTTCATCATTTC
>CM053774.1:54729390-54773408 GCA_028658325.1 Potorous gilbertii | reverse complement strand
GATTTATCAAACAGGAGGTTGCTATATTCCTTGCCTACTGTGTCTTGGGTGCCAAGTCTATTCCATTAAAAATATGGAACGCTTCACGAATTTGCGTGTCATCCTTGCGCAGGGGCCATGCTAATCTTCTCTGTATCGTTCCAATTTTAGTATATGTGCTGCCGAAGCAAGCACAATCCAGAGATTTTGATAGGGGCAGTATGGGAATGGATACAGATCTTGATGGCAGCCTGGGGAATGGGGTTTTGATGGGATCTAGGGTGGGGAGTGCAACAGAGACTTGAAATGATAATGAAAAGCCTATGGGCTTCCTGAGACTGCCGGAACAAAAGGGAAGATTAGATTTGAGTAAGAAAGGCCAGGTTAAGTGGGAAGATTCCAGAGGAGCTCAAGGAGGCTCCCAGAGTCTGAACCCCATGACTCAGAGATCATTTCTCCACTACCTACGTGTGCTAGTTTAGAGCTTGGATTCTTTGTAGGTGATAAAATCTTCAACTGATTCTGGCTGTGCTAAAGACTCTAGGGCTTTGGAAAAGCTGACAAGCAATCCCCTCCCTAGCCACCGAAAAGGAAGAGTCAATAACAGTGGATCTTTAAAAAGGGAGTGATACCACCCCTATTCTTCTTCCTTCAAAGCTCCAGGTGATAAGTAGTGCTCCTATCTAGGAGTAGGGGGAATGACTGCCCTTCCTCTAAACTCAGTTGCATTGAAACTAATCTCATGAAGTAGCCAGAGCAGGTGTATAGTAGATGGATCAAATCTAGTCCTTGGGAACCCTGGCTACCTTTTCTTCTTTCTTGTTCCTTTACTAGTATAGGTTACTAAACAATATGCTTAAGATAGATATATCAGTCATAGAAGTGTCAGTACCCCCATGCCAAGACCATTCCTCTCTTTTCACTCCTTTTTTTTTTTTAAGGAGATATATTCTTTTTTAAATTATTAATTTATTTTGAACTTAAATACTCTCTCTTTTCTTCCTATGAGGAGAAACATTATTTTCCAGAGGTAAGGCCAAGCAAGCAAGCAGTGCCCAGAACTTGGCATAACAACAGTCCTTTGTATTCACCCTTTGGATGAACTTAGTTGAAGTTAAATCAAAGAACTGATTCAAACCAGCCCCAGGTGGTTCTTGAATGTGGACACACACCTGCAGGAACTATATTGTGGTCTTGAAGCCCTGTTATGAACAGACTTTCTATTCCTAGGCAAACTTGCGTCATTGTTGCTTTTATCTCACTGCTATGGTAATAGCTCCCGCCTAGATTCTTTATCTAGAACAACTAAATGTATCAAGCCTTACCCTCAGTGTCTTGGGTCTCTAGATCCTAGAGTTAATGCTAGCACATGTGTCTCATTTTTCTCCAGTAGTAAAGAAAGCTTTTTGCTTATGTATGGGGGGGAGGAAAGCAGGAACCCCCTTACTCAAATTGACTGCTCAGAGGCGTCTCAAGGTAAAAACAGAAAATCTCCTTTATTCGGTTCTCCTGAAAAACTGGGCAGTCCCTTCACCAGTAAAGCTGGAGTAGGGAGGCGCCTTACAGAAGCAGAATGGCAATTTACATAGACCCCCCCCACTTGAAAATCCCCCTCCCACCACTTACCATTATTCTCATAGGCTGAGAAGCAAGGTCTTATATTCTAGGCAAAGAAATCTAATCAATCCCTTTTGAAACCCAGTTCAAATTTCCTGCTCCTGGATGTTACAAAGCCAGCGGAAATGTCATATTGAGAAGTTAGTTATATCCAATCATTGATCCTAAAGCAATATAATAATAAATAATATAATAAAGCCTTATGTGGAAATCACCCGACTCTGGAGGAATGGAAACTGGGCCCAAGGTCTCCTCCACTCCAAGGAGAAGGCTCCACATTCCTGAGAAGTCTTCATTAAATCTGTTCCGATTCACTTATAACCTCTGTGAGCTCTTTGGTATTTTCAGTCTTAACAATTGGTGTATAACTCCCATGTCTCTTTAGTCATTTATTTTTCAGAGTTAAAAGAAGAAACCTTAACACAGCTCAAGTGTTGGCTTTGCTTTCCAGAAGACCTAAAGGGAACTGCTTGGACAGTGTAGAGCAAAGGTGAAATATAATATTGCCTATGCAACAGTCCTGCAAACTACTCCATGTTCTGATGCTTACGTCCCAATCTCCTGTCATAGCTGTAGTTAAAACTTTCTGTCAGTGGGAACTTGGGGGAAACTTTTGTGTTTAGCACTTCTTCTGTGTGAATCAAGTAAATTATGTTTTGTACCTGATTCATACTGAATATTGGGGTAGCTTTCTACAGATCCCTTTGGAGACACTGAGCATGAGCCAAATTTAACCTTTAGGTAACTTTTTCCTGAGGTTGGAGTGGGAATATAAGGGCTAAAGAATGTGGGGAAAAGGAGTCTGATCCTTCTGGGTGAGCAAGATCCCTCAGGACAAAAACAGTCTGGACAGAGTGTTTGGATCCTTTCTTAGCGCACAAGGAAAATGCCCCCTTGGGACCAGCAGCCCCGAATTGTCATTGTGCCCGTGGATTTCCTCCACATTTGAATGTAAGCTCCTGGAGGGCTGGGTGTTGTAGATTTTTCCTAGTAGCCCTAGTACATAGCACAGTATCTGGCACATAATAAATACTTGTTGATTAATTGTTTGATTCCTGCTTCAATTCTGGAAGTGTCAAGTCAGCAGGTCAACTGACATTTATTCGTCAACTACTCTGAGCCCCACACTGTACTAAGTCCTGGGGATCCAATGAAAGGCAAACAAAAGAAAGGGTTAAAAAAGGTGCCTCAAAAGTCCAGCCACTTCTGTCATAGTTTGTCCTCTCAGCCTTGTTGTACATTGATTTAAAGCCCTTTCCTTCCATCTACCTACTAATTTTTCTACCTAATTATCTCCATAATTCTGTGTCTATTAATCTATCTGCGGTGTCTATCTGCCTATTAATCCTTCTACCTAATTATCTTCATAGTCCTGTCATCCACCGATGTATCTATGTATGTATCTATGTATGTATCCATGTATGTATCTATGTATGTATCCATCCATCCCTCTCCCTCTCCCTCCTTCTGCCCAGGGCTCCGCACCTCCCGCCTCTCTCCAGGACCGCCCTCCACCAACGCGGCGCCAGCTCCGTCAGACGCCGGCCCTCTAGCGCCTTCTTCTGGTCAGGTGACCCTGGAGGCGGAGTCACGTGACTGACATGATGGCCCGGAGCTGAGGCGCTCCGTTATTGCCGGCTTCATCCCGGGGAGAGATGGCGGCGTGCCGGGTCCGGAGCAGCCTCCGAGGGGCGGCGGGGCGGCTCCTTGTGCTGCTGCTGCTGGGGCTGCTCCCGCCGCCTCGGATCCCCGCGTGGGTGTGGGCCTCGCGACCGCACAGTCGCGAGCCGCGCCGGGACCCCAGCGCCTGCGCCTACGTCCTGGATGATGTCCCCGGGCTCGGTCGGGTGTGGGACGGCGTCGGCGGGCTGAGCGGCGGCGGGGTAAGCGGCCCCGGGGGGTGCCGGGACGAGGCTGAGCTCGCCGGTCCGAGAGCCCTCGGGGGGGAGGGGCCGGCCCGCCGGGGGGGGGAGGGGCCGGCCCGCCGGGGGGGGGAGGGGCCGGCCCGCCGGGGGGGGGAGGGGCCGGCCCGCCGGGGGGGGGAGGGGCCGGCCCGCCGGGGGGGGGAGGGGCCGGCGGAGGCTCGGGCTGGTCCCGCTCCCCCTGCTCCCAGGGTCCGGGTCTGTCGTAGACGGAGGCGCGCGCTCGTCCTTCGCTGGCCCCCCTGCTGTGCGCCGCTGGCCTCCCTGCTGTGCGCGTGCGACCCCCCCCCCTCCACCTGGGAACCTCCCGCACCTTGCGTCTCCTCAGCCTGTGAAATGGGATGTGTTTGCGGGAGGTGAGGGGCGGGTGTGGGGCGCTTCGGCTGGCGTTGGAACAGTGGAGGTCTGAGCTCCGGTAAGCGTGTATTCGTGCCGTGGTGCTGGACACTTGGGGATGCACACGGAAAGCCTGGGCAGATAGTCCCTCCCCCGGACCTCGCTGACTTGGGGGGGAGGACCCTGGCTCGGTCCGCAGTCTTCAGAGGCGTCATGCTGAGCGCTAGTATAGCAAGAAAAGCCTCGGACAGCCTGCCCTGCAAGGGATCGGGAGGGAGAAGGGTACAATTCCTTGCCTTCAGCAGGTTGCCCTCAAATGTGGAGGCAGCCCACAGGTACATCTAACAATTAAGAACTGCTGGGCCCAAGGGACCATTTTCCCTCCCCTCTAAGGAAGTATCCAAACACACCATCCAGACTCCTAGAAGAATGGTGGGGTATAATGTCTAGGAAGGTTGCAAAGTAGTGTGGAGGAGTGAGGTGGAAGGGTCCAGTTTTGAAAGACTTTGAAAGCCAGAGGAGGCTTGTGTACTTGATTTTAGGAGGAAGGAGCTGCTTGAATTCTGAGTAATAATATGGATTTACAAGTGATGTCAGGTAACAAATTTGAACAATATCAGAAGATATTCATTCACATATTCATTGTTAATGAGTAGACTGAGTCAGAATAATTTTAAAACCATGCTACCTACTTTTCTTCAATTATTTAGTGCCATATAAATCAAACTATAAAAGAATTAGTTTCATATAATCATGAAATTCATCTGGATTAAGGTCAAGAACCTCTAGGAAAATAGTGCAAAAAAGTGGGTCACCATCAAGTTGATGAGGGAGAGGTTGATCAGTGGAATAAATAACATGGAAGCAAAGGAGCACAGTAGCCTTGTTTATTGATAACCCAAAAGATCCAGTGACTGAGGCAAGAATTCACTATATGACAAAAACTACCAGGAAAACCTGAAAGCAGGCTTACGGAAGTTCGGTGCAGCCTAACATTTCATGCTGTGTACCTAGATAAGCTCCACTTAGATATGGAGAGTTAAATTGTAAACAAATAAAAGAAGCATAGAAATAACTCATCAGATTAATGGTGGTAGTGATAATAACTAATGTGTACATAGTATCAGTTGAAGAACGGGGATATAAATATAGGCAAAAAGGAGTGTACTTCCTGCCTTCAAGTAGCTTGTCTTCCAGTGGAGAAAGACAAGGAATATGCTGAGGAATACTGATGTGATTACCAGAGAGATCTGCTTACTGTTTATTTTACACAAATCTAATGATTCATATGGGCATAATTATACTTCTGGAAATGTTAAATACATTGAAGTCTTGGGCAAGAACTTGAAGACTTTAGAGGTACAAGGCCCCTGTTGCGGATTGAATGCAAGGACTTTAGTAGAGAGAGGTAGACTTGGGAAATGAGTAACTGGTTAAAAAAGATGGTATCCAAAAATAGGATTTCGATTTCTGACCAATAACTCAATGCATAAAAATAACAAGACTTCTTTCTAGAATTATGTACCGCAGCAAGGGCTGGTAAGAATGTATTTGCCTGATGTCTTGCAAATCTTTTCAAAAGATTTCCCTTTAAATCAAAGGGAAGGGACTTTATTAAGGTAGCTACAGAAAATAAATAGGAACAGAGATGCCAAAAAATTCTTAGGACACAGAACCTAACAGGATTTTAGCACTACATCTCTTGGCCTCATTTCTTTTCTCAGATGGACAAACATTTCTAATAAGCCAGTCGAACCAGAGAGCCTAAAGCTAGAAGGCAAATGTGACCTCCTAGGAAAATTACTAGACCAAGACCTTTCCCTAGAATGGAATTCAGGAAGAGAATGGTTTTCAAAAGGAAACAAGATCAGCAAAATGGAATGTACTACTATTTTTGTGTGTGTGTGTGTGTGTGTGTGTGTGTGTGTGTGTGTGTGTTCTTTGAAAAAGTTATCTTTTAAAATTTAATATTTTCAATGAAAGAAAATTCCACCCTTTCTTCCTCCAACCTCTTCACCTCTGTTGAAGAAGACAGAACAAAGTTCTTATAACAAATAAACATAGTCATGGATATTTATTAGAAGCTCCATTTTAGAGAGGGGCTCAGACTAGACCTGCCCATTATAATTGTTCAGTTGTGTTCAACTCTTGGTGGTCCCATTGGGGGATTCCTGGCAAAGACAGTGGAGGGATTTGCCATTTCCTTCTCCAGCTCATTTTCTAGTTGAGGAAACTGAGGCATGTGGTAAAACTTCAGTATTGTTTTGATTTGTATTTTTATTATTCGTGCTTTGGAGAAATCTTTCACACTCATATCTCTTCTTTGGGACTATGTTTCAGCTTTGGGATTGTTGCAGATTTATTTTCAGTTTTGTGGTTATTCTTCATTGTCATTCTGTATGCTGTTTTCTTGGCTCTACTTGGCTCTGCTTCAGTTCATCTAAGTTTCCATGCTTCTCTGATTTTATTATATTTGGGTTTTTGTTACAGCACAGTAATATTCCTTTACATTCATGCACTACTGTATGTTCAGTCTTTCCCCATCCAGTGGGCATCTGTTTTGTTTTTTGTTCTTTCTGTAACACAGAACTGCTGCAATAAGTGTTATCTATGGAGTTTTTTTAATTCAGTCATTTCCTTGGAGTCTCCCAATTCTAATGGAGTCAATGTGTCACTATTTTAAACTGAATACATTTCTGTTTCTAACATATGATTAAATATGGGCAAGTTGGGTATCTGGTTAGGTGGGTTTAATTGTTTTTTAAAGTTTTAAATGCTTATTTTTTTTCTTTGAAATCTCTTTTTTTAGGCAACCTCTCGACTTCTGGTCAATTACCCTGAGCCATATCGTTCTGAAATACTGGATTATTTATTTAAGGTAATGTGAAAAGAGACATTTAATGGTTGTGTTAAGAGCTGTTTGGGAACCTTAAATTTTGAAAGTGATGCTTTTTTTTGCTACTTGGAATTGACTGTTATAAAAGTGGGTATAAATTTAAATTCTGCCTTGCTTTAAATTTTGTCTTGTTTGCCATACCTATAAAATTTAAGTAATAACATTTCTTAAAGTACTTTGAGCATGATACATTATTAATACTGTTAATTCTTTTCCCTAGCCAAACTTTGGTGCCTCCTTGCATATTCTAAAAGTAGAAATAGGTGGTGATGGACAAACAACAGGTAAGAAGAGTTTGGGGAAAAGGGACTTTTTCAGCACTGTAGTCTATGCTTAACTTTAATGTATTGGAATGTAGACATTCCTGCTTTTTGTCTTGGGGCAGCTAAGTGGCACAATGGTTTGAGTGCCAGGTTTGGAGTTAGGAAGAACCCGGGTTCAAATTTGGTTTCAGACTCTTACTAGCTGTGTGACCCTGGGCAAGTCATTTAACTCTTTTTGCCTCAGTTTCCTCATCTGTAAAATAATCTGGAGAAGGAAATAGCAAACCACTTCAGTATTTTTGCCCAGAAATCCCCAAATGGGATCATGAAGGGTTGGATATGACTAACAACAAAATTTTTTGTCTTAGTTGGGAAACTTTATAATTTTAATTAATTTTGTTTGAAGCTGATTTTTCCATTTTAAGAACCACACATTGATCTTAGGTTAACTGAGGTTAAATAAGTAATGGGGAAAGACCTAACTAAGCATCTTTAGAGATGATATATAAAATGCAAAGTTTGGAATTTCACTGAGAAATTGGAAAAAGGGACAACTGTGATAGAAAAATGCCAAGAAAGAAAAGGAAGTCACTTAAAATCACATTTCCCATAAAAATAAGTAATATAGCACTTTAGGAAAAAAAATAGTTATAAAGGAATTATACAAAATTTAAAACACCATATGCTTTTAGTATTACTATTTTGATTAGATGTGTATGGCATATAGTACTAATTTAATTTAATTTTGGGACCTCAGACTTCAACTAAAAAAAAATGTAGGGGATATTTTTACAGGCTGAATCCCATCATAATAAGTTCTATGGGAAATTCATTCCTTTTTTTTTGCATGGAAATTCAGTTTTATGAACTTAAAATAAAGAGGTCATTGGTAGAGAGAAGCCTATAATTTTTTTTTTGATGCACATAATTTGATTTTATATTTGAGAAGAAGAATAAAGTTCCAAAACACTACTTGAACTATGAATCTCTTAAAAGGCATTAAAAGGAGGTTGTATGTATATTTTCCAGTCAAATCTTAAGCTATAAATAGAACCAATCTAGAGAGCTAGAAGGAACCTTATCAGTCATCTAGTTTAATCCCCTCATTTTACATATTTAGAACTGAGGCCTAAAAAATGTGAGGTGGCATGTTCAAGGTAAATCCTATTGTTTTTACTGTACCACAGTGGCACTGAGGTTAAGAACAATGCCTCTTTCAGAACACCTCCTCCTGGCAAAGCTTGATTTAGGGCCACCAACAATTCCCCCAGATAGGGATCCAGGCCAGTGGGATCCAAGACAATGGTAGCCAAAATAGTTGACCCAGTAAAGATGTAGCAACCCATTTCCTCATAGTAGGAGAGGGCAAGTGGATGAAAGCCATCTCCTCTGCAATGTAGATTAAACATTAGATCCCTCAAGTGAAGAGAGGGAAAAGAGACCAGCTTTAACTGTTAAAAACTGAAATGCTTTGTATATGCCAAGAAATTCAAAGGTCCTTCCCTTAGCAACCA
Organism: Potorous gilbertii; assembly: GCA_028658325.1. Lineage (NCBI taxonomy): Eukaryota > Metazoa > Chordata > Mammalia > Diprotodontia > Potoroidae > Potorous > Potorous gilbertii. The sequence continues at coordinate 54,764,881 of CM053774.1, read as the reverse complement.
TAATACGATCATTTAGTATGTAATAGTTGTAATTGCTAAACTGAAAGCAATCCATATTGTATGCGTGAATTCAAAGTGACTCACATGCCTTCTACCCACTCTTGAGGCAGTTAGATAAGGCTTTTTTATGCTCAGGCCACAAACCTACTCAGAACTATAGAATCCTTCTCAAAACTGAAATCTGCTTCCTGTGGGGACAAAATGGCTACACTGAAACAGAAAAGGATGAGGATAGATTAAGCCACTATTTGTCCCCATTTCCCACTTGCCGTTCACCCTGACACTAGCCATGTGGTCAAAAGCCAAAACAAGTATGGCAGCAGACAATTCTTGGGGATCTCTGGTGGTCATTAAACATGTTACTTATCAAAAGGAAATTAGTAGTGCTCTGCATACATAATCTGATTCCAAAATTCATTGCTTCCTTTTCAGTTAACAATGACAGGTTTATAGAATGAGAGCAAACATGGGAAGATAAGGTCTTTAATGGACTGGAGTCCATTAGAAGCAACATATGCTTGCTACCATTCAGTTTATTTTTTTCTGTATGTTCTTCTGGTCTTACTCAAACAATCACAGCCTGTAAGGCCATTAGGAACTCTGAACCTCAGCCCACATAGGATGAAGAAGATTTTTTTTTTCCACCACAAGTTGAAAATTGAAGCTGAAAACTGAGGGAAATTAAAATTCATATGAAGAGAATGAAAATGAGATTAGGACTGTTCCCCAGTTGAAGTGAGAAAGACTAAGAGTAACACTTTGGAGATCTCACTTCATGTGATAGAGTAGGTCCTATAATATAATCCTTATATACCATAAGTTTGTAATTTTTGAATTTTTCATGACCATAGTGTTATGCTAATATTCATACCCACACATTCACACTCATACACAAACACCCAGACAGACCGACACTCATATTCCTAACCCCCCCATCCCCACCCCAAGTACACATACACACACACATCTCATTTCTTAAATCCTTCACTTCTTTGTAATGGGTAACATTAGAGGTGTCAAACATGTGTGAGCCAGTGCAGTGTGCAACACTCCCGAGTACTTCAGGAACCAGGTTAAAATGTTATTGGGAAATATTTAACAAAATAAAAATACAGTAGAACATAGTGTTAACATATGATACAGTTTCATCATTGGTCCTCTGTAGTCATGAATGGTCATTGGGTTTGTCATAGTTCTTAAAGCTTTTAAAGATGTTTAGTTTTATAGTGGCATTGTTATTGTATAAATTATCCTCCAGTTCTGCTCATTTCCTTCTTCATCAGCTTATAAGAATCCTCAAAATTGTTCATTTTTATAATATTGATGTTCTGGGTTTGAATTCATTAGGGATAGAAGAAGAAAGGTAAGGGACATTTCAGGCAGAGCAAACTTAATGAGCATAGATGTGGAAGTAGGAGAGTGTAGGGCAAATTCTAAGGATAACAGACTTCACATACTTCTCATGTGCAGATTATTTAATTTCAAGGAAAAGATATTACATTTAGTATTTAATTTTCATAAATTTAATTCAGTTTAATAATGCTTTGAGCATTAAAATATCCTCCTTTAAAACTATTCTCTAATTTCAGTTTGGAAGCTGGAATGCTGTTTCCTAGAGGTGTGTATTTGGATGAATCATACATAATTTGAAGTTCTGTGAACTAAAACTTCCTTCCCTTCCCCCCTCTCGTTTAGATGGCACTGAGCCCTCTCATATGCACTATGCAGATGACAAGAACTTTTCCCGGGGCTATGAATGGTGGTTAATGAAGGAAGCTAAGAAGAGGAATCCCAATATTAAACTTGTTGGTAAGAATTTTAACTTCTCCTTCAGAGCCTGTTCTGTGATCCAAATGAAAAAAAGCCATTACTTTATAATGTTATTATTCTTTATCTTTGAAGGTGAGTTTGATTTTGGAAATCAACCAAATGTCATTTGGAATCATGTCTAATAATAGCTTAATTCACTCACTTGAGATGGATGGCCTCAGAAGACTTAAATTGTTCCTGAAATGAAGTTTCTCAAAGCATGAACATTAATATCAATTTTTTGTTCTAGAAAAGTTTGTGATTATAAAGTCACATGGCATTTTTTTTAAAAGTACATTTCATAAACTCAGAGTAGTTGTAGAAAAAGAACTCTAGCAGCGCTGTGAACAATTACAGGTCATTGGAAGGCTCTACCACAGGTTGGGCACAGAGTGCACATGAACTTTTGAGGATGTCTCTGAATTTGCTTATCTCATGTTTCTTTTGAGTTATTGCAATTCTACTTTGCTCATAGAGTACAGCACCTTCTTTGACTGGGCAGACCATGCTGGATAGGCCTTTGCTAGCATCTCCAATGTCATGCAGTCGATTCCAGAGTTCTTCAAAGAGACTTGGAGAGTGTCCTTGTATCACCATATGAGCACCTTCCTTGCATGAGTTTTCCATAAAATAGTCTTTTAGGCAAACATAAATTTGGCCTTTGAACAACATGGCCAGTCCAATTGGAATTGTGCTCTCTGCAGTAGAGTTTGAATGCATGGCAGTTTAGCTCAAGAAAGGACCTCGGTGTCTGGTACCTTATCCTGCCAGGTGATCTCCAGCATTTTCCTAAGACAATTCAGATGGAAGTGATTCAGTTTCCTGGCAAGGTGCTGGGAGACTGTCTAGATTTCACAAGAATACAACAGTGAAGTCAGTACAGTGTTGGTCTCTGGACCTTCAGTTTGGGTAGGCAGTCTAATACCTCTTCTTTCCCATACTTTTCTTTGGAGTCTCCCAAACATTAAACTAGCTCTGACAAAGCATACATCAAACTCATCATCTTTGTGTACATCCCTGGAAAGTATACTGTCAAGGTAAGTGAACTTTTCCACAGTATTAAGAATTTTTCCATTTCTTCCCTATTCGATGGTTCCATGTAAGGATGGTGTGGTGCTGGCTAGTGGAGAACCTGTGTTTTCTTGGAGTTAATTATTAGGCCAAAATTAGCACAAGCAGCAGGAAATGGATCCATATTTTGTTGCTTCTTAGCTTCAGAGGCCTCATTGAGTGCATAATCATCTGTGAACAAAAAATCATGCACCAACTCTCCCTTTACTTTAGTCTTGAGTAAAGCATTTTAGTTTTGACTTAGGCTTTTCAGGTTAAAATAATTTATCATCGCTGTGGTAGCTGACTTTGATGTCATGTTCTTCCTTGTTGAAGGCATCTAACAATGTTGCTGAAAACATCATTCTAGAGAAAAGCATGGGAGCAAGCACACGGCCTTGCTTCATTCCATTGGAATGGAATTGTTGCTTGTGAGAGACCATCGTCTATTATCCAGAACCTGCACAAGCATGCCGTCATGAAATTTATGTACAATATTGATAAACTTCTGGGAACCAAATTTTGACAAACTTTTCCATAAGCCCTCATAACTGGCAATATCAAAGACATTGGTGAGATCTAAAAATGCTGGGTATAAACCTCTGTTCTGCTTCTGGCATTTCTTCTGGAGTTGTTGGGCAGTAAATACCATATCAACTGCTCCTTGACCCTTTCTGAAGCCACACTGACTCTCAGGTAGATGACCATCTTCCAGGTGAAGGATTAGCCTATTAAGGTGGACTCGGTCAAGAATCTTGCTGGCAAGTAGTGGTTGGTTGGTTGGTTGGGTAGTTCATCCACCTCTAAGATGGCAGCATTTAATTCCATCAGAAGCAAAGTACCAGCAAAGCTTACAGAGATGCACAATTCCTGGCTCAATAAGAAGGCAGATGAAATTCAGTTTTATGCTGATAGTAACAATCCAAAGCGCTTTTATGTTTCCCTGAAAGCTATTTATAGACCGAAAACCTATGGTGCATCACAACCACTCAGTGCTGATGGAGCCACATTAATTAGTGATAAGGACATGATTATAGAGAGATGGGCTGAACACTTCCATAATGTTCTCAACAGACCATCATCAACCAATACTGAGGCCACTGATGGTTTACCTCAGGTTGAAGTTTCCTCCTTAGCTGAACTTCCAACTGAAGAAGGGGTTTGGCGTGCCATTAGGCTCCTCTCATGTGGCAAAGCACCTGACTGGAAATTTTCCAGGTTATATGGCAAGAGGAGGTTATCCGCCAGGATAATCTCTGGGTGTGTGTGGGAGTGCTCTCTCTTAGTCATTGCTGGCAAAACTCTTGCTAGAATCCTCCTTAATAGTCTGGTCCTTCATTTGGAAGATGGGCATATACCTGAGAGCCAGTGAGGCTTCAAAAGGGCTGAAGAACAGTCGATATGGTGTTTGCTGCCCGACAACTCCAGGAGAAATGTCAGGAGCAGAACAGAGGTCTGTACACAACATTTTTAGATCTCACCAAGGCCTTTGACACTGTTAGTCATGAGGGCTTATGGAAAATTATGTCAAAATTTGGTTGCCCAGAGAAGTTTATCAGTATTGTATATCAATTTCGCAGTGGCGTATTTGCCTGCGTTCTGGATAGTGGACAATGCTGTTGTGCCTTCCCAGTCACCAGTGAAGTGAAATAGGTCTGTGTGCTTGCATGATGTTTTCAGCCATGTTGTCAAATGCTTTTGGTGAGATTGAACATGGCATCAAGGTTAGCTACTGTACTGATGGGTAAGTTCTTCAATTTGAAAAGGCTACGAACCAAGACCAAAGTGGAGGCAATGTTGGTGCATGATTTTCTATTTGCAGATTGATTGTGTATGCAACACACACACACACACACACACACACACATGTAATATCAATCTCTCTGTAGTAATCTAGTAGTTATTGAATGATCTATTGGTGAGTTTATTCCGATTTATTACCAACATTCAACTTGAGTTACAGAGTTAGATAAACTTGACCAAACTCTTAAAATATTCCCTTCACTCCTTTGAAGTATTGGGCATATTTCCTAAATGTGTTGTTGCTTTTTTGTTTTTTCAATAAATTTAAATCAATTAACATTTAAGTGACCAGGCACTGTGCTAATCACTGGGGATACAAATAAGACAAATGCAATTACTGCCCTTAAAGACTTTACAATCTAGTGATAGGGAGACAGTACACAAGAGGAACCTGAAAAGGGGGAGGAACTAAAACCAAGCAGAGCTGCTGATGGAAAATGGAGATTTTAGGATTACCTTCCAGGTGACAAGATGTTGTTGTGTTCAGCCTTTGTTTTCAAAGACCATGACATCAGAGAAATGATGACATGACTTGCACTTGACTTTGTTTTGAGTGAGGGAGAGCTCTGCAAGGTCACCAAACTTACTTTCTCCTCCTGAACCATCTGAATCCAGTGACCAGATATTCCTCAGGATGACTGGAGATGGCAGTGGGAGACCTTGACCTTTTTAGGCTAGGCCTTTTGAGTACTCACTTTGAGGAGGTAATGCCCTTTAACAGGAGAGTTAACTGGAAGGTTCTGAATCTGCTGTGAAGGAAGCTTTGGGAGGAGTTTAGTGCCCCACCCTCCTGACTCAGATTAGAGTGGAGAGGCTGCTGAGGGAGTTGAGAAGGTGTTGGGTATCAAAAAGTTTTGTTCTTCACTTAAAGACTTAGCTCTTAGGGTTATTATTGGAGAAGAACATGAGTGCCAATTCCATCTATGGAATTCCATCACCAGATGAGAATATATTCCCTGATTGTGTGTGTGTATGTGTATGTGTATGTGTGTGTGTGTAATTAAACTTTTGATATTTTTTAGACTGCTTCTATTAACTTAGACTTTTGTACTTTATCTCTTCCTTTAGGATTGCCATGGTCATTTCCAGGTTGGATAGGTAATGGTCTAAACTGGCCCTATGCCACACCCGAAAATACTGCTTTTTATGTTGTGACTTGGATTTTAGGTGCTAAACAGTATCATGATTTGGATATCGATTATATTGGGGTTAGTAACATTTAAAGTATTTTTGTTTTTTTTAGCCTTGCATCTTTAGTTAGGCTTTATATTTAGACCCTGTTTACATTCTGTTGTGTAACTGGTCCTCCTTGTCATAAGTCTAATTTTTTCCTTTGACAGTTGACAGTGATAAAAAAATTGCTATGAGACTTGACAAGTTGCTTAACTTCTGGGTCTTGACTTTCTCATCTGTGAAAGACGGAGCATATGTTTGTTTGCTGGGGTCCCTTTAAAATTCTGTGACCGTCTAATTGTAATGGATTTTCTTCATATTCCCTGTTTCTATTCCTCTTGTGGCCATTGTTTGCTTTTTCAGAGCACTCTTGTGCCTTATAAACCATAAATTTATGAATTCTATAAAGAGGGAAAGTAAGAAAAATGACATTAACATAACTTGAAACATGGGGAGGGGGAAGGCATTTATTATAGCTCTTGTTTTACGTTCAACCTTATTTAAAAATTTATGTTTTGTTTTGTAGATTTGGAATGAGAGAGCATTTGACAGTCGGTATATAAAGGTTTGTAACATCTTGAAAGGTTTTGTTTCTGTATCGTTGGAAGAAAAGAAATTTTATGATTTCACTGAACTTGAAGCTGTAGGAACAACAAAACATTCATTTTGTTGCTTCTAACATTATTGCATAAAATCTCCTTTCATTTTGATATTTTAGCATTTGTTTCATGCCATAATAACAAACTAATTCCAAAGATGGCAAAATAATTTTTCAGCCATTTTATATCATTCCTGGTATAATTCAGTAAAGGATTGTTTTAAAGAAGAAATAAGTTTAAATAGGAATAGACCTATGATAGTATTAATGGAGGGAGTTTCCTCTGAGGAAGCTTTCTCTATCCATGCATGCAAATTGGCTCCTGTTCTGCAACTTAAGGTCTTAGAAAGATGCCTGGGGACACTGAGAGATTTAGTGCCTTGTCCTGGGTCACATAGCAGGAAGGAACTCATGTCTTTCTGACTCTCAGGTCACCTCTCACTACCCCTTTCCCAGAGAAATTATTTCCATTTGTAAAACCAACCTTAGTATTGAGTTTTTGAACACTTGTAAGTTTTGGTTTATAGGAAACATGTCGCTTTAAAAGTAATTTTCAGTTATAGCAAAAGACCCATCAAAAAGACAAAAATGAAAGCAAACTCATAATATAGTCTAACTTTGAAATAAAGAAAAATGGTGTGTGAATTGGATGACAATTGAGACATTTCTCTTTACCAAAATTTAAGTTGAATTAAACACTAAGTTACGACCCAAGAGAGTAGCTTATTTTTTTTTTGCCATATAGCTTTTTGTTTACTAGTTGGGTTCATAGCTGAATTACTATATTTTCCATTTTATTTTGGGGAAAGAGAAACTTGGTTTTAAAATTCTGGTTTAGAATGAATAATAGGACTGTTAGGAAATTAGAAAACTTAGAAAAAAAAATCCTGAAACATCTCAACTGAGAATAAGACATAAAACTTGAATTTTTTCTTCCCATCCAGCGTTTCAGATTCCACTTTATTTTCTTTTGCTGTGTTCAGCATGTTTGTTTTTGTGTTATAGTTCTTTTTGTGATCAGTTCATAGATACTAATATCTCTTATAGAAACTAATGTCATTTTCATAATCGTTGGAAAATATGGTGGTTTACAGTTTAGGATGAAATATGCTATGGTTATTTTTATTGTGTCTCTCTCATTTTTGGGGACATCTAATCCTTTGAATTCTAGAATTTCTTCATTAAAAATAATAATAATTTAAAAAACTATCGTTTATATAGTCGTTGAGGTTTGCAGTCTATTTTACAAATATTTCCTTATTTTAGCCTAAAAGAAAGCCTGAGAAGCAGGTGTTACTGTTATCTCTGTTTTACAGATAAGGAAACTGAGACCTTTAATAGTTAAAAGACTATCTTGGGATCATGCAGCTAGAAAGTACTGAGGTGAAATTTAAACTCGATTCTTCCTCATTTCAGGCCCAGTACTTTATTGATTGCTATATAAAGGAAGAAGTATATCCTCTCTTGGGCTTACAGAAGGTCATGGGCCAGAAGTGCACAGTATGATAAGTCATGAATTAAACTGTTATGCACTTGTTGTAGAGAGTACTCATACCAATGAGATCTTGAGCCTTTTGGAATTACTGAAGTCATTGATTTTATCTTAAAAACTTCGATAGTTTTTTTTTCCTCTCGTGCTAGCTTAATAATAAGTGATCCAAATAAATTGCATTTGTGCTATGATAGAACTTGTTATATTTTTTAAAAATGTATGAGGCATATATATATATATATAAAGTTGACAGAACATCAGACAGGATGACAGGAAGACCCAAGTTCTAATCTCTCTTCTGACATTAAGTAACTGTATGACCCCAGACACATCCACTTAACTTCTCTGGACCTCAGTTATTGATCTGGTAAAATGACTGCTGAGGTCTTCTATCTCTAAATCTATGATCCTAGATGAAAGGCAGCATGGCATGATGGATAGAGAACTAGCCTTAACTGTATTCAAATCTTGATTTTGATACATCCTGGCTGAGTGACCCTAGGAAAACCATTTAATGCCTTAGTGCTCTGGGAAGCTCTTTAAGACTAAATTGCAGAGCAGGTCCCATGATCCTGCCTCAGGTTCTTTGGTCCTTCAACTCTTTGTGACTAATTGCAGTATTTTTTCTTTGACTTAGAAGCTTCAGACTTTGTCTATAGCATTCTAGGTGTCTTCATTTTGGAGTTTCTTTTAAGAGGTGGTGGGTGGATTCTTTTTAGTTGCCACCTGATTTTAATAGATCTGGACAGTTTTCTTTTATGTTTTGCTAAAATGTAGTGTCGAAAAGTTTTTCTTTGGGTCTTGGTGTTCAGAGATTCTGATGATTCTTAAATTAATTTTTCCAGGTCCGTTTCAGTTTCTTCTATTTTTTCCACTCTTGACTTTGCTCTCTTGTAATCATTGAGGACAGTTGTGTCTGGCTCTTCATGAGCCCATTTAGGGTTTTCTTGGTGAAGATACTGGAGTGGTTTGTCATTTCCTTAACCAGATCACTTTATAGATGTGGAAACTGAGATAAACAGAGTTAAGTGCCTGACCAGGATCACATAGCTAGTATGTGTCTGAGACCGGATTTGAACTTAGGAAGATGAGTCTTCCTGACCCCAGGCCTCACACTTTAGTCACTTGACCGCCTAGCTGCCATATAAATATTGACTTATTAATAAATTAGGAATCACAATCAATTACTAATTGAGTTATCAATGATTAATAGCTAATTATTATTAGTGTGCTAGCTTTTCTTTCCTAAACTACTTGAGTAGATATCACAGCTTTTACTCTGTATTTCGCCCCAAATCCCCGATATCACCTATGTATCACTCTTCTTTTGCCTGTCATAGTTTTTTCAGTTATCTGTAAAAAGTGTTTAACATTCGTCTTCTTCACTTTGAGTTCCAAGTTCTCTCCTACCCCGCGTTGAGAAGGCGAGCAATTTGATGTCCCTCACACCGGCCTGTCATTATTTTTGATTACCAGTATAATTTTGTTTGCTATTAGCCCCTGTTACTGCCTGAGCTCCGGATGTTATTTTTTGGTAACAATAAGAACAGCAGTTTTCATTTTCAGTATGATGCAAAATGATTTTCTCTTAAGAATATGAATTTTTTAGACCAGTCCTTTTCGTCCTTGGACTTTTTGTGCGTGTGTGACATTGTATAGATTAATTTTAAAGTAATTAGTTACCTTTCAAGATAATGTTGCATTAAAATTTTATGTGTAACTTTACGCACACAAATGAGGGATGTTTAAAGTATCTTTCCCTTTCCATCCTTTCGTCCTCTCTTGAACCATCTCTTATAATTTAGAAAATAGGAACAGGTAAGAAAGTAGTTCAGCATAACTACTTATTACAACAACTAAACCTGATAATCCATGTCATATGACACATCTGTAATCCCCCACTTTTATAGTGAAGGGAAGAAGTTACAGGTTCCCTAACTTTCCCTTGGGGTTAAGCTTGGAAAATAGATCTTCCTTAATTGTTGTAATCACTATGTATATTGTTTGGTTTTTCTTTGTTCTTCATTCATATATGCCTTCTTCATATTCATTATTTTTTACCATGTAGCCATACTCCATTACAGTCTTGTACTGCAACCTGTTTGTCCTTTCCCTGCTCAATGAACACCTGCTTTTTTTTTTAAAGTCCTTTGCTATTACAAGGAGTGATGCTCTGAAAATTTTTGTGTCTATGGAACCTTTTTACCTGTCTTTGATCTCCTTGGGATATATTACCTAGTGGTAGGGTCTCCAAAGTGAGAGTTTGAACCTTTTCTCATATTAGACTGTTATTCTTTTTTCTTAAATTAATAAGTCATGAACTGTTTCTGAGAGTCATTTAACAAAATTGAAAATCTATTGACTGTTTTTGCTTGTTTTGTTGCATGTGTGTTTTTTCCCTCTCTAAAGATATTAAGAAAATTGCTTTATCAATATGGCTTGGACAGAGTGAAGATCATAGCCAGCGATAACCTCTGGCAGCCCATTTCCTTTGCTATGTTAAAAGATCATGAACTCATGGAAGCCATCGATGTTATTGGGTAGGAAATACTTGAGACTAGTTGTTTTCTGTGTTTGCCCTATATGTTATAATTTTATGTTTTCCACATTAGACTGCATCTTTACAGATCTTATCTGTTTCCTTTAAGTATTCTTTTCATAAGACATCTGCACTAGATAGATCAATGCTTTTGTTTAAACATGTCAATATTGTTTTTAGCTCTTTTTATCATAGCATAAGTATAGGTAAGAGATTTTTGAGAATTTATAAATCCGTGAAAGGTTTTGAGTCTTATAGAAAGAAGTCTAGTTCATTAATATAGAAACAGATCTGTATTAAGGTACATGAACAGGAGTCCATGTTTAGGTGCTATCAAATTATTATGAAAAAGTAAGGTGAGAGAGAATTCTAGGCTTAGAGGAGAACCTAGTACGAAGGTGCAGAGATTGGAGGTGGAGTATTGTATGTGAAGGACAGCAAAAAAGACAAGTTTGGTTGGACCATACAGTGTGTGGAGGGAAATAACAATGTTGAAAAGGTAGGTTGATACCAAGTTATGAGGAGTTTTAAAAATAGAAGAGTTTATATTTGATCCTAGAGTTAATAGGGAAGACATTGGGATTTATTGAGAAAGGGTTAGATCTGGACCTTTGGAAGTTGTCTAGAGCAGAGGTATCAAACACAAAAGTCTAATGAAATGTAGATAATGTTAATTTGTAGTATTTTTTTTCAGTCAGTATGCAATTCAGGATCTGTTTCTATTTGAGTTTGACACCAGTGCTCTAGAGGATGTTGGAGAGAGAGGCTTGAGTCAGGGATGTCAAATATGACGCTGTTGCAGTAGTCCAGGTGGGGAGTGATGAAGGCTAAGCTAGGGTGGTGTTCAGGTGAATAGAGAGAAAGGAATGGCTATAAGAGATGTTTTGACAGTAGAAATGACATGAATTGGTAGATCAGACATGTGAGATGAAGGGGAATGAGGCGTCATGGATAACAATCCTGATGTAATAAACCTTGGAGACTGAAAGAAATAGCAGTGCTCTTGTCAGAAATAGGAATGTTTTTAAGGGGTGCGAATTTGGGGAGAAAGATAATGAGTTCTCTTTTAGTCATGTTGAGTTTGATGTACTTCGACTACATCCACTCTTAATAGGCAATTAGAGATGTGTGCCTGGAGATGAGGAGAGAGTATATAGGTCTGCGTAGAGATGATACCATGGGGACTGATGAGGTCACCTAAGCAAATACATAAAAAGAAAGAATAGAAGAGACCTCCGGACCCATCCCTGGTGTACATCATAGTTCAGGAGATGATAAAGTTGAAGAGGTAGCAAAGAAGACCGAGGAATAGTCAGACAAGTAGGAGGAGAAGTGAGGGAAATCAGTGTCACAAAAACCCAGAAAGGAGAGAGTGTCCAGGAGGAGAAGGTAGTCAGTGGTGCCATGCTACAGAGAAATCAAGAAAGATGAGAATTTATAAAAAGCCCTTTAGATTTTACAATGAAAAGATCATTGGTAACTTTGGAGAGAAGTTTCAGTTGAGTCTTGGAAGCCAGATTACAGAGGGTTGAGAGGAAGAAGAAGCAATGCGCATAGTTGCTACTTGATGGATAGTTTGACTGAGAGGGAGAGTAGAGCTATAGAGAAAGATTTAAAGGAATGGTAGGTCAAGTGACAGTTTTTTCCAGGATGAGGATCCTTGGACATTTTTGTAGGCATCAGGGAAGGAATTTGCTGATAAAGACCACTTGAGGATTAGAGAAAGGAAGAGATGATGATTTTATGAGCTGTGTGCTGGAGAGCATGCAGTGGGGATGGGATCAGGGGCATAGGTAGAAGACTGGCTTTTATGAGGGTAAGAATCACCTCTTCATCAGACTCTGGTAAAGGAGGGTGGAGGGTAAGGTGAGACACAATGAAAAAGGCGTGAGATATAGAGAAGGGAGCTCATGGCAAACGGTCTCTTCTCAGTTATGGAAGGGAAGCTTGAGAGAAGAGGTGATTCAAAACAGCCTCTGTGCAGCATGGGATAGAAAATATATTGGGAAAGAATAAAAGGATTGATTGTCTTGCTGTGGTACATGCCCCACTGAGAGCAGATCATCTGTAGTAGATGAAATTAGTTTGGTTGCATATCTTCATGCTTGGTGATAGCTTGTGAGTAGGAGCAGAAAACTTAGAATTGGTGCTTGAACTGAGTTTTGAAGAAAGAAGATATGAGGGAGAAGAAAATCGCAAGAGCATTCCAGCTACGGAACACAGGCAGTACAAAGAAACAAGGCATGGGAGATGGAGTGCTGAGTGTGACTGGAGAGTTTGTGACAGGAGTGGGGTAACAGTGTGTGATGAGGCTGGAAAGGTGAGCTGGAGTAAGGTTGTAAAAGCAAACTGAGTTTATATTCAATCCTAAATGTAATGCAGATGCCACTGGAATTTGAAAAGAGGAATGATGTGGTCAGATCTGCTCTTGAGATCTTTCTGTATAGAGGAAGGGTGGAGCAGAGTGAGGCCTTAGGCAGGGAAAACTAGTAGGCCATTGCAGTAATCCGGTCTGAACTAGAATGGCAGCACTCTGAGTAGAAGAGGACAGATGAAGACAGGGAGTGGAAATTGAAATGGCAGATAGCAAAATAATGGAGTATTCATTAGCTTACTTTGTGCTGGGTTATAAGTATCAAAAACTCATAGTGAGCAGCTTAGAAATGGAGGAATTGAACACGGAGATGATATTCGCTAAAGGTGGTATGAAATAGATGCTGATAAATTGGAATTAGAAGTCATCTTCTCGCTCACTTTTTGCTGTTGTATCTTTTACATTCATATGGGATGCTAAAAATAATTTTAGGCCTGAGAATGTGACCTACTTTCTGTGTTATTCCTGATGTTTGGGTGTGTCTTACTGCCTCAATTAAACTAGATTGCCACCACAGCATTATAATAAAAGGAAAGAGCTGGTTAAACTGATAGTATCTGTGTGACCTTGGACAAGTCATTAAGCCTCAAGAGGCTTAGTTTTCTCTCTCAGAAAAGAGTGGACATTGATATTCTCTTTCTCAGAGGGATTTTGTGAAGTATGTGCTTTGTTAACTTTAAAGCATGAAAAAACTGAACATTGTATTGTTATTATTTTTAGACAAGTTTTGGTTTGCTTTCCCAGGATGAGAATTTTCAATATGGCTACAGTTGGATAGGAAGATAACTTTTATCCTAGTCAGGACATCTAGGGTCTGTCCCTCATACTGCTTTTGTGGAAAAAAATTCTCTGTCCATGATTTTTAGTCCTATAATGAGGGTGGTAATGATTCCTTACGTTATTGACATTAGTAACAGTGACATTCATAATATTTACTGCTAGGTGTTTATTAAGCAACCTCAGAAATTGACATTGCATTAAGATGAGTAAGTCTATAAAATAGCTTAAAATCTATTTTCATTATACAGTACTTTATTTGTTAGAAGGCTATTGAACTGATGTATTTACTGTTCTGTTTGCATAGTTATAGAATCCTTGATTTTTGATTTAGAGGTAAAACGGCCTTTACAGATATAACCCCTTCATTTTCTTGAGGAATAGCTAAAAAATCTGCATCTTGCTCATGAAACTTTAGGTTTTTTTAATTTTATTTTTATTCTAAACTTTACAAGTGTCAAATAAAATGAGCATTTCATGAAACCTTGTTACTCAGCATATTTTCTTTTTTTTATCCAGTGCAGGAATATTACATCTCATAGTGCTCCTTTTGGGTGTTTCTTTTTAAAAATTCAAATTAGTTCTTTCTTTCTTTCTTTCTTTCTTTCTTTCTTCCTTCCTTCCTTCCTTCCTTCCTTCCTTCCTTCCTTCCTTCCTTCCTTCCTCCCTCCCTCCCTCCCTCCCTCCCTCCCTCCTTTCTGTCTATCTTTCTGCCTGTCTGTTTAATCAAGACTGAGTCTTTCTATCTCACACAGGCTTAGAAGTACAGCAGTCACTTACGTAAAGGCTGATTCCCTGATCCCCACCGTTGATTGGCAGGGAAGCTTTGACCACTTCCTACCTTCTGGGCTAGTTCATCTCTCCTTAGGTAGTCTAATTTCCTCTCCCACAGACACCCTGTGTTGCCTTTTCCCTACTGGTGGTCATAACTCCCAACCTCAGGTGTTCTACCAGTCTGAGTCACCCTGGCAGAAGGTATGGCTTCTGCCTGAGTGTTCTGAGTAGAAGGTCATCTCCTGTATCTCACTTCATACACTTTTTAATAACTAAGCATTGAGAAGGATGCTAACTTTTGAGTGATCGGAGCTTTCTTATAGCATTGTCTTTAGGCTTTACTTTTCATTCACTTTGCCATGTTGCCCCTTGAGTATATCCATAATAGATACTTATTGCTGTTAGTTGATGGACAACTGGTATGGTATAATGGAAAGAAAAATAAATTTAGAGCCAGAAAGATCTGGGTTCAAATGCCTGCCATGCTCCTAATAGCCCAAATAACTTCAGGCAATCCCTGAATCTCTTTGGGTTTCAGTTTCCTCATCTGTAAACTGAGGGGGTTGGACTAGATGACTTAGAGCCTTAAAATAATAGGTTAAGTGAATGTAAACACTAATGATCTTTTGATTTGTTCTCCACTTTCACAAAAGTAAATGATATATGGAATATGGTAGAGTAGAAAGGGGAACTAGACTGAGAGTAGACCCACAATTGAGTCCTGGCTCTTCTACTAATTCACAAAGTGGACTCAGGGGGAGTCGTTTTCTTTCTCTAAGTTTAGTTCCCTTTTCTATAAAGTATAGGGTTGGCGCTAGAATGTCTTTAGGATTACTTCCAGAAATTACTTCCATTTTTCTATGGTTTTTTTTGTTGTTGTTCAGTTATTTTCAATTGTGTCCCACTCTTTTCATGACCCTATTTGGAGTTTTCTTTTCAGAGAGAGTGGAATGGTTTACCATTTCCTTCTCTGGCTCATTTTACAGATGAGGAAACTGAGGCAAACAATTAAAGTGATTTGCCCATGGTCACATGGCTAGTAAGTGTCCGAGGCCAGACTTGAACTCTGGAAGGTGAGCCTTCCTGACTCTTAGCTTGCCACCCTATCCATTGTGCCACTTAACTACCTGTTTTCCTCTGATTAACAATAGGTTTCTATTCTGTTCTGGTTTGCCTGTGTTGACATATCTATTTGCAACTAAGTGTTCAGTTGATTCTTTTTTTGTCTTCATTAAGGAATGTTAGCTCATTAAAGTAGAGCTTAAGCCTGACAATGTGATAAACTCTACTTGTTTACTCCTTTCTAGGACTCACTTTCAAAGTTCTCTTCACCAGCCTAGAGCCTCTAATGAGAATATTTAAGGAAAACAAAACATTTGCATGAGATGAGAAATATCAACATGGATTGTATTAAAATTGTTCACAAACTGTAGCTAGCTGATTAACCTTTGCATGGTATATTTCCATACACATCTAGACTCTTTGCCTATGAAAGAGATTCACAACTTTGAAAAAGGAGCAGAAATGCTACAGAAAGCATTTGAACAGAGGGCATCTTCTTGGGGGAAGGAGTGTATAACCTGGAGAGGTAGAATGGGAAGTTTTTGTGGTTGCAAGGAAAGGGCATCACTTCCAAATAAAACAGCTCTTGTTTTCTTCTAATTTTTCAAGTTGAAATAAAGAAAGCAACATCAGCAAATGATAAGGCTTACTCATTTCCTGTTTCTGTCTAAAGTATTAATAGAAATCAGCTGGAAATTCTGTAAGTGACTGATCTAGATCCTTATTTATTTATTTTAAAGAAGGCTTTTCACCATTGTCTCTCATGTAAGATGGGGATGATGTTCCAAGTGAAATGAAATTTGTGTATAGCAGAGGGCTGGATGGCACCATGGAGAAAGTACTGGGACCAGAGTCAGGAAGACTCATTCATCTTCCTGAGTTCAAATGTGGCCTCAGATACTTACTAGCAGTGTGACCCTAGATAAGTCATTTCACCCTGTTTGCCTCAGATTCTTCATCTGTAAAATGAGCCAGAGAAGCAAATGGCAAACCAGCCTTAGCCAAGAAAACCCCAAATGAGGTCATGAAAGTGACTAAACAACATTAACTTTATTGCCATGCATTTATTAAGCACCTGCTTGGTGCAAGACTATGGGCTAGATCTTAAGAATACAAAAATAAGATGGTGCTTTTAAGGGGACTGGATTATTTCAGGAGACTATAATTTGCATTGTAAATACAGGAAAGTTTGAGGAGAGGAGAGAGCATTAACAATTGGGAGGCTCAGGAAAGTCTTTATGTAGGTCATGGTACCTGAGCTGAGCCTTGAAAGAACCCACAGATTCTAAGAGGCAGAGATGAAGGCATGCAGTCTAACTTATTCAGAAGACTGGAGATTGGAGACAGGATGTCAAATAGAGAGAATAGCTGGCAGGCCACTTTAACTAGGACATAAGGTGTGTGAAGATAAAGGAGTAACATTTGTTTGGAAGAGAAGGTGGTAACCAAATTATGGAGGACATTAAATGATAACTTGAGGAGTTTTGATTTTTTTCCTAGAGGCAGTAGGAAGTCATTCCTATTTTTTAATAGGGGAATAACATAGACCTGTGTCTTTGAGAATATCAATTTGTTATTGCTGTTGTGTTCGTCCTTGATTTTTGAAGAAGAC
Source organism: Potorous gilbertii (assembly GCA_028658325.1). Taxonomy (NCBI): domain Eukaryota; kingdom Metazoa; phylum Chordata; class Mammalia; order Diprotodontia; family Potoroidae; genus Potorous; species Potorous gilbertii. The sequence continues at coordinate 54,747,818 of CM053774.1, read as the reverse complement.
CATAACGTTGGAGAAATGATGATATGACTTGCAGTGGACTTTGTTTTGAGTGAGGGAGGGCTGGGCAAGGTCACCAGTCTCACTTTCTCCTCCTGAACCATTTAGATCCAGTGGTCAGATATTCATCAGAATGACTGGAGATGCCCCAGGATGTGGTGGGGGACTTTGGCCTTTTCAGATATTCACTTAGAGGGAGGTAACGTCCATTGAGTGAACAGGCCTCTTTAAGAAGTAGTCAGGTAATGGCCCTTTTAATGAGCAAAAGAAAAAAAAAATTAAATGAAGCTGAGAGAGAAAGAGAAACTGTTTCCTATTGATAATCTTTCTAAGCCAGCCATTAAGTGGAACTTGGGTGTTGAAAATGAAAAGCATTTTCACTCACTGGACTTTGCCTGAAACGGAGGCCTAGGGTGTCTAATGAACATTGTATATGTACCTATAAGTGTCCAAGGACAAAAAGTGACAAGTCCTTCAGGTGCCTTAGAGTCCAAACCCTTTATGTGATTCGAAGGAAAGTGAGTCCTAGAAAGCTCAGTGTAAGATCACTATTAAGATGTGAGCATTAAAAATGTCAAGAATTTCAAGAGCTTTTGAGCCAGATCCCTTCCTGTGACCATAGGAGAAACAGAGGCCTAGGCAGCTTCAGGGATCTGTATGTGATGAAAGACAATTTCCTAGACCTAGAGGTAAGAAGGCCTCAAGAACATTTAGACTATAAACTCCCCTCCCCAGTATCTTCCCGAAACTGAGGCCCGGTGAGCCAAATGACCATTGTATGATCAACCAGAAGGGTCCAAGGAATAAATGTGATTAGTTCTAAATAGGCTTTAGAGTCCAAGTACTTCATGTGCCTCTAAAGGAAACTGAGTCCTAGAGAGCTGGGTAGACAAGTGTAATTCCTTCCAGCCTCCTAGGATGAAAAATATCAAGCTTTAGAGGCAGACCCCCTGCTGTGACTGTGGGGGGGGGGGCGGGGTTTGAGGTGGGAAAGGAAGACAAGGGAGCTTGAGGAACCTGAATGTGATCATCTATAGGTTCCTAGGCCTAGAGCAAAGAGGACCTTAAGGGCATTTACACTAGAAGCCCCTCCATGGACTCTGCCTGAACCTGAGGCTTAGAGATCTGAATGACAATTTATAAGCTCTGTGGATGATGGTTTAGAGGAGGGGAAAAACCAAAAGTAGTGGTCAGAGCAGTTGAGAGGGATGAGGGTGTGAACTCCCATCTTGTGAAAAGAGAGAATGGTCTAGATGATATGAGAGATTAAGAGGGAGAAGATAAAACTTGGTGACTCTTAGGATGTGTTTATGTGGGTGAGGAGGGAGAGAATTTCCAGGATGAGTGGTGGTTGACAGTGTTAGAAGCTATGAAGTAATCAAGTAGGATGAGATCTGAGAAGAGACCATTAAATTTAGTAGTTAAAAGACCCATGCCAATCTAACAGAGGATAGTTCAGTCTGTTAGTAGAGTCTGAAGGCAGAATGCAAGACATTTGAAATTGAGTATGTAGTGAGTGAGCAAATAGAGGCCATGAGTAACATAAACAGGTTATACTAGATGGCTTAGATTTCTTAACCTTTTGGCTTTTTTAGGTGTATCTTTGATCTCTTCGGCAGTCTGTTGAAACCTATGGCCTCTTTCTCAGATTAATGTTATATTGCCTCTATATTCATAATTTGGGGAAATGGCCAAATTTTACTTAGAGGTTAATGAAAATAAAGGGGTTTTTTTGCCATCCAAGTTTATTGAGTCCTTGAAATTTATCCTTGAGTCCCTGTATCCTAGATTAAGAACTCCTGCTCTGGAGCTATGATTCTTTGAGTTTGGTTATGCAGGAGGAAAGATAAGACAATAATGTGAGGGATGGCCAAGTCAAATGGACAATCTTTAAAGGTGGAGGAGACCTGAGAGATACTTGAAGTGAGTAAGAAAGGGTCTAATGGATAAAGAAAGATTAAAGGTGAGAGAAAACAATGGAATGAAGTAAGGGCCTAAGCCTTGAAAAATAGGTGAGCCCAAAGAAGAGACCAGGGATGGCATAATGGGATTTTGGGATGTGATGTAAGAGAGAAGAGGGAGCTCATGAAAGCAAGCTGCCTTCTATCTTTGTTAAATAGGAAGGCGGTGAGATTTGCTACTGAGAAGGGAATGGATCCAGAAGAGGTGCGGGTCCTCTGGGGAGTTTCATAGAGAAGAGAAGGTTTTAGATGATGTTAGAAAAGAATAAAAAGTCCTGCCATGCAGCAACAAGGGCCAGTTGAAGTAAGATAATGTATATTTTTATTGGACCTGGTAGGAATTATTATATGGCTTTGCCAGCGGCACTTGAAAAGAAACTTTTATGAGTAACCCATGTATGGCATTGGCAAGGCACAAGCAGCAGTAGGACAAAGGCACAAGGATTTCAAAAGTGGTGGAATTGGTGTTAAAGTTAAGACTGTGAAGGAGAAAAGTGAAACTAGAGCGAGGTTGAAGGCCCTGGAGAATCTAGAGAAGTAGAGAAGACTGTGGGTCATAGTGAAAATAAAGAATATTGGTTTAGAAGGAATGTTGCAGGTAGAGAATTGAAAGAATGGGAAGTTTTAGTTAGAGATAAGTAGCAGAGTTGTTACTAGCTAGAGCATTTATTAAGCAGAAGGCAGAATGCAAGACATTTGGAATTGAGTATGTAGTGAGTGAGCAAATGGAGGCCATGAGTAACATAAACAGATTATATTAGATGGCTTAGATTTCTTAACCTTTTGGCTTTTTTAGGTGTATCTTTGATCTCTTTGGCAGTCTGTTGAAACCTATGGCCTCTTTCTCAGATTAATGTTATATTGCCTCTGTATTCATAATTTGGGGAAATGGCCAAATTTTACTTTAGAGGTTAATGAAAATAAAGGGGTTTTTTTGCCATGCAAGTTTATTGAGTCCTTGAAATTTATCCTTATGAAGGGGTAGGCCCACTGAAATATGGTGGGAGAAAGAAATTTTTTTTTATATTAACTCAGTCATAGAGGGAGCAAGAAGTCAGGTAGCCCAGAATGATGTGTCTTCTGGAGGCAGTCAGCTTTCTTAGAGAACCAGAAGATGGAAAGTTTTGGGAGAGATCTAAGAAGGGGAATTTGTTAACAGTTACAACAAAAATTCCTGAAGGCATGGTTCATGGGAAGGGCAGAGGAAGATAAGGAATATGAAGGGGTAGGCCCACTGAAATATGGTGGGAGAAAGGAATTTTTTTTTATATATTGACTCAGTCATAGAGGGAGCAAGAAGAAGAGGGCACTTTTGCCAGCCATAAGATAGGAGGGTCACCAGTTGGTTGGCACCACCATCTTCTGAGACCTTATAATTGAGCACAGTGTTGTTACGGGCAAGTGCTGTTACTCCGAGCACTCCAAGAACTCATTTTCATTGCCAGCCATGAGTATCTGAATTCCAGAATGGGAGGTAGAGAGAACATGAAATAACCATAGCTAGGGGACTCCCGTGGCAAGTGAGTGCTGTGCTTTCCAGTTCTTGAGTCCTAGAAAGGACAGGACCTCATGCAGGTCTTTGTTGGTGAAGATGCAAGTCTTGAATCCTTCTCAGGAAATAAAGCTCATTGGTATAATCACTTTAGTTCACGGACTTGGAAAACTTCAGTGCCTACATAGTTGAAATTAGGTTTAAAAAATTTTTAAACTTGGCATTTGCTATAATTAAAATGGAAATTTCTGTAGTGCCCCTCTACTTGCTTGAAGACTTTATAAAGAAACTTGAATCTTGAAAAAAAAAGTAGGTCATTCATGTTAATGATTAATACCATTTAGCTAGAATTCGTGTTAATGATTAATATGGTTTAGCTAGAGAAGAAGTTATTTAAATGGAAGTGGGAGTGTTGTTATAATTTCATCTATAAATTAGTTTGTCTTTTCTAGGTGTAATGTGAACTGGAGGCTAATTAATTTTATTTTTGAAATATTGGAAAAATAACAAGAAACACAACCATAAACTCTTGAACACTGTACTAGGAGTTGGGAAAGAGAAGCCAGCTCATTTTTCCCTTTAAAAGAAATAATGGGCATTCACTTAATAGTTACTTGTTTGGGATGTGCAGTGCAATCCTCTATGTAATAGTGGAAGTGCAGAGTGATACAAGACCTGGTGTCTGCCCTCCAGAATTGCCCCAAATCACAAATACCTAACTTTTAAGCATTCCACTTAGCCCCTCCAGTATAGGACATTTTAATCATTTTTGTGTTATGGACCTCATTGGCAGTCTGGTGAAGCCAATGGGCCCTGTCTCAGAAGATTATTTTTAAATGCCTAAAGTAAAATATTGAATATCACAAACCCGTGAAGCTCAGATTAAGAACTCTTGCTATAGACATTAGGTAGTTCTGGACCACTTATCCACTGCCTTCTGTCTTCTGACTCACCTGTCCCCAGGCCTTGAAGTTGACTTCTTTCTTGTCTTTGCCCATTAAAAGCTTTCCTTCTTGACTCTGCTTAGGTGTCTCATCCTTCCTAAGGCTTTTCCTGATCTACTTCCCCCATCTTTCCCTCCTCAAATTTTCCTAGAGTATTTTATTTTAACTTCTCTTTTGCTTAGATTACACTGTACTTGCATTATTCTTGTGTATGTGTACTGCTCCTTCAGGAGTTGGGAGGGGCGGGGAAGTTAGGATGAGGGGGCCTGCAGGAAGCTTCTTGAGGGCAGGTATTGTGTCATTTTTTTATCTTTCTATTACTGTGTTGGCCTAGCTCCTTATATGTAACAAGTGATTAATATTAGTTGAAGTAAATTGGTTTCATAAAAGCACAGTATTAAATGAAGCAGAATTACAGGGAAATTAGATTCATAGATGCAGTGTATCTCCAGTGCTTGTCCAAGCAACATTGCTTTTGGGTTTTGTGAGTTGGTGGCCTTTAATAGTAGTATATTAATGTTGTTAGTATGAAATTATTTTGGTTAGAGTTAAGGTATACCTGAAGTATATTTTTACAACGTTTTCACTAAATGCAAAATAAAAGTTTGGACTTTTATTGAAGAACAAGTTCTCAGTTGTCTGGGGTATTTAGCTCTCCTTAATGACTCATTCCCTAAGGGTCTTGAGTATTTGAAATTTTACCATATTTTTCGTTAATTCATATTTTGTTTGTTGAGTTCTAGTATAGTTCTAAATAAGCATTGTTTGTACTTATTTACAACTTTTCCTACAATTTCTCACCATTTATTTTGAAGTGGAAAACTAAGGACTGAATAGCTTTGCTACTTACATAAAAGTCTCTCCTCATTTTCTCCCACCTTTTGTCCTAGGGCCCATTATCCTGGAACCCATACTGTATCCGATGCCCTGGCAACCAACAAAACACTCTGGTCTTCTGAAGATTATAGCACTTTCAATAATGAAGTGGGCGGAGGCTGCTGGGCCCGAATCTTGAATCAGAATTATGTGAATGGCAACATGACTGCGTGAGCACATTTTTATAACAGTCTATTTAAATAGCGATACAGTGGTGTGCTGGAACCAGCTCAAATGACTTGGGAGAGGTGATTGTTAAATTTTCATTGTGAGCATCTCCACCTTGGGAACTGGCAAACGCTACAAATCAGGACTTGGTTTATTGTTTTGTTGACTGTGTAGAAATAAGAAAGTGATGGAGAAAATGGTAATAATTAAAGGTTAAACTTAAATGTGTTTTGTGCCAAATTTTTTTTTTTTACTGAAAAGCTGATTGTTAAACATTACCACCACAATCTTAGGTATAAGTGATCTAAAATTTGGTATAAATTAGCAGCTCAAAAGAAGAAAATATAAGACAAAATATAAATTAACTCCGGTTAAGTGAAAAGTATCAGAAGCAAGGGAAGAATTTTTTTGGTTACAATTTTTGACAGTTCTTGACTTTATTTTTTTTTTTCTGTCGAGAAGAAGGAAATATATCTAAGAGTTTTTAAAACCTTTGGAGTTGGAGAGTTTTAAGCTTCTACATATTTAAATTGCATCATAAGGTAGTTTTGATCTTTCTCATTTGGCAAACCAATCTTTCAGCACAATCGCTTGGAATTTGGTGGCTAGTTACTATCCGCAACTACCTTTTGGGCGAGATGGATTGATGACTGCTCAGGAGCCTTGGAGTGGGCATTATGTTGTAGAGAGTCCTATCTGGATTTCAGGTAAGCATCAGATTCCTACCTGTAATCCTCCTTCAAAGAGATAAAGTACAGTGTATTTAGAATAAATTTATGACAATAAATTTTATTGAAAAGATTTTATGTAATGTTACATACAGTCAATTAAAATAGTCCTTTGGCAGGCTGTCACATAGGCTTGCCGTCATGCTAGTTTCCTCAGTAGAGAGGCCTATTCCCTGCATCAGTGTAGATCACAACTCTTCCATCCTTTCTTATCTTTATGCTTCTGTTTCCTGTTACTCTTCCATTAGAGAATCCAGCCAGCTCCCTCAGGTTGAATAGATGCTGGTCACAAGCACCCAGCTTGGTTATTGTTGCTATCATTTTGTTTGAGTTGTTTTTTCTTAAGTATTGAGAAAAGTTAGAAATTTTATTTTAGATTCATAAGTATGTACTTTTTATTGACTCTTTTATTGACTTCTATATACTCAAGGTATAGAGGTGGGATATAGAACTAAAAGTTCAGGGAATAGAAAGTAGGTCCAGTTTGATTGATACATAAAATGGATGAAGGAGAAAATTGAAATGTCTGGATAAGTCAGCATTTGGTTGAGATTAGACTGTGAAGGGCTTTAAATGCTAAGCTAAGAAATTTCCCTTTTATCTGGGAGATTTATTAATAGAAAGTCAATGAAGCTTTCTGGGCAGGGAAATGATACAGCCAAAACCATGCTATAAGAAGATTAATAGTTGTGTGGAAATGGATCAGAGAGGGAAGAGACTAGAAGCTGGAAGACCAATTAAGAAGGTGCTGGAATAGTTTCAGAGAAGGTGATGGTGACTTGTAGTGGCTAGTAGCAATGTGAGTGGAGATAAGGGGAGGTAAGAGTAGATTTGACAAGTCTTGGCACTTTATTGGATAGGGGAAGGATGTTCTATGAGAAGGGTGAAGAGTCGAAGATTACTCCAAGGATGTAAACTTAGTTGCCTTGAAGGATGTTGGAGCCTTCGATAAAAATAGGGAAGTTTGGAGAGGGAATAGATTTAGGAAGAGAAATAAGGAATTCCGTTGTGAATTTGTGATGCTTAATGGGACTTCTGGCTGGAGATATCTAGAGTAATTAGGTTTAGAGATACATATGTGTGTGTGTACACATATATACATACATGCAGGTATATGTATATGCACACACATATGTATGTATGTATATGTGTGTACACACACAGTCATTTGCAGATATCATTGAAACTTTTCAAGAGGAAACAAGCACTTGCTGTCCTATCATTCATCAGAAGAGACAAACCGCTCATACATTTCGTCTCTAACCTCATCTGTACTACCACTTTACCTTCTGTGCCGAATATAGGTTCTTCCTCTTTAAAACAGTAGGTCTTTTCAGTCTGCAACATCAAAAATAACTTCTAATTAGCCGTCTTCTTTTAGGTGGACAAGTTTTACATTATAAGCATGTGGACATGTTCCAGCCATGGTTACCTTTTGCAGTATACCACACTACCTCTCACTCTATGCTAAATATGTTTACCCTAATTGTCCAAACTCCACATTAGAGGCATAAACATACCAGCTAAGTGTAATTAAAACAGGCAGAATTTAAGTAGGAGTCAGAATACTTGCTTTTTAGTTAAAATTCACCATAATACAACACTGATTGAATTTAGACTCAAAGGATAGGTTCTGAATGTGCCTCTGTTATGACTACCTGTGTAAAGTTGGGCAAATCATTTAACCTTTTCTGGCCTTAATTTCCTCATCTTTAAAACGAAGGGATTGGTTTAGCTGATCTTTTCTTGATTTAAATCAAGCAGTGGCCAGATTACCACTTTGAGTTTAACTTGTAATTAAGAAGTGAATAATTATACCTTTTTATTAATCACCTTCTCTGTAACTTTGTTAGGAACTAGGGATACAAAAATAGACTTTGATCCCCTCTCCCTAAGATCTTGGCCCTGCCATGGGGTGTGTCTGGGAGTGGCTTGAGAGCAAAGGCTTGCTAGGGGCAACTCCAGTCAGTTGATTTTTGATACATGATTTCTACATAAGTTGAAAACTAATTAAATCATAACCAAAAAAATATAGTTAATGCAGAATGATGTTCATCTCTTTTCTGAAACAAACCTGTTGAGCTTCTGTTTTTTAATCACTTTCTGCCTTTCCACAGCTCATACCACTCAGTTTGCTCAACCAGGCTGGCGATATCTGAAAACAGTTGGCCACCTACTTAAAGGTGGAAGCTATGTAGCACTTACTGATGGCTTGGGTAACCTCACTATTATTGTTGAAACCATGGTAAGATTTTTAAAATTGATTTAATTAACTGGTTGCTCTAGAGAGGATTAGTATTTATTGAAATAAAGTATTTTTGTTATGTAACTTTGTTTCCCACAGCAGCAGAAGCACTTCTAGAATGGTTTTCTTCATTTATTCTTCCTTAGACTTTCCCTTCAGTCAAGTTGATCTTATTGCTGTGCTCTAAATACATACCTCCCTGCCCCATACTTTGCTTTATATCCTGACCACATGCCTGGAATGTTCTTCCTTTCTACTAACTTAAATTCTATCTCTCCTTTTGATAACCAGCTTCCATCCTCTCTGCTCCTATAGAATTTCCTAGTAGACTCATGAGGTAGAATGTCTTGTATGAGGACAGCAAGGAAACCAGTGTCACTGGATCTCAGAGTATGTCATGGAAGACATATAAGAAGATGGGAAATGGAGGGAGGGGTCAAACAGAGGACTTAATATTTGATGCTGGAGGTGATAGGGAACCGCTGGAGTTTGCTGAGTAGGAGGGTAGATTAGTCAGACCTGAGGTTTAGGAAGATCCCTTTTGACAGTTGAGTGGTAGATGAGTTATCATGACAAGAGACATGAGGCAGGGAAACCAGCCAGTAGGCTACTGCAGTAGTCCATGTGTGAGGTGATGAGGGCAGTGTCAGCAGAGAGATAGGAGTATATGGAAGAGACGGCCTTAGATTGGATAGGAGGGGGTGCAAGGAATGAGAGACAACCTTAGTAATGTATTTTATGCTGCTTCTTTTACATGGATCATAAGACTCTCCTCATCTCAGAGGTGTATAGAGGAAATAAAACTCCATCCCTGACAAAGGATCCTCTATTAAATGGCATGACAGTTCGTCATCTGACCTTTGTTGTGAAACTGCTTCTTGAGGGAGCTCATTCCACTTTAATTGTTATACCAAGCTTCGGTTTGCCTCTCTGCCTTGCCCCCTGGGGTGGAGTAGGATAAATATAGTGACAATAAATTTGTTGTACTCGACAATGCTTCAGGCCTTTGAAGGCTGCTATTATATTTCTCCAGGCCAAACATTCTCAGTTTCTTTTTCCCATTTCAGTCCTGTATGACATGGCTTTTAGTACCTTCACCATTCTCTTCTTCTTTGGATCCTCTAAGTTTCAGTGTCCTTACTAGAATATGGCATTGAGAAGTGAACAGAATATTCCTGGACATATCTCCCTTAATGCCAGTTAGGAGAGCTGTCACTTCACACCACACTGCTGATTTAATTTTGTGCTCATATACAGGGAGGTTTAGTGAATATCAGCTGCATACTAACCAATCCCTCCCTCCCCTGCCTCCCCCCATAAATTCCTGTCTGGTTATATCTTTTCTATTCTGTAATTATGTAGTTGATTTGTTTGGAATCCAGGTGCAGAATTTTTATCTCTAATCCATATCATTATATTATGTTTGGCTAATTGTTTTACCTGATGATCCTTTGTGGATCCTGCTGCAGTTTATTCAGTTGATTAGTTTTCCATCCTGACCTTGTATCATCTGGAAGTGTGCCATCTATGGTATTATCCATCTTACTAGTAAAAATGTTGAAGAGCACAACAAGATCATTAATGGTAACGTGCTGTAGCCTGCTTAGAGTCTCTGCCCTTCTTTCAGTTTGCCCTTTAGGTTCTTGTGTTAATTCTTTTGAAATGTGTTCTGTAATTCTTGACTATGTGGTATCCGCAAGAGAATGCTAGTATTGAGAAACGCTTTCTTTAGGAGTATACATTTGGGGGAGATGACAGAGTTAGTTAGTCTGGAAAGCATTTTTCAATTAGGTAAGAAAAGTTAATTAATTGTTCATATCCTTTGACCAGAGGATCCATTATTGTTATCTTATATATGGGGATGACATAGACACCAAGAACAGTACTTACATATAAAGAATTTTCATAGCATTATTTTTTGATAACAAAACACTAGGAAGAAAAGTATCTTCTCATTGATTGGGAAATAGATGAATAAATTGTCATATATGAATGTAATGAATTATTCCTGTGCCATATGAAAAATTCAGAAAAACTTTAGTACTCTTCTGTGAATTGTTGAGAGAGAAGAAAGCAGAGCCAAAAGAACAATATACTTTACCGAGAAAATTTGAGGCTGTTTGCTGTGAGCTTCTCCTCTTTCCTACTCTGTATCTTGATAACAAGATACCTTGATGCTATTTCACATTGTCTCCATCTTGACTAAAGTCATCAAAGGCAAAGCAAGTAAAGATCTTCCTCTGACCCAGAGCCTTCCATCTCTTGCAGTGTGTCCTCTGAGGAAAGGAGGCAAGAGGGTGAGAAACACCTTCCCACTGGGTTGACACTAGGCAGCTTCTGCCTCCTCCTGTCAACCTGCTGTCCCAGCACCTCCATGAAAATGGCCTCAGGCTGCTGCTGAGCCTGTTTCTTGAGGGAGGAGGAAGAAGAAAGTCTGCGGAGGGGTCAGGCCTTCTGTCTCCTGCTAAGTAGTTTCCTGCCTAATCTTCAGCCTTCAGAAGCAGAAGACTTCTCTGGCCCTGCCGCCCACCCTCTCGTCCTCCAGATCACAGCCCCTAACCATAGATACACCCTCAGGGTTCTGTCCTGCACCTTCTTTTCTTCTTCTGTGTTGCTCCATTTGGTGATTTCATCAGCTCCCATAAATTTAATAACCATCTCAAATCTGCCTGACCTCCATTCTCACATTTCCAGCTGTCTTTCAGACATCTCACACTGCATTTTCAGTAGACATCTTAAACTCAATATGTCTAAAACAGAACTCATTATCTTTCCTCCTAAATCTTCCCTCTCTCCTGTTCTACCTTTCTTATTACTATAGAGAGCCATTCTCCTAGTCTACCAAGCTCACAACCTAGGAGTCATCCTGGATTTCTCATAATCTCTCTCCAAGTTGTCAAGACTTGCTGATCATCTTGGCAGCATCTCCTTTGGCCCCCTTCTCTCCTTGAATACTGTCCCCACTCTAGTGCAGGCCCTTGTTACCTCAAACCTGGATTATTGCAGTGGTCTGATGCAGGGAGGGGGTCTGTTTGCCTCAAGTTTCTCCCTCCTCCAGTCCATCCATCCTCCATTCAGTCATTGAAATGATTTCTCTAAAACTCAGATATGATCCTGTCCCTCCTCTACTTAGTAAATTCCAGGGGCTCTTGATTGCCTCTAGGAGCAAATACATTTGACATTTAAAGTCCTTCATAATACAGGTCCCTCCTTCCTTTTCAGTCTTTTTACACCTTACTCCCCTTCACAATCTCTTCAATCCTTCTGGCTATTTCACCAACAAAGCAAGTGAGGAAAGAGGGGAGAAAAGCAGTTCAACAAAACCAACAAACACATCAGCCAAGGCTACATGCAATGAGTGATTTACTCTTGAATATCTTTATGGCCATATATATACTTAACTGAAATGGATAAGCTAGTGTCTGTTAAAAATGAAAATTCATCTATATTTCATGTATATATGTGTGTGTGTGTGTGTGTATATGTACATATGTATGTGTGTGTGTATGTAATTGGGACTTAACTATTTTTTCATTGTTTCCATAAAATTGAGCTTTATTCTGAAGAAGCAGATACAAATCAACAGGAGATTAATGAAATATGTCTTTCTAGTGATTTTGTGACATTCTAAGATTTGGAACAATTAATATTTAACTATTTCTCCCCACTTCTTTTTCTTTTTAAAGTATAGCAGTAAAGACAGCTTGGAGTGGTAGAAATAGAACTGGAATTACAGTTGACTAATCCGTATTTGTCATTAACTAACTGTGGGATCATAGGCAAACCATTTAGCTTCTGAGCCACAGTTTTCTCATCTGTAAAATGGAATTGCTAACAGCTGTAGTGCCTAATTTGCACAGTAACTGTAAAGATCAAGTGGAATAATGTATGTAAAATGTAAACCTTACAGTGCCACACAAATGTCAGTCCTATTCTTTTTAAATTTTAAACAGGGGATGTCTAGTTAATTTAGATCTTATTTGAGATTGTTGGTATGTTTTTCCTTCCAGACGCATGACCATTCAAAATGCATAAGACCACCTCTTCCTTTATTTACAGTATCTGAGCAAACTGCAAGTTTCTATCTTAAGGGGTCCTTTGTAAGTATACATATGTATATACACATATAGTAACAGGTCAAATGTACCAAAGGTCATTCATTATCTATTGACTGTCTAATATTAGCCATCTTGCAGAGAAGCTTAGTATAGACAAACTGTCTTTTTTGTAATTCCATAAGAATTACAGGGTCATGTGCTTTGAAGTTTTTTTTGGAATTGTCTTGAATTTCTTAGGATGAACCCATTCATGAAAGGTTATCCTGAGAACTTTGTACATAAGAAGAGACAGAATTACTGCAGTTTTACACAGTCATGCATTTAAAAACTGAAAAAAAAACCAGTGTTTCTCAGACTCTGATTTTTTCTACAAGAACTTAAGTGAAATATATGTTACTCCTTAGAATTGAGCTTTTTTACATGGGAATTTTAGCAAAGTATTAAATAGGTTCTTTTGAGCTTTTTTGACCCCAAATCAGACCTATTTTTCTAAATTCCCCATGTCTGTGTTGCTGTTAAAATGGAGAAGGATGAGGGAGGAGGTTAGAAAAGGAAGAGGGCTTATTATGTCATTGGATTTCATAAGCACGCACTTTTGCATAGCTATCTTGCATGACTCTTGGCATCAGCAAACCCTTGGTTAATCAGGTATAATTAAAAAGATACTTATACTAAATAGGATTATGCATGAAAATTCTGTGAATGAAATCTTTTAAACCTTGACCTTGACTTTTTTAGAGATAGCTGGAATTTCATATTATTTCTGTAGAAAATGGAAAACCCCAGGCTCCTTATAAGTAGTAACATTCAAACAAAGGAGTTGTACCTTATACTTCCCCGTGTTTCTTTCTGGTCTTACAGACAGAAAAAAAATTACTTATGTCACTGTCACAGATTCAAACTGAGTTAAATTAGCTCTTCTTTATTTGCAAAAGTCCTCAGAGACAGAGATTGAAATCTGAGCACTCCAAACAAAGTTTATCATTTCATTGAAGGCCAGCTGTCTATATAATACTGATGCAAAATGGTTACATCAAATCCTACCTTTTACAACTTCTGCTTTGATTCTATCATTAGAGGTTCTGCATTGTCTTTTTCTATAGTTCAGAAGGAGTCGAGTGGAGAAAAGAATATCTTGTATTTTCCTTCCAGAGTTAAAGAGCTGGTAAATTTAGCATGTTTTGGCATTATTTACCTTTTGTTGTTGCTGATTTTGGAAATTCTAAGGCTGGCCTAGCCTAAGGAAAACTCTTACCTTTTTTTGATGTTTTTCTCTTCCCAGAAAGAATTAAGAACGCTACAGGTATGGTATACCAAGTTCGGGAGCAGAGCTGGGAATAGCTCTGTCTTATTCAAACAGCTACCTCCTCTGAAGGTAGGAATTAGTCATATTTTATAGAAAGCAGAACTCTTTTCAAGGCAAAACAGGCCTTTAAGTCAGTAGCTTTGTGTTCTGTCCTTTTCAAGCTAACAAACCATTTTGTCATTTTGAATCTCATCTACTTTCTCCGTTGATGAAATTTGACTCCCTTAGTTAGTCTTAGCACTGTCCTCTGCATGTAAAGTGTGCTTACAGTGTTTACTTTGACATAGTGTCTACCTGGAAACAAGCTTTTAAGGTGAATTGTCATAAAATAGATTGTTTTGCTGTTACAGCAAAGTCTTAATCAGGGCTTGTGTTCTGAACCAGAGATTGGGCATGAGGTCATAATTGTGACTAATGATTTATTACAAAAGCAGAGCTAGGAAAACTATCAACCTCTCTACTTTAAAATAGGAAGATTTTGCTCTAGGTCCTGTAAAATGGACATAAATTATTTTTGTGCATTTATTATAAAAGGAGGCCCAGTGAACGCCAATGCACATATAACACATAAAAACACAACTATCATAAATCTGACCTAAAGCTTATGCACTAAGTACGAAATATTTAAAGTAACAAATTCTGAGCAAACAATAGCATTTTATGATCTTTTCCACCTCAGTGAAGTCATAAAGATAGATATGGTTATAAAACAAGTAGAAGGGACAGGTTCTGAAGGGGAAGAGGGAAGGAGAAGGAGGGTGGGGGAGAGAGAGGGAAAGGGGCAGGCAGCAGGAAGGAAGAGAGAGAAGGATGGGAAGAGAGGGGCAGGAGTAGAGAAGGGAGGGAAAACAGAACCTACAGAGAAGGAGGGAGAGGGGCATGAGGGAGGGACAGAGAACATCTAGAGACACACACACACAGAGAAAGGGAGAGAGAAACACAGAATGTTCTACAGGAAAAAAGAGCACCAGACTTGGCCTCAGAAAATCTTGGTTTGACCTTGGTCAAGTCACATGCCCCTCTTATGAGTTTCATTTTCTTCCTTAATTGTCAAATCAGGTCAGTGATTGTTTTTTTTTTTTTAAGTGCCATCTCCTTACAGAGTTGCTGTGAGTAAAGTGTGGTGTGATTTATTCTTTTTATTAAGTTACAGCCACTTCCTTCTCCCTCCTTGAGTCAGGATTCTGTTTTGTCTCCCCTGATGGCTCTTCCCAGATCCTCTACACTTTTCTATGGTAGCATGTTTGATTCTTCCAAGTCTTCCCAGAGGCTTTAGAAGCCTTTTCTGATTTTAGCCTGTCCACACAGGAGCCCCTTTGGACTTAACCATTATTTTCTCTTTTCCTTTCAGGTTACTAATGGCACAGTCATGTTACAATTGGGTCTGGATGAAGTATATACTTTAACAACTATCACTACAGGTCAGAAGGGCAGTTATCCTATTCCTCCAGAATCACAGCCATTTCCATCTAGCTATAAAGATGATTTCAATATTCGTAAGTTTTTAAAAAAAATATCTTAATATAATCTTTATTTTTAGAATCAAATCAGGTGCTGTACACCAGTTTGTTTTCGTCATGAAGTGTATGTAAAATCTCAATCATAAATGGGTTAATCCTCTAGGTTTTTTTTTTAATCTCTTTGCTAGGGTAAAGTTGCCCTTAAGCCTTCATTGAAGATTTCCAACCTTCTTAGTTTTGAATACATATTTGACTAGATGATGCATGAATGTTATGGCCAGGGGTTCTTATGGGACTTGGCTATTATCATTGGCAATAAATTAGTTGAAAAGTATTTATTCCTGTGCCAGACACTGTGCTCAAGGTGCTAAGGATCCAATAAAAGATTAAAAACAGCCTCTGCCCTCAAGGAACCCACATTCTATTGGGGAGACAATGTGTACAAGATCTCCAAAGAGTAGTTGATCTCAAAGGGGAGAGCAATATCATGCTGGAAGGTCTAGGAGAATTTTCCTGGCCCAGGTGAGATTTAAGTAAAGCCAAGAAAACTAAGAGGCAGAGATAAGAAAGGAAAACATTGCTGACTTAAGGGAATGACCAATTCAGAGACACACAGATGGGTGGGACATGGAGCACTGAATGGGGAAAAGTGAACAGGCCAGTGTAGCTGGAGTGTAGAGCGTTGGGGAGGAGTAAAGCCTAAGAAAGTGTGAAAGGGAGGAGAGGTCCAGGTTACACAAGGATTTAGATGCCAACAAAGGATTTTATATTTGATGCCTGAGTTAATAGCCACTGGAATGTATTAAGTAGGTCAGTTCTACACTTTAGAAGGATGACTTGAGCATCTGAGTGGATGGTGTATTGCAGGAAGAGACTGAAGGCAAGGAGACCTAAAAAGAAGATAATCGTAACCTTCCAGACCAGAGATGGTAAGGGCTCCAACCCAAGTATGGGCCAGGTGAGCAGAGAGAAAAGATGCTTGGGAGAGTGCTGTGAAATAGAAAGGCTAGACCATATACGGTGGGGACATTGGTGTGGTGTAGGGAATGATGGGTTAGTGACCTTAGAAAATAAGGAGAGACTTGGACTTAGGAAGGAAGAGGTTCTCCACCCTCAGAAACAGAGGGCAGTAAGTATTGTATGTCTTACATATGAATGTATATGTCTGTGTGTGAGTATGATAGTAGGTATCTGAGTATATGTATATGTATGTATACACATGTCTGTGTGTATAGGTCTAAAATGTGTGTATGTGTAGGCACTTAATAGATCTAGCCTTCCTAGGGGAGGGAGGTAGAAAGGCAGGAAAAAGAACACAGTAAAAAGTGCACAGCAGACAACAAAAGAAAACTTACAAGGAAGCAGAGAAAAGATGCATGGTTCCGAACATGATGTGTAATATTGGAAATGGAGATTTATTGCTGTGTATTTTGAATCCTCTCTTGCATTCTGCTGTATGTGGCAATGCTTTTTTTGTCTTACTTTGTATTTGTTTATAATGTTTCTTTTTCTTTAAGTATATTTAAGTCTAAAATAAATAAATGAAAGAAAAAAATAGAAAGGACAAGATTTTATGTGGGGTGAGTGAGAATGAAGAGTCCAGATGATACTCAGGTTGTGTACCTGAGTGCTGTTGTGAGGCCATTAGGAGAAATTCTGCAGCCTTTGGACTCCTTGTCCAGGATGTCCTTAGTTGCAAAATTGTTTCCTTCAGGGTGTGTCATGATGGAAGCCCAGCTATGACATTCACAAACGCTCAGGAAAGCTTAGTGGTTGCTATTGAACAACTATTTAGATGCAGCCTAGTTAGATTAACTTTCTAAAAAGTGACTTGGAATATCTTTGGAAGAATTCATTAACCCAGATTTTCTGTGTAGAGGTTTAACTTGTTGTTGAAGTTCTACTGTGCCAGAAGCTGTTTTTATCTCATCTCTGAAGCCATGAGGCTGTTCTGAGATGTTAGATCTAAAACTGATGCTGTTATTAATTAGCTCTTAAAGCTATGAAAGTTAGAAATCAAAGGTAATCCCTGAAACCATCTTACAGTATTTCTGTGAGACCCAAATAAGGTCAAGAATGTGAAGACTTTGACAAATAAACATTTTCATATAAATGTTGTTAGAATTGCTGTTCTGTAGCCTTTAGCAAGTACGAAAGGCTCTCACGGATGGAGCATGAGACAAAAACTTCATTATATTCATTTTCAAAAATACCAAATACCAACCCAAAGTTCTAGCTTCTAAGTTCTAGTTCTTATTTTCTTTATAAAACCTAAAATTTTTGCAAGGAAAAGTACTATGAGAAGTACATTTAGAAAACATAAGAAACACATTGTGATTGTCTTCCAGTACAGGAAAAGAATGTGTGATTTCAAAAAATAGGTTGTTATATAATATTTACTATGTTTAATCCGTTATGTAGAAAATAATAATTGTTAGATCTCTATTGATAGGGAATTTGAAGCCCTGGCTAATTTGTGTGTGTGTACGCACAGACACACATATATATTTATACACATGTATGTATGCATGATTTAGTTGAAAACATATGCATGTTTTAGTTGAAAGATTTTTTTTAAAGTTGCTCCATGAGTGACTGGAAATATAAATCCAAAGTAATATTGTAAACAAAATACAAAATGGTGATTTCTTACTTTCGAAACAGGTAATCCACCTTTTAGTGAAGCTCCAAATTTTGCTGATCAGACAGGAGTATTTGAGTACTTTACCAATCCCCAACCCTCAGGGGACCATGCCTTCACCTTACGCCAAGTCGTCACTCAGCGACCTGTCACTTGGGCCTTTGATGCAGATCAGACTATCAGTATTATAGGAAATTACCACTGGTAAGTAAATTGGGACTACAGGTCCCATTTTGAGGCAGTTTCAACATTCAATCTTGTATTACTATGTAGTGGTTGCTAAATGTCTGTTTGATAGATTTGTATTCTCATCACTTTTGGCAAACTACATTTCCCTCTTTGGACTTCAGTTTCCTCATTTATAAAATGAGGAAGTGAAATTGGACAGTCTTTAAGATATTGGAGTTCCACTAATTCATTGTTGGTGGAGCTGTGAGATCATCCAACCATTCTGGAGAATGGTTTGGAACTATGCCCAAAGGGCTACAAAAATGTGCATACCCTTTGACCCAGAAATATCACTACTAGGACTGTATCCCCAAGAGATTATAA
>CM053774.1:54679049-54728890 GCA_028658325.1 Potorous gilbertii | reverse complement strand
GAAAGTATATGTCGAACCTATACAGAATTGTATGCTGTCATGGGGAGGGAGGGGGGTAGGGGGGAAAGGTGTGGGGGTATAAAATCTTAACTTTAAGGAAGTGATTGTAGAACATTTATAAATAAATAAAATAAATAAAAAAAGATATCGGAGTTCCTCCCTCCTTTGATCCTCTGATGACAAAATTGCAAATTCCATCTTTTTGAAGAGAGAGAGCCCACTGTCATTCTTCCTCATTGTTCAGCTCCATGAGATGTGAAAGTGAGCGAATCCTAGAATGAAATGTAACTTCTGAGTCATTTGATAGTGAGGTTATATGTGCTTACAAGTTACACATGTTTTAGATACTGTAAATCACATTTTGTAGCTATAGGTCTCAGATTGCCATCTGCTGGATGACTTTTAGGATTGTATTGATAATTCCTGTTGTGGAATTTAAGATGAAATACTGTCCTTGTCCAGCAAGTGGCATTAGTAAGAGGCAAAACAGCTTTTATAGTTGGATAAGTATTACAACTTAGAATTTTACCCATCACATTGAGTCAAGAGTTGTCTTCTCTGCCTATTTTAATATCAAATCAGAGAGATGTAGTGTAACTCTGGAGTGAGGAAATATAGGTTAAGACTTTTGACACCAGTATTGCTTCTCTGTGGTCACAGGTATTTCCAAGTGAATGGATAGGATGGTTCTGTGTTGGATTTTGATACGTACGTGTTCTTGGGTCAGCCCTTCTGGGAATTTTAAGCGCTTTGAGGGAGAGAAGAGTATATAATCTTTCACCTTTGTGTCCCTAGTGCCAAGCTCTGTGCCTTATACCAGCAGCAAGTCCATCAGTAAGTCAGCTAGTCAGTGAGCATTTATTAAATACTTATTTTGTGCCAAGGACTGTGCTAAGTACTGGGTACTTACTTACTAAGTACTAGACAGTTGGAGTAAGTTAGGAGTTATATCAACAAAAAAATTTGAGATTCTTTATTCAAAATAGTGTAAGTTTCTGAAACAGTGAATTAAAAACTAATCTTTGCAGGTTGGGAAAGGATTCAATTTGAGGCCACTAATTTGATCCACAGATCTTTTAATGAAGAGTTTATTGCATAATCTGACATTTGTTTTTTCTATTCGGATAAAAAACACTATTTGGAATAATAACATCATAACTGAAAGGAAATTCCTATTTAATAAACATGTATTAAGCACCGGCTTTGTGTGGCAGCTAGGTGGTACGGTGAATTGAGGGCTGATTCTGAACACCAGCCACCTGTGCCTGTAGTCAGTCCTTGAGAGTAAGGGTGCCCACCTCAGAGGATTATTGAGGGAATCAAAAGAAGTAATAAAGTGTGTTCCAAAAGTTGGAATATAGTTTTAAGCTGATAAAGCTTTAAAATTGCCTCCCTACTTTTGGAACACTGGATATATAGTGTTCTGTTGTGTAAGTGCAGCTGATAGATGGTAATCCTTGGATGACCTGCAGTTCATCACAGCACTTGAAGCTTTCCCAGCTAGAGTAGAACCTTCTGGGGCTTGAGGTCCAGCTGCCATGGCTTCTTGAGTCTAGGGCAAGAGTGGAGAACCTGTGGCCTAGAGGCCACGTGTGACTCTCTCAGTCCTCAAGTGCAGCCCTTTGACAGAATCCAAACTTCACAGAACACAGAATCCCTTTGACAAAGGGATTTGTTCTGTAAAAGTTGGACTCAGTCAAAAAAGGCCACACCCAAGGACCTCTAGGCCTCAGATTCCCCACCCCTGTAGGTTCACCTCTTCATTGCAACAAAGCGCCAGCGTAGGATTTCAATGTTATGGAAAGGACTGCATCCTTGTTTTAAATCACAGCACATGAAATGTTTCCTGTTATAGATAGGCATAGAAGGAATGTATTTTAGCCACAGGCAGAAGGGGGCAGGGTAAGATAAGGAAATTTGGTTTCTGTGTAGAGTACATCAAGGGAAATAACATGAAATCAGGCTGGAAGGATGAATTGAAGCCAAATCGGTCCTTAAATGGCAGGCTAAGAAGCTTTTTACCTTCTCAGCAATATGGAACTACTGAAGATTTCTGACCATCAGAATTACATGGTCAGCTGCTGCTTAGAGGATCTATAAAGGAGGAATTGGAAAGAGAGAATGAAGACACTAAGACCAGTGAAGAGGTTATTATAGTAGTCCCAGGCAAGGGCTTAGGGAACATTTAATCCGGCATCCTTCCTCTTTTATATGAGAGAGTGAAGGCCCAGAGACATTAGATAAATTGTTGAAGACCACTCGCTAAATTGGCAGAGCTGAAACTAGAATCTCATATTTCTTTACTCCAGTCAGGGGTTATTTCTTCTGTACCAGGATAATTTCTGGCAACTAGGAGTTGCTTTTCTTAAATGTTTGCAAACCTATAATAATATCTTAATATCTTAAAATGCATGTAATATTTTAAATGTTTGTAAGCCTGTAATAATACAGTCATAGTTTTGGAAAAGATCATAGACCTACGGGGGTGGACCACCTGCAGCCTCATGACTGTGGCCTTGAAGCTGCAGGTTCCCCACCCCTGATTCCAGTCCATCATCCCACTCTGTGCACCTCTCTGTGATAGCTCCTCAGTCCACTTCTAGTGTTAAATGGGGAACTCAGGATCTGATAGCAGTCCATTCCATTGTTTTCACACATCTACTTTATTATTTGTGGTCCACAACATTACAAAATATATATAGGAATATTACACAGTAACTTTTCGAAGTAGAAATAGTAACTTCCTTATCCGGATGATGAAGAGGTTGAATTGTAAGGTCCTTTCCAGCTCTAACACTCCAAGATCTGTGTCCTAATATCTCTACATACAGAGGACTCCAGAAGCACAAATCACAGTTGAATCCTCCTCAATTGCCTTCCTGCCTTGAGTTTCTTCTACCTTCAGTTATTATTGCCATATTCTTTCTAAAATACGACTTCCATCATTTCACTTTCCTGCTCGGGAGCTTACAATGACTTCATTGCCAACCATGTCGACTCTTAAGCTCCTATTCTTGACTTTCAAGACTGTCTCTGGGGTGGTCCCTTGCCAGACTTTCCTCAGCTTCCCAACTCTCTTCCAGTCACATAGTTCTACCTCCTGCATAGGCCACATTACTCATTTATGTAGGACAGCTGGGTGGTGCAGTGGATAGAGCACCAGTGTAGGAGTCAGGAGGACCTGAGTTCAAATCTCACCTCAGACTTGACACTCACTAGCTGTGTGACCTTGGGCAAGTCACTTAACCCCAATGGCCTCATCCTGATGAATATCTGGCCACTGGATTCAGATGTTTCTGGAGAAGTGAGGCTGGTGACCTGCACAGCCCTCCCTCACTCAAAACAAAGTCAAGTACAAGTCATGTCATCATTTCTCTGATGGCATGGTCTTCTTTGGCAACGAAGGACGAACACACACACTCATTTGTGTGCCTGTGCCTTTTCCCCTACCATTGTCCTTGCTTTGAATACCATTGTTTCTCTCCCATTATGTAAATGCTTTTCCTGTCAAGATATGGGTTATATCCCACCTCTTGCATGAAGCCTTTCTCAGACTTAATCCCATACTGATTTCTTCCCACTTCAGTACTCTGTTCAATAATTTCAGGGAACAAACTTTGCAGAAAGGCTGATGTGCTGTGTTGCATTTGTACCTATCTCATTAGCACCCAACAGAGTGGTGAGCAAAAAGTAGGTTCTCAGTAACTGATTATTGATTTGATTAAGTTAGGTTACAGTTTGTTGCAGGCCAAACAACATATTTATTCCAATGTAAATGTCACTCAGTATCTTGAGTACCCTAGGACAGCCCTCCAAAGTGCCACATGCCTCTGATGTGTAAGAATTTATACCAGAAGTTGGCTTATGGTATTACATACCTTTAATTTGTCCTACTGAGGAGCTCTCAGGCTTGGGAATTCTGAGTTGTGGTGGGCTGAAACCAATAGGGTGTATGCACTAAGTCCAGGACCAGGATGATGAGCCCAAGGGAATGGGGGCCATCAGGCTGCCAGAAGAGGTCAGAAATGGAATAGATCAAATCTCCTCTGCCAAATAGGTTAAATTTGGGCCTGTAGCCCCTCCACCATTAGTGTGGTCGAGGTAGGAGACACAGGCTTTCTTTAAGGGAAAAAATAATTTTCTTGATCAGGAAGCACTGTTGATTTTGTTGCTTCTTTCCCAGGAGCGTCATAGACTGGTAAAGAAAAAAGGGCCAATTTTTTCAATTGTTGGATGGAGAAGGAAGTTTAGGGTGCTTTTTTGCAGTTCTGCTTAAGTAGATAAAACCTCATTTTCTAGAAAAGTACCACCAGTTGTAAGAGTTCTTCATTTTCAGCAGACTATCCCCTTCTGTGGTTCAGCTTTCATAGAGTACCCACAGAGTAATTTTAGCACTTTGAGTAACTTTAACTGAAGTCATGTAAAACTTTCCATCTTGTTAGCAATCATTGATTGTAATCAGATTGGCAGCCAGAAAATTGCCTTTCGTTGCATACATCTGAGCTCTGCAGCCTGAGTATCAAATTTACTTAGTTTATTGGCTGATAGGTATTTTTTTTCTTTTGCTTTCATCAGCATTACAGAGGAATTATGACTGGAAGAGTGAACTGCACTCTCTTCTATTTCATCCATTATCTATAAAAATTCCTGATAAATGCTGAATCCAGAATCACTTATTATGGGTTGTGCTATGTGAGGCAGAAAAAAAATTGTAAGGTCTCTCTCCATTTAAATAGAAAGATGAGTTTATTGTGCTGCCTATGTTACTTGTGGTCCTTTTACACATTTTCTGAGTAGCAGGAATGAAGTAGGGAATGTGGAGTAGTTAGTTGATTAAATATGGTTTCTTCCCAGTAGGTTTACAGGGTAGATAGCAAATAGAAATTTTTTTATCCTAATGCATACGCTTTTAATTGTGAAAACTAAGATTGCTTTTGTCACAGAGTTGTGGAAAGCCATGGTTGGATAGAGCTGAAAGGGACCCTAGAGTTTATCTAGTCTAGTCTCCTTATTTTACAGATGTAGAAGCTGAGACATTAGCTTTTCTGGAAAGTACTCTTTTCCCCTAATTATTTATTGTAATGTTGAGGTGATTTTTTAATTGCAATTTCAGTTTGAAAGTGCTACCCTAATTTAATTTTCTTCTAAATAGAATGGTCATTTTCAGTGTGTGAATGATAATTCCAGTGCCATCACCCACATACCCAAGGTGCCTGGAATACGATGGGAGCTTAATAAATGCTTGTCTATTGACCAGAAGAAATTCTGAGAGCTAGAGAAAACCCCCCACTTCATTCTGGTTCCCTACTTTCATTCTTGTCCAGCTTACTCAGAATTTCATTACAAAAATATCACTTGCTTGCTCCTAACCTCACAGTTTGGAAGAGTTTTTAGTCATTAAATAGTATATGAATTAATTTCAGAGGAAATAAAATTTGGTTTTCGATCGTTCACACAGAATTGAATAAACTGATTGCAGCCTTGTAGTTTTCTTATCTTTTTGGGGATATGTTTCATTGATGTCTTTTTAAAAAAAATACCATTTGACTCATTTCTTACCCCCTTCTCTGATCCCTCTGACCCACCTCCCACCTTAAAGTTGAACTTTTCTTTGTAAAGAAACAATGAAGCAAAAGTACCCCAAACATTGATCTTGTCTGACAGCAGAACCAATATTTATCCCAGTCGTCCCCCCAACACTCTGCTCAAAGGTAGAGGTTATATTATCATTTAAAAATATATTTTGGGAAAATTAGTGATGAGATTCATTTTTGTATTGTTTATAAGGAGGAAGGGGACAGGAAGTTAATGAGCATTTATGTAGTGCCTACTATGTGCTATAAGTATATATAATATATAAGTGCTTTATGATTGTGTCTCATTTGATCCTCAGAACAACCTTGCAAAGTAGATGGTATTATTATGCACGTTTTACAGTTGAGGAAACTGAGGCAAACAAGTTAAGCGACTTGCCAAGAATCTCACCGGTAGTGAGTGTTTGAGGCCAGATTTGAACTCTGGTCTTCCTGGAACCAGGTCGAGCATGTTAGCTGCCAGTCAAAGCTTTGTTTCATGGTCCTAACCCAGACCTGTACAACTTGGCAGTAGGTAGGGGCCAAAATTAAAATGAGCTAAATTTCTTCAAGGCCTCAGGTTTTTAGTGACTCCCTTTCTAAGTAAAGGTACAGTTAATGATTAAACTATTTTGCAAATGAATCATGTTTTTTAAAAAGGGAAACTTCAATTAATATCAGTTAATTGCACTTAATACTTAAGATTTTTATTTATCATGAAATTATTCCTCTCAGACTAGAGATAGACTGACGATGGTTGCCGCAGGTCATGTGACAAACAGGCGAGAGTGCGCAGTGGCAACCCATCTGCCAAGGTACATGACGGGCACAGTAGTGACTAGTGGAAAGCGGGGTAAGCAGGGCACCTTTATTTTGCACCTTCTGTGTTTTCTGCGGGCCACCCTAAATCCTTTGGTGAGCTGCAAGTGGCTTGTGGGCAGTATGTTGTGCAGGCCTGCCCTACCAAAGAATTCTTTACCAGTGGTTAGTCTCCTGTTGGGGATCCTATCCAGAGCAGACTCAACTTTTTACCCAGGATCTGTGTACTTTTACCTTTTTCAGAATGTTAGAACTTACTCGAGCTAGAATCCATGGTATCCTCCTTATCACAATGAGGCTTCATGGAGGACTTGCAAGGCTGTCTTCTACTAGTTTTTTACTTTGCTTCTGGACTTAAGTTTAAAGGTAAATACTTCCTTTAGGGACCCATTAATAGAGACAATAAATTAATTTGATTTGCTTCATACGAGAAACTGTAAAAACTAAAAGAGCAGAGGAGTCCTGGTCCCTAGTCCTCTTGAGGTAGATAGGTAGCGTGGTGGATAGAGCGTCAGACATTAAGAGGGCAGATCCTGCCTCAGATATTTATTTGGTTCTGTAATCTTGGACAACCACTTAACTTGTGCTGCCTCGGTTTCCTCATCAATAAAATGAAGATAATAAAGGAACCTGTCCCGCAGGGTTGTCAGGGCGAAATGAGGTCATCATGTATGTGGAAAGCATTTTGAAGATCTTAAGGTGCTATGTAAATGTAGTTATCCTTTCTACATTGTGCATGTTGTGGGGTGACACACCTGCCATCATCCCTTTGTATCAGAAAAGAGGTCTGAAGTTTTTATTTTTCTTTTGTGAGGTATTTATACTACTTTACTGTAAAATTTGGGTTAAGTATTTGGTCGTAAACTCTATGTTGTCTACTGGTGTTCATATGTCATCTGTAGCTTCCTCAAAACTTTCCCCAAATTCTCATTTAATTTCTTGAGCTGACCTGGCATATATTGAAACTGTGATAGGGAAAGTTGTGATTGGAAGGGATAACTATGTCTGTTAACTATTCCTATTAGTAGTACAATTAACTACTAAATGGCATTAACTCTTAGAAAAATGCCACTTCTCCTACTCAGTATAAAGATAGAAGCAAATGCTTACATAATACATTTAATTTCTACTTAAAAAATATAATTTTGGTGGAACTAATAGACAATTTTGTTCCCTAGGAAGAATCTTGTAATAAGTTGTGATGTCTACATAGAGACACCAGATACCGGTGGTGTGTTCATTGCTGGAAGAGTAAATAAGGGTGGGGCAATCATTCAGAGTGCCAGGGGAATTTTCTTCTGGGTTTTTGCAGATGGAACTTACCAAGTTACAAAAGATCTTGGTAAGTAAATGTTTGTATGTCCCTTGATAAACAACTGTTTATTGACTGTTGTTGCCAAGTTGTTTTAGTCATTTCTGACTCTTCGTGATTCCTTTAGGGGTTTTCTTGTCAAAGATCCTGGGGTGGTTTGCCATTTCCTTCTCCAGCTGTTTTTCAGATGAGGAAACTGAAGCAAACATGGTAAAGTGACTTGCTCTGAGTCACACAGCTAGTAATGTCTGAGGATGGATTTGAACTCAGGTTTTTCTGACTCTAGGCTGAATTTAGCATAGTGTCCGGCACATGCTAAGTGTTTTATAAATGTTTATTCCACCCTATTTTTTTTTTATATTTATGTTCCCCTTCAGGAATTTCAGTCTAGATAAACTGACCTTGCAATTCCTCTCTTAGAATGTCCATTCATTCTCCTATCTCTTTGCCTTTATAGTGGCTGTTCCCAATAGCTAAAATGACCAGACCTCCTCTGCCCCATAAAACTACTTGTTCCCTTCAAAACATTTAGAGAGAGCAAGGGATAAAAAAAGGTGGTCAGCCCCAATGCTATACTGTTACCCGGTACGCTACTATTAACTATATTGTTTTGTTACTAATAATATCTGATAGTTCTGAGATCTGATTGAAAGCCTCTGATTCATTAGGTAGACACCCCCGCCCTTGGAGAAGACTGGTCGGATATGGACATATGTTACATAGTCACCAAGTCAGACAATCAATAAGACTTTTTAAAGCACCTATTAGGTTCTTGGTATTTTGCTAGACCTATAGGTTGAGAAGGTGTGTTTAGATTGTTATTTGCACTATGAGGAAATATTCACCTTAATGAAATTAAGTGTCCTTTGAAATGTTTAAGTAAAAGGTGTATTTGATGGAATTCATGTATAGCCAAAAGCCACAATTCACACTCCCTTCCTGTCCCTGTCCTCCCCTGGTGCTACTCATGCCCCCCACTACCTCCTTCCTCCCCCAGTCTCCTGCTCCTAGGCTGAATAATGGCCCAAGGTGGTCTTGTGATCATTGTGACTATTTAAGCGCCTGTTGGAATTAACCCCTTCATTAAAATCCCAAAGGAATGCCTCCTCCTTGAGCAGATTGAAACCTGTACAAAATCAGACTACCTCAAGTGAAGATATCAAAGTAATAAGCACAGAAATAAATCTAACTGAATAGTTAAGACTTTTGAACAGAAGACATTTTTTATTCTTTTCAGAAGACATTAGTTTCTCTGTAAAAAAAAAAAAGCAGAATTAGAATCAGGGCTAGAGAGACAGAAGAGAAAGTAATAGAAGAACAAATTTTAAAACACCAAATAAGATTAGAAGGACATATGAAATTGAATACCAAACTTGAAAATTGGACATGAAGAGATAATCTAAGAAATACAGGTCTTCCAGAAAGAAAAAAGAAATCAAGTGAAAGAAAGCCCAAATACCATACCAAAAGAATAGTGGCCAAATACAGATTAAGAATATTCATAAAGGATCTCTCATATTTAGCTGCCAACACATACTAGTAAAACTTCAGAACTTCCAAAGGGATAATTTATAAACCTAGATAAAATGATAACAGTGTTCATTTGGAGAAACAAGAAAGATCTAGGCAAGGCATATGATGGATAAAAGGCAGAAACGAAAGGTCATTCACACTTCTTGACCGCAAACTAGATTGTCATGCAGCAACCAACTAAATATTTTGGTATTGGTTAAAAGAGAATTGATAAATGGTTCAGACTAGACAAGGGAGAACCAGATTAACAAAATCAATAAATTAGCTAACCTGATGAAGAAAAATAGCAAGGGAGAACCAGATTAACAAAATCAATAAATTAGCTAACCTGATGAAGAAAAATAGCATGAAAAATCAAATTAGCCAACATCAAATTGTCAAATGGACAGTAAGCAGAGAGGAAATAAAGTGTAACATACAATTATACCTCAGAAAATTGAAAGTTCAAATGAAATTGATAAATATCTACAAAAATATAGAAAATCCATGAATTGTGTTTTCAATATATATTAGGCCCCTCCATATCACTTCTAAAGCAACTAGAAGCCAGAAGAAGGAACTTTACTTATTCACCTTGCGTACCTAAATGCTTAATGTTGAGTTGGTACTCTGGATAAATTTGATTTTTCTCCCAGCTAACTGTCAATAACTTGAAGGCATTGGAAGTATTTGTTAATATTTCTGTATCAAGTTATAAATCTATAAATGAAGCTAGTTAATCATTTCATGAGGGATCATTCCTAAAGGCAAGGATTAAATGTCTTAATAAGATCCCACCCTGACGCGTGTTTCTGTGATTTAAGTCAGAAAAAAGTAACCTAAATAATCCATCCATATGCTCTATTTTCTTTTGCAGCTAGAACGTTGATAATGAAGAGAGGACGTGCAGATGTCAAGTCTGGAAAATGGTATACCCTTACTCTGAATATTCAAGTAAGTCATGCTGTTCCAAGTGCTCACAGCCAAAGCATTCTTGTGTAACAGTAATAGCTAACATTTATGTAGCACCTATTACATGCTAGATAGTTTTGCTCAGTACTTTACCATCATGATCTCATTTGCTCCTCACAGAAACCTTAGGAGATAGATAGGTGATGTTGTGATCCCCATTTTACAGACAAGGAATCCGAGGCAGAAATTACGTGACTTGGCCAGGGTCCACAGCTAGTATTTGGACTGAGGTCTTCCTGACTCCGGGGCTTTATGCACTGCACTACCTAACAGTCAGTAGCATCTCTTTATTACTTGGATTCATTCCTTATTTTTGCCATCAAAGAGTAACCCTGGTAGAAGTAATAGGAAGCTGAGTAAGCTGCCTAGCTGGGTTGGTACAGGATGGCTGCTGTACATTAGTCAACCTTGACCCCCAGGATGTCAGGGAATAGCTTAGGGCCTGTATGTGAGTAATTTTACAGATGATGCTATTTTTTAGCAGAAATTTAATTTTTTTGCATATCAAGGTACTACATGTTGACTGAAAGTAACTGGGGGTTTATTTTTCCAATTTACACTAATTATCGCAGTGAACTTTCAAGTCATTAGTTTCTAAAAATGGAGGTAGCAAAGATCTTGTGTTAAAACTGGTTTGCACGGGGAGTTTACCTTGAGAATCATGAGTAGTCTTTCAGGAAGCATGGAAAGGAGTTTAGAATAGGGGATATGCTACCATGACATTAACAATGTCTTCTCGTCTTCCTGCTATTACAGTAGCACTTACTGTATGTCCCAGGTATAGTGCTAAACACTTTGTAACTATTTTATTTTATTTGATGCTCACAACAACCCTAAGAGGCAGGGTTATCATCCCCATTTTATAGATGAAGAAACTGAGACAAACAGAGGTTATGTGACCTGCCCAGGGTCACCTTGCTAGTAAGTATTTGAGGCTGGATTTGAACTGGCTTTTTACCAGTAGGATAACACAACGATGATTCTTTGATTATGGCAACCCATGAGGAAAAAAAGGAAATTACAGTGACTCACAGTCTTCTATTTTAACAATAAGATTGTGTTCATTTTAAAAGCAGTTTTGATTTTAGGTCTATTGTATATGCAGAAAGTCTTAAGAAAATTATTTCCTGTGATAATAGTGAAAGTGGCAAAAAAGGGGGTAAAAGGTCTTGAGAATTACAGGCTTTAGACTCAAAATCTGACTTCTCTGTTGATACTCTAAATGTGAGCTCCTTGTCCATTTACTGGCAAGTGGATGTAGTGCTTTAAAAACTGAATCATATCAATCTTAACATTCTCACTAGGAAATCTAGATGAAAGGAGGCAGTTACATAGCTAGAAAGAAGTATGGCTCATAGGTTCTCCTTGGAGAGAGAAATTTTTAAAAAATGGATGAAGTTGGTTTTAATATCTGCAGGGGCAATAAGAGAATTCATTCTGTGGACATCTTGGTCATTTTCTTTTGTGGTGTTCATAAGTATTTGCAAAAACACCGCCATGAAAATGATTATAGCTTATGTACTATAACAGTCATAATCCTAGTCATATATAATACTAGTGGGCATTCATATGGCACCGAAAGGTTTTTGCAGAGCACTTTATAAATATGATGTCACTTAATCCTCACAACAACCCTGGGAAGTAGGTGGTGTTATTACCCTCATTTTACAGATGAAGAAACTGAGTCAGACAGAGGTGAAGAGAATTTTCTCAGGCTCACACAGCTAGTGAGTGTGATAGACTCTGAGCTTGAGTCTTCTAGATTCCAGGTCCAACACCATCCACTGTGCTATCTAGCTTCCTGCTGGATGTGCTGAAAGGATTGAAAAAATTGGATAAATTTGGAGGGCAAATCAATATGTATCTGAGAATAGGTGAAGATGGTAAGAAATCTATTTGAAAATAGGAGTCAGGAATAATGAATGAGAGAGGCTAAGACAAATAGGCTATTTAGAACCTTTTTGATTTCATATATTGTGATACCATGAAAACCATCTTTAAGAAAGGAATTAGTAGACATTTAACTTTGGTTTTTTGTGGAGGCGTAGAGATTTACTATTTTATTGGTATAGGGTGCTGGGGAGCAAACATAATAGCATTTGTGCTGCAACTCACAAGTTCTTAGGCTTCTGAAAGATTAAGTGATTTACCCAGGGTCACACAACCGTTATATATCAGTAGTGGGTTGTGAACCTAGATCTTTTTGCCTGCAAGGTCAGTTTTCTGTCTACTGTCCTGTGATTGCTCCCCAAAACTAAAATGACATCACAAAAATGAAATTATTTATATTTTAAGTGACAGGAAACAACCTGTTAGTGATGTGGGAGCTGTCTCCAGAGTTAGCTGTCTTTGTATGGTAAGGCCATTGACTTGTTAGAGAAGAAAAATGATAAAAATGTAGCGTGCAATTCAAACAGGTCAATCCTGACCCATTGAAATAAGTTATTGATAATGAAGAATTTGTTGTAGTATAATACATATGTACATAACATAATAGTTTCATATGGAATTTTAACAGTTTCCCCAAATAGAATATCTGGATAAACTCACCATCCATAGGGAAGCATTCTTTAATTAGGTCTCTGAGCTTATTGTACTTTATATACTGGCAGACAGCTTTGGTGAGTATATGTCTCCTTGTCTTATACCTCGTTTAATGTTGGTGATCAGAGAGATCAAAAGAGTCTAAAAAGTACTTTAGTGAGAAAGAACCTAGAAAATAAACTTTTACAGAGAAGGATGACAAAAGATTAAGAGTAATACCACCTCATAAAACAGAAATATTGTTTAGTAAAACCAAAACAAAGAAAGTTGGAAAGAGATGCATGCAGAGTAATCATGAGAGCATTTAAAGATCAGATGGAAAGAAAGAATAAAATAGAACAGTGCAAAAGATTTGCAGATTTAAAAAATATCAAACTTTTTTCACCGTGAAGGTCAAATACAGACATTACAGTAATACTACATTCTCAGATATCCTTAAAGAGGAGGTAAGTGAATAAAGGTAGGAAAAGCAGTCAGAATTACTAGATCAATTGTACCTAGAGAAAATCCATTCTCTACACATTTGTGGAGATATGGAGGGATCAATTCACAAAATATCCAGAGGAGAAGAAAGAATCTAGCTTTAGAAAGAAAAACCTCATCCATCATTAATACTGAAAAAGGTTGGACAACTGGTTAGAAAGAGATTCCAGGGGACCCTTTGCTGGCACTAGGTACAGCTGGCGCTGATGGGAACTCTGCTGCCCTTAAGCAGTTCTCAGTTGTAGTTCCAGGGCAGAAAGGAGCATTTGTGATAGGTCACAAAGGGAGCAGGGTACCTGGTCACAGTTCCAGGGCCAAGAGGAGCACTACTACTTGCAGCTGCAGCAAATCTGGGTGCAGACTAGGAATTCAATGACCATACCTCTTCCCAGATAGTACTATCTTGGAAGCACAGAAAACTTGTAGACCCCTTTAGAACTAGGTCTGAAAACAGCAGTACAAAAAAGACTGAAGCGAGGCATAGTGCTTTCTCCATCCATAGGTGAGTAGACACCAACTTTAAAGACACCATCCTAAGTTCAAAGTGAAGAAATGGTTGGGAAAATGAGAAAATACCCCCTGCCCCCCAAAAAGAAGTTGGTCATATAAAGTTACAACAGTGCCAGAGAAGACCAAGACATAGACATAGGAGAAGGAAATTGAAAAGAGCTAACAAACAAAGCCTTAAAGAAAAATGCTGATTGAACCCAAAGCAAGCAAGAATTCCTGGAAGAGTTAATGAAAAATTGAAAATAGTAGAGGAAAAATTGGGGAAAGAAATGAAAGTGATACAAGAAAAGTATAAAGAGAGATTTAACA
This sequence comes from Potorous gilbertii, assembly GCA_028658325.1. Lineage (NCBI taxonomy): Eukaryota > Metazoa > Chordata > Mammalia > Diprotodontia > Potoroidae > Potorous > Potorous gilbertii. The sequence goes on along the minus strand of CM053774.1, from coordinate 54,714,856 downwards.
GCTTGGTAAAAGGCACAGAAAATACTGGAGAAAATAATACCTTAAAAAACAGAATTGGCCTAAATGATAAGAAAAGAACTCCTTAGAAAGCAGAATTGGCCAAATGAACAAAGTTTGTATAAAAACTCATTGAAGAAAGTAGTTGCTTAAAAATTAGAATTGGGCAAATGAAAACTATTGACTCCATGAGACTTCAAGAAACAATAAAGTCAAAAGTATGAGCCTGTCTCATTGGAAAAACAAATGACCTGGAAAACAGATTAAGGAGAGATAATTTAAGAATTATTGGGCCACCTGAAAGACATGATCAAAGACATGTTCTTTCAAGAAATTATAAAGGAAAACTGTTTCATAATATCTTAGATCAGATAGTAAAATAGAAATTGAAAGAATCAATCCATTGCCATCTGAAAAATATCCCAGCATTAAAACTCCCAAGAATATTATAGTGAAATTCTGGGACGAGGTCAAGAAAAAAATATTTTTAAGTAGTCAGAAAGAAACAATTCATATATCATATATCATAATCAGGATCACATAAGATTTAGAGGCTTCCATATTAAAGGAAGAGAGGATTTAGAATATGATATTATGAAAAGCTGTGCAAAACTAAATGTGGTCCTTTAGGGGAAGAAATTGTTATGTGATGAAACAGAAAGCTTCTCCTGATGAAAAGACCAGAGTTGAATAGAAAATTTGACTTTAAAATAGAAGCTTCAAGAGAAGCAGGAAAAGGTAAAAATAGAAGAGTAATTATAAGGGACTTAAAGTTAAGCTTTTTGCATTCCTTTGTGGGAAGATGATAAATGTAATTCCTAAGAACTTTATATTAGTTGGAAGGAGTCTACATAGAAGTCATGGGTGTGAGTTAGTTATGTTGGGTTAATCTCCATCCTAAAAAATGTAAGGATGAGAAACAGGGATGCCCTGGGAGAAAGAGGAAGAGAGGGGTAAAATGGAGAAAATTTTCTTGCATAAAACATGTGCAAGGAAGAGTTTTTATAGTGGAAGGGAAGATAGGGTGGTGGGGATATGCAATGCTTGAACTTCACATCAAAATTGGTTCAAAGAGGGGAGAATATATGCACACTCTGCTATAGAAATAGATAGGAAAGGAAATAAGATATATGGGGTAGGGCAAGGGTGGTAATTAAAGGGAGGGCAGATTAAGGGATGCAGTGGTTAGAAGCAAAACTGACTTTTGAGGAGGGACAGGATAAAAAGAGAAGAATAAACAGAAGAAAATAGAATGGAAGGAAATCTACAGTTAGTAATCATAACTGATTGTGAATGGCAAATGCTAACCCATAAAAAGGAAGCGGATAGCGGAATTCAACAGTCTGTGTATACAGGAGGCACATTTGAAACAAAAAACACAGAGTTAAAATAAGGGGCTTGAGCAAAATTTATTATGCGTTAGGTGAAATAAAAAAGTCAGGGACAGCAATCATGGTCTCAAGACAAAGCAAAAGTAGAAATCAACCAAATTAAAAGATAATCAGGAAATTGTATTTTGCTAAAAGGTACTATAAACAATGATAAAATATTTTTACAGCAAGTTCCTCTGATAAAGACCTCATTTCTCAAATATGGGGTGAATTGATTCAGATTTATACAATTAAGAGTCATTTCCCAGTTGATAAACGATCAAAGAATATGAATGGATAATTTTCAGAAGAAATAAAAGCTATCTATAGTCATAAAAATGCTTGAAATCACTGTTGACTAGAAAAAAGAAAATTAAAACAACTCTGAGGTAATCACCTCACCCCTTATCAGAAATGACAAATGCTGGAGGGGATATGAGAAAATAGGTACGTTAATGAACTATTGGTGGAGTTGTGAACTAGTTCAACCATTATGGAGAACAATCTAGAACTATACCCAGAAGACTATAAAACTGCATATCCAACAATGCCCTCACTAGGTCTTTATCCCATAGTGATCAAAGAAAAAGGAAAAGGACTTATATGTACAAAAATTTTCATAGCAGCTCTTTTTCTTATAGCAAAGAATTGGAAATTGAGAGGTAACCTATTAGCCTAATAGTTGAAGAAGTTGTGGCATGTGACTGTGATGAAGTAGAATTGTACTAAGAAACAGTAGGAGTGGTTTCAGGAAAACATGGCAAGACCTATATGAACTGATGCAAACTGAAATGAGAAGAATCTTGACATCATTGTGCACAGTAGCAACAGTATTGTAATAGTGATCAACAATGTTGTATGTTGGTCGGCTTGGCTACTCTCATCAAAACATTGATCCAAGAATTCCAAAGGACTTATGATGAAAATACACTATTTACCTCCAGAGAATTAAGCTCTGAGTACAAATTGAAGTATACATTTCTTGCTTTTTTTTTTTTTTTTTGAGATTTGTGTGTATGTGTGTGTGTGTTTGTGTGATGTCTAATACAGAAATGTTTTGCATGATTTCACATGTATAATTGATACATTCTTTATTTTCTCTGTGGGTGAGGGAGAATTGGGAGGGAGGGACAATCTTAAACTCAACATTTTAAAATAATGTTAAAAATAAATAACTTTAAAAATACATATATTCAGTTTAAGACCTGAAAGTATTGATTGAATGTTTGCTATTTGCTGAAATGCAAGAGAGATGATGCGTTTTCATGCTAACATGAATTTTATAGTGATTATATACATTGGCATTGCAGCCTCACAATAACCCCTTGTGGGGGGAGTATTATGACCTATTAAAATGTGAACCTCTTGAGAACAGGGGCTGTTTTCATTCCCCTCCCTCCCAAAGTACTTGGCACATTGTAAGTGTTCAGTAAATGCATTTTCATTAAAAAAAATTAAATCATGCTGTTAAGAACGTGAGAGCTGGTGATTCTGTTGTCTTCTCTACCCTGATCAGACCTCACCTGGAGTATTATGTTTAGGTCTGGAAGCTATATTTGAGAAAGAATATTGCCATTCTTGAATACATCCAGAGGAAGCTTACTAAAATAATAGAATCTTAAAACCATATATTGGAAAGTTGGTTGATCTTGAGGTTATTTAACCTAGAGAATAGGGAAAATGTAGGGGTGGTGATAACTTCAGATACTTGAAAGTAACTGTCTTTTTAAAAAGGATAGTATTTATTTTGCTTGTCTCCAAGTGGATGGAAGTTAAGAGAGGTTTTCATTCAGTGTAAAGGAAAATGTCTTAATAGTCAGAACTGTCCAAAGCTGGAATGGGCTATTTTGGTCCTCAAGGAAGGGAGTGACTTCTCTATGACTGGAAATCTGACTTCAGATGAAGGCCTGCTAAACATGCTATAGGAGATAGGATTTCAGAAAATCCTCACAACTCAGAAGTTCATTCCATGAAATTAACTGATGGCTTCACCTGGCTAGCCCCAACTTAATATTTAGAGTAATGACCTTCCTCTAAGGGCTTTCATTCAGCACCTCAAATGGTAGTGGGTCTTAGTTTTTGGTGATAAAAGGCTAATTGGTAGCCTGTAGATATTCCACTGGTTCTGAGTTGGAATTGTTCACAGTGACTAGAAGGTTATCTATAATTTTCAGTGTACAGGAGCATAGAAAAACAGATTAACATGTAAACACAAAACTCTGAATTGATTTTGAGTGTTTTTTTAATTTACTGAGTAATTGGAGGGCATTATATTTTGTTACTAAATTTTATTCACTTTAACTGTTAACTTTTAAAATTGAAATATTGGAGTAGTTCTTTTGATCAAATACTATATATATGTGTATATATATATATATATATATATATATATATATATATATATATATGAGAGATCAGTCAGTCAGTATTTATTAAACCTCTACTTACTGTGTGCTAGGGCACATAGAGCTGGAAGAAGAAAGTTATCTGAAATTCTTTTTTCCTTTAATTAATATTAATAAAAAATTAATTAAATTATATTTTGTTATCTAGAAATTCAGTGGTAAGCATAACAACTAGCTAGGTTAGCTACTAATACTAAATTTTTACATAGCATTAAGGAGAAAAATTTTATGAATACATACATACACATATATATATATATATATATATATATATATATACATACACACACACATACATACATACATATTAACTTTTTTTTTTTTATTTTGGACAGGACTCTTCTGTTGGTGCCATACTAGATAATACACTTCTTTGGAAAGGTACGCCGCCCTCATATCCCCGCAATGGTTGGGCAGCAATTGGAACACGCAGCTTTGAGTTTGCACAGTTTGACAACTTTCATATAGAAGCTGCAGATTAGAATTCTTGAAACTCAAATAATGACTCCTCTCTCTGCCACACTTCTTTTGAGTGTGGAATCGAAGTCAGTTCCTTGGGGCTTTTTGAGACTGAAAACACTGAAGGAATTTGTTTTTTATACTTGATACTACTTTATTTTTTATTTACTTTTTTCTTATAGTTATTCTAATTTTTTAACATCACTTCATAGATTATATATTGCTATCTTTTCTTAACAATTTTTCCATTGAAATCTCACAGGGATTATATTCTGATATTGAGGGAATTGGACCCTTTTATTTGGTTTGTAATTAGTTATGTGGTATGTATACTGAAAGTTTTCTCCCCGTGTGTAACACTAATAAACATAACTTCAAAGTCTTATTTATTATTGACATACTTACATGTGTCACATGTCATGATGAAAGAAATACTGTCTCAATCTTCAAAGAATCTTTTGTTTTCACCAAATAGTCTTATGCAATGCCCAGGGGAGCTTCAGTTATAGAGTTTTATGGATTGCCCTGGTGTTTCATCCTTACATTTTAAATGGACTTTTAAAAAATGGTGATGTAAACAATTCTAGGACTATTTCTAAAATGCCTTATTAGCAAACTACCTCCTAATCTTTCTTCAGGCCGTAATAGAGAAGTGAATAGATAATTTGGGACCTTGATTATATGATATTGCTCTTAATTACCTTTTTTTTTAAAAGCTACTTTCCTCACTGTGGGTGAAGTTAATATTTTTGCTTGTGGAAAGAGGAGGGTGAATTCTGATGTGACATCACACAAAATGAAATTGTTGAATGACTTTTTGAATGATCAGACCAGCTGCAATTTAACAATTCTTTAATACATTGATCAGTTCATATTTGACGAGTGCTGCGTATGCTTTTTATATGATATAATTTCCTACTAAAAATTGCCTTATTAGTAAACTACCTCCTAAACTTAATTCAGTCAGTAATAGAGGAATGAATAGATAATTTGGGACTTTGATTATATAATATTGTTCTTAATTACCTTTTTAAAAAAGTTATTTTCCTCATGATGCTTTTCTAAAGGTCATCATATCTACTGACAACTTTCAAGGCTTACTAATGTTAAAAGCTGATATCAACACTATTTCTGTTTCAAAGGCATCAGTGATAGATTGTCTGGCAGGTTACTTTGTTGTACATATGTAGCCTGTTTAAGAGGAAGTACCCTACATTCTTATTATTTGTGTAATGTGCATTTTATAATACATTTAATAACTGTTAATGAGTGGTAGTGTTATTCAGTCATTTTCCCGTCATGTCGGACTCTTGACTGCATTTAGGGGTTTTCTTGGCAAAGATACTGGAGTGGTTTGCCATTTCCTTCTCCAGCTCACTTTACAGACAAAGAGCTCTACTTCAGAGAGTGCAACAATGGGTTGGACACATTGTTCAAATGCAAAACTTGCCAAAAAAGATTTATGGAGAACTCGCACAGGGCAGTTGTTCACATGGCAGTCAGAAGAAGCGATACAAAGACACTCTCAAGGTCTCTCTTAACTGCGGAATTGATTGTGCGACATGGGAGACACTGACACAGGACTGCCCAGCATGGTGTGCCTACATCAGAGAAGAGGATGTGCTCTGTGAGCAAAGCAGAATTGAAATAACTCAAAAGTAAATGCAAGATGCACAGATTTAGAGAATCCACCTCAAATGTTCACATGTGGCCCAACCTGTGGTAGAAGCTTCTGAGCTTGCATTGGTCTCATCAGTCAGCCAGACACGCTGAAACTTGACTCTTAGCATAGTGATGTCATTTTGGTCCTCTCTGAGATTGAAGGACCACAATCAACCAACCAACAGATGAGGATACTGAGGGAAAGAGAATTAAGTGACTTGCTGAGGGTCACACAGCTCAGAAGTGTCTGAGGCCAGATTTGAACTCAGGAAGATGAGTCTTCCTCATTCTAGGCCTGGCACTTGATTGTACTACCAATACTGTTAAAGACAGAATAAAGGCATAAGGTGGAGGTTGTCAGATACAGTAATAGCTACTTTTTTGCTCATAGATAGTTAAGTTAAATGAGAATATTTCCTTAAATTTTCCTAGAGCACTTTGGTACACTTTTTGTTTTTAACTTCCTGTCTTGTCTGTGGACCTCTTGCCTTGTCTTGTCTGTGGACCTCTTTCCCTATCCATGAGCCTCCCCTTTTTCCCAATAGGATGTAAGCTCCTTGAGAGTCTTGTCAATTTTTTTTTAATTTTTGTATTTCATTTGTCTGACATGGTGCTTTGTGCACAGTAGTTCCTTAATTAATGTTCGTTGAATTGAATTCCACGTAGACTGTTATGCCTATGTAGAAAACTCAAGGATTTATGCTGTTAGTAGTAACTGTATTTTTCTCTAAAAGCAGCATTCATGCTTTATGAATTTTAGCCCATGCAAAATTAGAAGAATTTCTTTGTCATTCCTTTCCCCCCATCTTGAATAAAAGGACCAATAGACTTTGTTTATTACCCTTAGAAAATGCATATATGCTGCCATTTCTGGGAACATCAGAGGAAATTTGGAGGGGTTTCTTGTTACTGTTACATTCTCCTAGAAATTTTGAAACTTACCTGGAAGAGGGGGGAAAACCCACACTCAGGTGAATAATTAGATGCAGTTGATTCCTAAATTTGCATATCCATCCTTTGTCCCTCTCCTGTGCTTCCCATAGAGCATTATCAATCACCCATTGAACATCTCCAACTAGATATATTAATGGCATCTTAAATTTGCCATACTGAAAATAGAGTTCATTCTCTTTCCCCCCAAATGTACTTCTCTTCCTCACATTTTTTTTCTGATGAGAGCAATAACTGTCCTTTCAGTCACATTTTCTCAGCTTGGAATCATCCCTCTTCCTGGTCCGTCAGGTCTGATTGGAAGCTAAGGCAGACCAATTCCGACTTTCCAGTCTGTCTTGCACCCATCCCCTTCCCTTTAATCACACAGCTGTTATTCTAATTCAGGCATTTATCACCTCTTGCCTTGACTGTTTTGATAGCCTCCTGGTTGATCTCTCTGCCTTGTACCTCCCATTTCCAATCCATCCTCCATACTTCTGACAAACTCATAATTCTTATGACCAATCTCTTGCTAAAGAATCTCTTGGATTTTTAAAGCCATTCACAGTTGGGCTCCAGCCCTCATAGGCTTATTGCACATTAATTTCCTTCTTTCACATTGTTTTCTAGTGAAACACCTTTTTGCTGCCTTCTCATACATGACATTGCATCTCTCATTTCTGTGTCTTTAAGTAATCTGTCTCTTATTCCTGGAATGCATTTCTTCCTCATTTGTACCTCATAAAATTCTTAGCTTCCAACAAAGTCCTACAGGAGCTCTATCCTGACCCTTCCAGCTACTAGTGCCACCCTTGACATCACATTCCTATGCCCCCACTCTAAAACAACATTTCGTATATTTTCTATTTAGGTTTCTGTGTATATTTGTGTTTCCTTTCTAATATAATGTAAATTCTGAAGATGAATACTGACTTGTTTTTCTCTTTTTATCACCTGTGCCTGACACAATACCTCAAATAATAAAAGGTATACGATAACTGTTTATGATTGTTGATTATTTTATGATTGTTGATTATTTTCATTCATATGACAGTTAAAATTAAGGTAGACTGAGGCACAAAGTTCCAAGCATAATTATTTTATTAATAAAGCTTGAATTTACTAATAAATAGGATCTGGGCTTCCCCAGCAAGGCTATGATCCTGAATGAGAGAGAATATTCTGTAGTTGTGGAGAATACAGAAAATATGAGGAGCTTGCATCATAGATGGAAGAAAATTGAACAGAAAATGGGAATTAGGGTTAGTGACAACCACCTGCTTCCATCTCTGATTAAGAGATGGTCATTGTTTGAGTCCCACTGCATCTTCAAAGACTGAGATAGTGAACCAGACTTGTTTGGGTAATAAAGGAGACATCCTTGAAGGTATTTTGGTGGTGTAAAGATACTAGGTCAGACTCTGGTGTCCACCTCTCTCCTTCCAAGGATACCAAATTTCCTTGCCACAATAATCAAACAGTGATTGACAAGATTTCTGGATTTCTAAATTCATTACAAAACAGCTGAATTTCTGAACTGATTTCAGAGACAATCGTTTGTTAGGCAGTTATAGGACAAAAATCAATTAACTGGGGAAAAAAAGGATCAATTTTAAAAAGAATCAATCTGATTATTTCACCAGGAAGACAGTACACTGATTTTTGCACTGGTGGAACAGGTTCTACTAAAGTTTTTTATGTTTTTAAAATGCTACTAAAGATTTTCAGTGAACCATTGTATTATAATGAATAAGCCTATTATAAAACGATGTTATTCATATTTGTACTTTTCTCTTCAAGGATTTAATAATATGTTAGTTCCTAAGTAGCTTCCAAAAACCTATTTAGTTAGAATGAAATAGGAATCATAGAAAGGATTTCATATTTGCAAAACAATTTATAAAATGCATTTATTACTGTAGTCTTGTGGAAATGCATCTCAGTGTTCTTGAGCAGAAGTACAGTCTGTTATTTAGTGTCTTTGTGTGTATGTATATATTTGTGTAAAATGAATTGTCATTAGGATAACTGATAGGTTTTCTTCCCAGGGATGTGAAGGATACAAAAACTGTTCTTATATATCTAAAACAAATGCCTGGTAACTTGCTATGTTTACAGTGGTATTTAGGTAGTAATTGTTTTTGAAATGTTTATTTTTTGAAAGTTCCTCTTTGGTACATTTCAGTAATATTTTACTTGATATAGTTTATTTTCCTTTTTAGTTAAACTAGAATCAGAGGATGAAACTACTGCTTCCATATAACTGCCAATACATAGCTATATATCTGCCTTATACTTAAAGTGAACCAGAAAAGGCATCTAGAAATTTCATATAAGTGCAGTTCAATAGGCCACAAGTGAAAAGATTGTCTTGTTTTGAGACTGGCTGCTTTATTAAAAAAATATTTTTTTAAAGCCTACCCCTGGGAAAAAGTACTTTTAAGTCTTGGATAAATCTTGAAAAAAAGAGTGTGAACTAGGCCCAGAATTGAATAGGAGAGAGTGAGTCAGATGGGTTGCATTTTAGATATTGAACAGTGTTCTTTAGGATTCCAACCTTCCCTTAAAACAAAGCCCCAACTTTTTAACACAGATATTCTTCTGGTGGTGGTATGATATTATGAATCATGGTATACCAAAGTCTCTTGAGAATTAAAATTGTTGGTCTCCTGAAATTCAATAGAAAGACCAGTAGTGTGGTAAATAGACTTCAGTATATTAAGAACAAAGAATTATAACAACATTAGTGTCTGATATGATCAAAGAGATAGATGGTTGTTAGATGAGTCTGGCCTGTTAGTAAGAAAAAGGTGGAAGAGATAGTGTGTTTCATTGTTACTCACATGATGTCCAAGTCTCTGAAGGAAAATTCCCAGCATGTTGTGGGCCCCCCATTGGAAGATTTGTAGGAAGCCATGAACAAGTCACACAGAATGAGAAGACATGTATGATCTGTGCTCTGTATCATTTACAGGGTACCAACATTGAAGGGAACACATTCTTAGAGGTATTAAAGCTTTGCAGTACTATTAGATTAAAGTGAAAATTGAGTTCAACAAACATGCCCACTATATGTACTCCACTGCCACATAGAAACGTGGCGAGCAAAGTTCCTGCCATCAAAGAATTTATGATTTTGTAGGGGAAAGGAGGAAGGAGGCCCATATGAAAAAGAGCTATAAGGTAGAAAGTTGTACACAGGGAGGAAGTCTGACTGACATACGTTAAGGTCAAGGGGAGCAGACAATTTTTAATTTTAATTTTTTATTTTTAACACAGTTTATAACAGGTAAAGCAGTTCAAACTTTGGTCAGGTGATACTTTTTAAAGCATTTACAATATGGACCAGAAAAGAATTTTTCCTTTAAACATTAACCGATACACAAATAATATTTATGTTGCTAACTTCACAAGCTCTTGACCTAATTGTCTCCACAATATTACTAAGAATTAAAGGACCCTAACTTATTGTTGTTGGTCTAAAGTCCTATGCCTAATAGCTTAATTTTAGACTTAACTTTGGATGTTCCCCTACCAATAATCTATAAAATTACCACCAAGAGTAGGGACCTTGCAGGGATACAATATCTCCCCAACTTCATGTCAATTCCAGGCAGGATTAGATTATCCACTCATTCAGTCAGGCTTAAAGTCTGCCAGGTGTCAGTGGGGAAGTTGAATCAGGAGAATCCTACCTCAGCCCATGCTGAACAGCTGTTCTTTCACCCTTCCCATGAAATCACCTTATGCAGTTCATACCAGCATCTCGCCAGTTTACTGGCATCATGGATTGGAGGATCAGATTGCCTTTCTTCCTACCCATACCTGGAGTTAGACTCGGAACAACAGTCACTTAATAGTCCCATAGCATCTAAAACCGCTAAGTTCCAATAACCAGGTTTCAAATATGATTATAGTTTCACTTTGGCTAAGGAACATCTTTTGAGGCAAGTCTTAAGTGCCTTTCTATACATGTTCTAATTCCTGATTAGATAGCAATCATAAAATCAAATTTACCATTAAAACCCTAACTTTTCCATCAATGCCAAATTTTACCTGAGGTTACCTTCCCCTAGGGAATTTAGACTGAAATTCTTTTCCCCAAACTGAAGATGTTGTTGATTTATTCTCAGTAATTTAGTCAAGTGTTTTAATACTAATTGCTTTTACCTCACTTTGTAACATGTCCAGTTTTTCTCCCCATCAGCCCCCTCCCCTGTTTCCTAATACCTTGCATTCTGATTACTCCTTCCCTCAATGTACCCTCCCTTCTATCACACCCCACCCTTCCCTTATCCTCATATTCTCTCTTTTCTTGTAGGGCAAGATAAATTTCTGTACCCCATTCCCTGTAGTTCTTATTTCCCGATATATGCAATAAAAATTCTCAACATTTGTTTATAATACTTTGAGTTCCAACTTCTCTCCCTCCCCGCCCCCCAGCCCCACTGAGAAGGGAAGCAATTCATTACAGACCAATTATGTGTTCTTTTGCAAAAGACTTCCATAATAATCATGTGTAATACTAACTACATTGCCCTCTGTCCTACTGTATCCTCCCTTAATTTTTTCCCCACAATTGACCTTGTCCCTTCTCAAATGTGTTCATTTCTACTGACTCCCTTCTCCCATTTGCCCTCAACCCACTTGTTGCCTCCTCTCCTTTCCTGTGGTGTGATATAAATTTTCATATCAAATTTAGTGAGCATGTTACACTCTCCTTCAGCCACATGTGGAGAGAGTAGCCCTATTTTTCCCCATTGAAAAAGATTTTTCTTATCTCTTTTATGAGTTACAGCCTGCCCCTTTTCATTACTCCCTTTCTCTTCCTGGAATTTTCTTCCTTCAGCCCTTAAATTTTATTTTTGAGTGTGGATATCATCTCTTCTGATACAACACACCTTATACTATCCGTGTGTGTGTGTGTATGTGTGTGTATGTGTATGTACAATCTCTCCATCTACCCGAATACTGAGAAAAGATTCAAGAGTTAAAAGTATTTTCTTTCCATGTAGTAATGTAAACAATTTAACTTTAGAGAGTCTTTTATGATTTTTCTTTCCTGTTTACCTTTTCATGCTTCTCTTGATTCTTCTCTTGGGAAGTCAAATTTTTAAATACAGATATGGTCTTTTCCTCAACATGAATGATTGAAAGTCATCTATATCATTGAATGACCATTTTTTCCCTTGAAGTATTATACTCACATTTGCTGGGTTGGTGATTCTTGGTTTCAGTCCTAGTTCCTTTGACCTCTGAAATATGCCATTCCAAGCCCTTCAGTCCCTTAATGTTGAAGTTGCCAGATCCTGTGTTATCCTGATTGTATTTCCACAGTACTCAAATTGTTTCTAGCTGCTTGCAGTATTTTCTCCTTGATCTGGGGACTCTGAAATTTGGCCACAATATTCCTAGGAGTTTCTCTTTTTGGGTCTCTTTCAGAAGGTGATTGGTAAATTCTTTCAATATTTATTTTGCCCTCTGATTCTATAACATCAGGGCAGTTTTCCTTGATAATTTCATGGAAGATAATATCTGGGCTCTTTTTTTGATCATGGCTTTCAGGTAGTTCAATAATTTTAAAATTATTTCTCCCGGATCTATTTTCCAGGTAAATTGTTTTTCTAATGAGGTGTTTCACATTATCTTCTGCTTTTTTCAGATTTTTGGTTTTGTCTACTAACTGCTTGGTTTAACTCAAAGTCATTTGTTTCCCTGAACTCAGTTCTCTCTTTCAATGAATTATTTTGTTCAGTGAGCTTTTGAACCTTCTCCTCCATTTGGCTAATTCTGCTTTTTTAAAACTTCCTTTTCCTCATTGGCTTTTTGGACCTCTTTTTCCAATTGAGTTAGCCTCTTTTTAAAGTTGTTTTTTTCATCAGCATTTTTTTGGTTCTCCTTTAGTAAGCTGCTAACTTGTTTTTTAAGGTCTTCTGTTTCTTGAGCCCAATTGAAGTTCCCTTTGGAGGCAGAGACCTTGACTTCCTCTGACAGTATGCCTTGTTCTTCCTCATCCAAAAGGATGGGAGGAAACACCTGTTCCCTAAGAAAGTAACCTTCTGTGGTCTTATCTTTTTCCCCTTTTTTGGGCATTTTGCCAGCCATTTATTTGACTTTTGAGTTTCCTTTCCACAGCCACCTGGCCTCCAGTTCCACCAAGCCAGAACTGGGGGCTGAGATTCAGATGAGCTGCTCCCTAGCCTCAGGGGTTTTAGGTGGGGGCAGGACTGCTATTCAGTATGAGATTAAGATCAGCTGCTCAGGTAGGGGCAGGGGCACCACCCAGGGCTCAGTTCCCTCAGGGGGTTTATGAGGAGACCTTCAACAATGGATGTGGGCTACTGTCTGTTTTGGGAATCCTGTTTGCTTCTGCCTCTACTGCTGCCTCCTGAGGGGGCCTGAGTTATGGAGATACTCCACTCCCTTCTTGGCCATCCAAAAAGGCCCTCTCACTGACCTTTGGTGCCTGTGGGTTGAGGGATCTGCGCTGCGGCTAGAGATTCTGTCTCTGAAGCCTACTTGGATCTGCTCCTTTTGGTACTGCATGGCCAAGGCAGGGCTGGGCTCTGCTCAGCATCTGGTGCGAGATAGACCTTTCCTGTCAGTCTTTCAGGTCACTCTGGGATAGAAATCTCCTCCACTATGGCTTCTGCTACGTTAGAATTTGTTGAGAGTTCTTCTTTACAGGTATTTTATGGGCTGTGGAGTAAGAGCTAGCATATGTGTATCTTTGTATTCTGCCATCTTGGCTCCTCCCCGAGCAGACAATCTTTATAGGATAAGTACAGGATTTCAGTAGGTATAGGAGGGTATTGAGTATTTCTGGCATATGTAAATACACAGAAGCAGGATAGATTTGAAATTTAAAAAAAATTATTTGGACATTAAAACTAAAGAGCAAAGAATAGATCCATAGAATCCATATGTTATATCTGAGGGAAAATCTCAGTTACAGCAATCCTAGAGATGTGATTATCAAGCTTCAGAGCTCCCAGGAAGAAGGAGGAAGAGGAGAAAAGGATTTTAAGTGACTAGGAAGAGACATCACATACTTTGGAACTGCAGTCAAAGGAAAGAATGTTAAAACATGATACAGTGAAGGGAAATTATTTTTAACTGACAGTAAGATTCTGTAAAGTTGAATATAATCCTACAGGGAAAAATAAAGCAGACTTTTTACAAAATAGGTCACTTCTAAACATTCTTATTGAGGAACCCAGAGCTTTGCAGAGATTTTAAAGGGAAAAACAACATATAAAGCAAATTTTAAGGAAGGGAAACGACTCAAAAAAAGTTAATTGATTATGCACTTGGATTCTGAAAAGGAAAGAGAAAACCACTGTCCTTTTGTAGTCACACAAAATGAAGCAAACTGAAAGATGAAGCAAACTATGGGCTTGGGTATTTTTTTAAAAGGGAGTTCTAGAAAGATCAGAGGGGAGCAGGAAAGAACTTAATATTTCTTACTATTGAAGTACTGCAAGAGATTAGTCAAATATTAGTTTGAAGAATGTTAAACTCATGAATCTCATTCTTTTCTGAACCAAGCAAGGAAAGGTTAAAATGTTTAAATAATATGATAGAAATGGTGAAGCAAATGAGATGTACTGGAATGAAGAAAAAAATTTTGAGAAAGAGGGTAAAATTAGGGAAGGGAAAATCTTGATAGAAAGTGCAGAAAAAGAATTAATTTAAAAGAAATTGAGGGAGGATACCAAGCATATGTGGGAAGAGGATGACCTCACCTATAGAACAAGAAGAGGCAGAATGGATTTGAAAACAAAGCTCAACAATTTTTAAAATAAGAAACATAAATTATATTGAGCTAAAATGAGGGGTTGGATTAGAATTTTTTATACTACAGCAGAATCCAAAAATAGGGGAAACATTTTTGGCATGACAGATGACAGTGAAAGTATATTTGGCCATTTGAAACAAGCAGGGGAACTGCTTAAAAGCAAAATAGAAAATTTATGAATATATGTTGACCAAATGACATAGTACCTAATCCCTTCAAGGGAAAAATAGCAAAGGTCCATGATTATTTGGGACTTCAAAATCTTTCAGATTTAGACATCTAGCAGAAAAATTAAACAGAAATTAAGGATCTAATTATCAGAGAAAGTAGATTTGTGCTGTTTGTACCCATGGAGTCAAGAAAACGGGTTTAAGTTCTGCCTCTGACATTCAGGCTATTTGAATCTGAACAACTCACTTCATCTCTTAATGCTCCAGGCAACTCTCCAAAACTGTCTAGAGTTCCAAAGAATAGTTTTTTTATCTTCATCTATGATTGCTTCATTAGTGGTTGTTTCCTCACTGAGAGTTCTCTACACAAATGAAATCATAGATTTGGAGCAAGGGGAAGTGTATATACTTGGAAATGTGTATATACTAAGTAGGTTACTGAATGAGAACCTTAAGTAATACAACTTTTCCAGTATTGACATCATTTTTACAAAAATTGACTACAGGTTACTTCATAAAGGACTCCGACTGAGAAAAGAAGAAACATTAAATAAATCCTTTTTAGACTATATATGCACTGAATATAATCAAGGGAAATAGGAACAAAAGACTCAGACTTAAATGCAGGCTAAATACAATCTGAAATAATGATAATGCCAAAAAATGAATGATAAAATGACAATTACATTGAAAAAATTTTTACAATGAGATATACCAAAATTCTTGAGATGTCATGAACAGTCTTTAGGGGGAGAGTTTTTATCTCTAAACAGCTGTCAATAAAAGAAAGAAAAAAATCAATGAATTATGCATGCAACTAAAAAAGTGAAAATGAAAAACTAGCCCTCAACAAACTCAAAAGTAGAAATCCTGGATACAAGAGATATTGAAAATATAAAAGTAGAGTTGGGAATTGGTCCAACTGTTCTGAAAAAAATTATAAATATGTGAGAAGTTATAAACTATAACGATGGTTCAAGAATCCCACTGTTGGCCATATCCTCCAAAGATATCAATGAGAGAAAGAAGGGTTCTTCATATAACAAAATAGTCATTCATATCAGCGCTCTTTCTAGTAAGGGCAGCTAGGTGGTGCAGTGGATAGAGCACCAGTGTAGGAGTCAGGAGGACCTGAGTTCAAATCTCACCTCAGACCCTTGACACTCACTAGCTGTGTGACCTTGGGCAAGTCACTTAACCTCAGTTGCCTCATCGTGGGTCATCTCCAGTCATCCTGAGGAATATCTGGTCACTGGATTCAGATGGCTCTGGAGGAGAAGTGAGGCTGATGACCTGCACAGCCCTCCCTCACTCAAAACAAAGTCAAGTGCAAGTCATGTCATTATTTCTCTGCTGTAATGGTCTTCTTCAGCAACAAAGTAGGTGTCTGTAGGTTGGAGAGTGGCTGAACACCTTGCAGCATATGATTGTCATGGGATATTGTGCTATAAAAAACAAATATGAGCAATTCATAGAAATATGATGAAACCTATGAAATGATACTGAGTGCAAAAAGCAGAACCAAGAGAATATAGTAATATAAATGAATGCGTTAAAGCACAGCTGAACTCATTAATCACAAAGAACAATCTTAGTTCCAGAGTCCCCTTCTTCATAGAGAGGAGGTAGACTATGGGAAAATATAACAACAATTATAGCTAGCATTAATGTTTGCAAAACATTATAAATGATCTCATTTGATCCTCACAATAACCATGGGAGGTTACTACTCTCATTTAACACAGGAAGAAACTAAGGATCATAAAGCTCGTTAGTCTGAAACTGGATTTGAAATCAGTCTTTCTTACTCCAGTTCCAGTGCTCTATCTACTGCATTCCACATAAGCTGTCAGATATGATATTTTGGCAGAGAAGCAAAAAATAATGATGACTCAGAAGGCACTGAATCAGAACTGAAATCACACCAAAATTGTTCATATGCCTTTCCCTTGATCCTTTTCCTTTTTCCCTTCCTGGTGTCAAGGTAGGCAGAATTGCTTATTTGAGGGGATGGAGTGGCAAGATGTATTTTTTTATCTTGTTGTCATGTGTCCATGAACATGTTTCACCTCTGTTTCCTTTTTATTTATTCTTTTTTGATTTTAGTTGAATGAATATGCTAAGAGAGGAGTGTCTAGGTGACCAGTGAATCTAGGAAACCTATCAAAGCTATCAGAGGCTCCACTGGCCACTAGAGTTAGTAGTCTCAGGAACTTGTAGCAACTATGGGAATGGCTTGTCCTACTCAGGAGTAGATTGATGTTCGTTGGCTGAGACACCTCACCCTACTATGAGACAACTTGGCTGAGGAAGGGAGCACTCATCTCTCTCATGCCATCCCCATATTTGAATTTGGTAGGGACTCTATGAGTAAGAAAAAAACTCTACAACCAGAATTTTTGAGGTAATCCTAGATCCCATATGTTCTCTACATATGGGTTTTATTACATTTGTAGTTTAAGTGTGAGTCCATTCTGAGGGATATTGTGTGTGAAAGAAGAGATAGTTTATCCCTTGTTTCGGGTGAGGGTGGGGGGAGAAGATGTTTTATACCATCTGCTTTAATTTTGAGCACACTCTCCACAGGGACCACTCTGATTTGGGAAATATTCTTGTAGCTTTTGTACTTGTTATTCCTTCTCAGTAAATATTCTTTTTATGAAAACTAATTGATGTCAACTGGTTGATTGATATTAGAGAGAAGACCCCACAGGGATTTTTGAGACATAATACTAGAAGCCACAGCCCACTCACTGTTGAGAACCCCAAGAGAAGAATTAATCAGCTACCATATTAAAACTCAACCCACAACTACTAGTGGAGAATGAGTCTAGAGGGGGTGCTACAAACATAAATACTTCTTCTAGGAATTTGACAGTAAAAAGGTGGAGACAGGGAAGACCTTGAGGGAATGGCAAGATCACACAAGATTGATTATTTGTCTTTGTGTTGATTGTTAGTGATGGGGGGAGATCAGACAACTGTGGGAAAAAGGGGGATAGGAGAATAATTAATGGTGCATAGTTTCACCTTTTAGTATAATAATAGCAACGGTAAATATGAAGATGATAGAAATTTATATAATGGTTTAAAAGCTTGTAAAGTATATATGTGTACATAAATACATGCATGTATATATACATGCATATATATGGCACAGCTCACAGTTTCATTGAATTTTGCAAGCCCCTCTGTCATAACAAGGCAGTGATGGAGGGGGAGGGGATTGATCACAGCTGCGTCATTAGTACTGGACCTACTTGAACTTGTCCTCTACTCTTTCCCAGTAGTGTAGTGGACACCTTCTGACCTGAAAAGTTCACCTTATGATGTCATATCTTTGATCATTTTAGTACTGCCTGTGGGGTTTTCTTGGCAAAAATATTGGAGTGGTTTGTCATTTCCTTCTCCAGTGTATAACCTTTTGTCAGAATCTCCCCTATGGAAGAATGTAGAGAAAATCATCAGACACATAGGTATGACCTAAATAACATCCCTTATGAATATGATATGACAGTGATCCATAGATTTAGGGGATTAGATTTGGGAGACAGAGTGCCTGATGAACTCTGAACAGAGGTTTACTGTATTGTATAGGAGGTCGCAGCAAAAAAATTTCCAAAATAAAAAGAAGAGCAGGAAGGCAAAATGACCGACGAGGTTTTATAAATAGCTGAAAGAAGAAGAAAAGTGAAAGGTAAAAGAGATAGGAAAGATAGACACTACTGAAAGCAGAATTCCAAAGAAGAGCAAGGAGAAATAAGGTTTTCTTAAATGAACAATTTTAAAAAATGGAAGAAAACAATATATTGAAGAAGATGGGATGTCTTATAGAAAATTAGAGATATCAAAGTAATGGGCATAGTAAAAGAAAAAGAAATGGTAACAGAAGCAGAAGAGATTCAGAATAGGAAACAAGAATACACAAAAGAACTATAAAAGAAAAATCTTCACATCACCAATAACCACAATGGTACGGTTACTGATTTAGAACCAGACATCCTGGAGAAAGAAACATTGCTAACAATAAAGCTAATGGAGCTGACAGAATTTCAGCTGAGCTATTTAAAATCCTGCACTCAAAGTGTTGCACTCAGTATGTCAACAAATTTGGTAAACGCAACAGTGGCCACTGAATTGGAAAAGATCAGTCTACTTCCCAGTCCTAAAGAAGGGCAATGCCAAAGAAGGTTTAAATTATCGAACAATTAGGCTCGTTTCACAGGCCCGCAAAGTTATGCTTAAGATTCTGCAAGCCAAGCTTCAGCAATATGTGAACTGAGTATGACCAAAAGAGCAGACTGGTTTTCAAGGAGACAGAGGAACTAGAGACCAAATTGCCGACTTTCACTGGATTATGGAGAAGGCAAGGGAGTTCCAGAAAAAAAAAAAACATCTGCTTCTGTGATCACAACAAAATGTGGCAAGTCCTTAAAGAGATGAAAGTACCACATCATCCTACTTGTCTCCCGAAGAACCTGTGTGTGGATCAAGAAGCAATCGTTAGAACTGAACATGGAGCAACTGATTAGTTTAAGATTGGAAAAGGAGTATAACAAGGCTGTATATTGTCACCTTATTCAACATATGCAGAGTACATCATATGAAATGTCAGACTGGATAAGGGGAAAGGTGCAATTTAGGTTGCTAGGAGAGTTATCAGCAGTTTCTGATGTGGAGATGATTAAGAGCCTCTTGAGAGTGAAAGGAGAGTATAAGAGCTGGCTTGAAGCTTAACATCAAAAAGAAAAAGAAAAGAAAAAAAGATAATATTGGCAACTGGTCTCATTACTTCCTTGCAGATAGAAAGAAAAGAAATGAAAGCAGTGTCAGATTTCATATTCTTGGCCACATAATAAGAAGGCAGGACTCACAGGAAAAGACCCTGATATTGGGAAGATTGAAGGTAAAAAGACAAGAGAATGGCAGAGGATGAGATGGATAGCTAGTATCATGGAAACAATGAACATGAACTTGAACAGACTTTGAGAGATAGTGAAGGATAGAAAGGCCTAGCATGCTATGGTTCATGGGGCAGCAAAAACAATATATACATATGTATGTGTGTGTAAGTATAGATACACATATATCATCTCATTTGTTCCTCACAGTAGTCTTTGTGTTAAGCACTATGAGTATAATTTTCCTTGTTTTACAGACAAGGAAACTGAGACTCAGGGAGTCCTTATGGAGAGAGGTATCCACAGTGTCTACCACATTGCCTGCCACATAAAAGAGATAGGAACAGTGACCTAGACCTGTGCTTTCACTGATAGAAGGAGCTCCCAGATAAAGGAAGTACTTTAGCAATGTGGATTGGTAACCAATAGGCTTAGACAGTTGGCAAGGACACTAAGAGGTTAAATAACTTAACCAGGGTGACACAGCCAGTATGTGTCAGAGGTAAGATTTGGCCAGGTCTTCCTGGCTTTGACACTGTCTCTCTTTCTACTACACCGTTATGCTGTCTGTTAGTACATGTTTGAGAAACACTGTTGAATGGAATGTAATTATCAAACTATTTGACATCTCTTGATTGACATCTCTTCGTTACCCTCTCAACTATTACCTTTCTTCATTGTTTTTCTTTGTTTATCCCCTTTGTCACTCATTCATGCAGATCAGTGAAGTAGTGAGTAGCTGTGAAGCAAATATCTGTGATGATGTTACTTGTATCTGTATTTGTTTTTTTGGAGTCAGCACAGATGTCTCCGTGTTCGATGAGGGAGCACCAATGTGACAAGTATGAAATCAAAGTCAGTATTTAGAACTGACAATAATGAAAAAAAACTTATACATTTTCCTTGGAGGTCAAACATTCCTCCTTCATTTATAAAACAAAAGCCAAGGCTTTCTTCCCCTTTTCTCTGTTTTGACAAAACATAAATACTAGGCTAGATAAGAAGTTCTTTAAAAGGAAGCAGAGTATACTCTACCACATCTTGTTGAATAGGGTCTGGTGAGTCAAGTTTCCTCAAAGATTGCCATGGCAACAGCAGCAGAGAGTCTACATACTGTTGAGGAATGTGCCTGTCCTTCACAGAGAATAACATAAACATGAGACTTTTCTGTTAACCTTCCTGCCTCTGATGGTCTTTCCTAAAGCAAAAATCAAAGTGTGATGGGGCCAGTCAGAAGCCTGATGGTGAGAAGTTCCACTTACTTGAACTATAGGTTCAAAAAAAGGGATGGTTTTATGTTAATGATGTTCAGGCTTATAAACAGGCTTTGGAAATAATTGCCAACGAGTTTCCAAGATGTTTTGATTAATGACCCAAAATGATCATCTCCATCTGAATGTCTTATTGACATCTCAAAGGCAACATATCCAAAATGAAGCTTATCTTCTTCCTTGTTAAATCCTCAAATCCTCCAAACTTCCCCCCACCTTTTTCTTCTGATGAGGGTATCACCATCTTCCCAGGCATAACCTTAGAGTCATTCTTGACTCTTCCTTCTTCTTTCTTCCCTCCCTTGCCCCCTGCCTTGTTTCCAGTCAGTTGCCAGGTCCTGTTAATTCTTCCTCTATGTTTTTTCCCATATGTCCATTCTCTCTACTCACACGGCTACCACCCTAGGGTAGGTCCTCATTACTGCTCTCTCTACTTCTATCTCTACTATCTATCTCTATTTCTACTTCTGATTTCTCATCCTTCACAAAACTACTAAATGAATTGTTTCAAGATTCAGAACTGACCATATTTTTTCTCTGCTCAAAAAGAAATTGTCATTAATCATTTCCACTCGGCAGTGTTTTCCTCAACTCTATTCTTAGCAGTATGTCCATAGTGGTTTTGGTACATACTTGGTTTCTTCCTTCCATGGTCTTGACTTTTTTAGATATTGGTCTTGGTGTGGTTAAGTGCACCTGTTTCAAGCACTGAATCAAACATTTCTTAAGCACTGATTATGTTCTTACTGAGGCAGCTCAGTGACTCAGTGGATAGTGTACTAGACCTGAAATCAGAAAGACCTCAGTTCAGATTTGGTCTCACACCCTTACTAGCTGTATGTAAAACCAGGCACTCTGACACATTCAACATGGCCTGCCATCACAGGTTCTTAGATCTACTTTCTAAAAGGAAAACAACTTGTGAGGGGTCACCAATCATCATTCACTTAGTTCAGGTGAAAAGTCAGCACCCTGAACTTCAGAGAAAATACAAAGATATAATAATCAACAGACAGGGCTTCTAATTATTTGACCGTATGTAAAATATACCTCACAGATCACCAGACAGATCCAACTGTCTGACTATTACATACATACATAGTTACCAGAGAGAGAAGCACCGATATCTGGGTTTTCAAACTGAGGGTCTCCTTAGCACTGCCCAAAATTCTGGTTTGGCCAAACAAACACTTCCAATGAGTAAGCCCTAAAGTGAGACCTTACCTCAGAGTATTTATACATTTTTCAGAACCAAAAGTATCTAAGGTAGGCTTTGAACTCAGGTATTCCTTACTACAGGCTCAAAGTTCTATTCGTTGTGTTATCTAGTTGTCTTTAAATCTGATTCTATCCAACTCTTTCCAGGTTGGTTACATAATATTTTCCCTTATAGACTCCAATACAGAAAAAAATGACTTACTTTCTCCTCCCCATTTAGGACAGCCTATCTCTAGCCACTGTGCCTTTGCACAGACTGGGTCTCTCATGGAGTACTGTCCCCCCTCACCTCTGCCTGTTGGTACCTTTGCTCTTTTTAAAACTCAAATCAGGTTCCACCTCCTTCTAGAGAACTGTTTTATCCTGAGTTGTTAATAATTGCTAATAATAGGTAACATTTAGATAGTGCTTTAAGATTTGCAAAACACTTTACAAACATTTTCATGTCTGATCATCTTATAATTACCCTGGGCGGTAGTCATTATCCCCATTGGCAAATGAGGAAACTTGAGGCAGATAGTGGTTAGTTGACTTGCTCAGAGTCACACAGCTAGTAAGTTCCTGAGGCTGGATTTGAACTCGGATCTTCCTGATTCCAGATCCAATGTTAGTCATGTCCCTCCATAGTCCACCAAATTACTTTGTTATTTATTTTGCATTTGTCCCATATTTACTAATTTGTGAACAAGTTGCATCTCTCCTGTAGATTATAAGCTCCTTGAGAGCAGAGGAAGTTTCATTTTTGTGATGCGTGCCCAGTTTCTGATACATAGTAGGCATTTCATAAATGCTTTTTGATCAGTTGGTTAGTTGAAGCTACCTCTTTACTCTTCACTGAGAGCATTTTGGCAGCTATTAGCAAAGTGTCAATTATTGAACTTGAGTAATCACATAATCAGATATAATTTTTATTAGTAAAGAATTGTTAATTATATTTTCTGGGTGAAAAAATGCAGCCTAAATGAAAAACTCACAGCTAATCCGAGAAAAGTTATTTAGAATTTAATAAAAGTCTCTATCAATAAGTAAAATCCAGTTTTGTCATTAGCACATTAAGTGCATTTTGGAGAGATGTGAGTGCAAGCTGGTAATCTGATTTTAAGTGCCTTTCTACTAATATACATTTCCCAAAGGAAGGATTTTGGCATGTTTGTACCACTAAACCAAGCTGAAAATGTTGTTGCTATACTTTCATTTCATATTCCAGGAATACTTCCTTTATTCAGCATCATTGGTGGAGCTTTCCTAAGAGAATGAATTTTCCAGGTAACTGAAGCTTATCCCCTTTAAGCACCAGAACATTTCATTTTAACTGTTTTCACTAGGAATCTTTAGAACAGATTATTTCTTTTCTTACCTTCTTAAAGAGGATATTAAACATAATTTAGCTTTTTGTTTATTTCTCAAGGCCATTATTTTACATATTGAACCATTACATAATGGTTCCCTACCAGTGAGGTATAGAAGAGTGTCCCTCAAACTAAATGGTTCCAGACTGCTGTGCTTTTTGAGAGGTTTTTATTTGTTTGTTTTGTCTTCTTCCCTCAGTGTCAGGCTGTAAACTGTCACTTCTTCACTGTGTAAGTGCTTCTAGCTACCAGGCTAACCTGATCTAAATGACTGTTCCTAATCTATTGTAGGCTAAGAAACTAAATAAAGAAGAAGTGTATGTAAAACAAAAGTAAATAGGCTCTGAGTGAAGTTCTGTATGTGAGTGTTATATGGATGTATCTGAAAATGATCCTTCCCACCTCAAATTTATTTTAGTACTTTGTACTTTTGCTTTTCTTCTATCGTATTTTGCCCTTATTTTATATTGTTTACTTACTTATTACTGATTTGGTCTTGAAAAACTACTGTAGGACCTACAGGGATTAGGGTAATGTGCCTCTCCCTTCTGTCTTCTAGTAGTTTGGGCTAGGTCCAGTCTGGGGGCTCCTTGAATCTAATGGGAGAGCTTAGGCTCTCTTTTTTCACTTTCTTTAGCTCCATTGTCCCAGGGATAAATGGTGAAAAGGTATTCTCAGTGCACAGGAAGCCAGGTGGTGTAGAGGATAGAACTCTGGGACAAGAGTCAGGAAGACCTGAGTTCAAATGTGACCTCTGAACTTACTACCTGTGTGACTCTGGGCAAGTCACTTAACCCTGTTTGCCTCAGTTTCCTCATCAGTAAAATGTGCTGGAGAAGGAAATGGCAAACCATTCCAGTATCTTTGGTAAGAAAACTCCACATGGGGTCATGAAGAGTCAGAAACAACTGAATAACAACAATGATACACAAATACAAAACATACATTCACAGTTCATCTAAATAAAAAAACTAAAAGGAGGATTCAGTAGCAACTTGTAACTATTGTTAACAATCTTCTGGAAGGCTGATGCTGAAACCTTATCAGAGTGTAAAACAGTTTATAGGGTTGCTAATTTCACCTTTCCTCTGCACTGTCTAAATAATTCTCAGTGTATGTAGCCATACCAGTGCACGTAAAGCAGCCAGGCTTGAGCCACTCTTATAAGAACTCTGGAATAAGTAATTGCCAGAAATGCTTCCCCTGCTGCCATTCAGCTCCAGCCCAATAGGACCCAGTACTTCTGGCTCCCTTGAACTCACAAAGTTGACTCTAAACTTGGGCATATGCATCTCAGGATAGATTATCCATTTGCCTAAGGTCAGGAAAGAATAAATATAGAAGCCAGGGGCTCAGGCTTACTGTCAGACAGTTTGGAAGCACTGTCTGTTCATCTTGATTTGTCTGCATTTTCTCTCATGTTGAGGGTGCTGACTTTTTCCTAAGTGCATGATACATGTGTTTGATTAAAGTGATTGTTGACCCCTCAAAAGTTGCTTTCCTTTTAGAAAAACATATCTAAGAACCTGTCATAGTAGGTCCTCCTCTCTTGCTTTTACAATTGCTAAAATGGAAAGAACCTCAAGTTCAAAAGGGGGAACTGTAATAAACCAGAGTCTGATCACAGCTTACAAAGATCATAATTGCATTTATTGCTTGAGAAGAAGAAGCTTACAACCTGGAGCAATGAGACAGTGTTCTTACTCAAAGAGGAGTGGGAAAGAACACGGTATTTACACGTTTGAGGTTAAGACATTTTGGGGTATTTATGGCTAAGTCAGAGTTAAAGGAGATACGCAATAAATTGGGAAGTCATGGATTAGTGGAGGTCTGGAGAGAAAATATCTGTAAATATAATAAATCAGAAATTAGGATGTTAGTTGCTCTTTAGAGTTTAGTTAAGTCAGAAATCATGATGTTTGCTGGGCAAGATTGGTTTCAGCAGTTGCGGAGCTCAGCTAACATTTACTTTGCAAAGGATTGCTGGTGTATCAAGCAGCCCTGGGTGTGGGAAGTCCTCCTGATTGGTCAGCTGTTATGCTGCTCCATTGGTTGGTTCCCCCGTGAAAAAGGGAAGCTCTAGCATATTAAATTGGTTAGTACCATGTTACCATTGTTACTGTGTTGTTTTCAACTTTATCCTTTTTGGGTGTGTGTATGGAGTGGGGGGGGGGGGATTAATTAATTTTGTTTCTTTCATTTTCCTTGGTAGCTGCATTCAATTATCTTTCTTTTGTTTCAGTTGTTTGGGGTGTTTGCAAATCAAATAATCTGCTTATTTTTGGGTAGTGTTGAAAGGGAAATTTTTCACTTGGGCTTTCACTCTGATTAATGAGGCAAAACTCAGGACAAAGAGAATTAAAAGGATTTTATTATAAGTATGTCAAGGTAGAAAAACTTTGACTAACTGATCACTGAAGGTGAGCGATGACTTCAAGATGGTGATAGCTTTTATAGGTAACTTCAGGATAATTCAGATAGGTTCATTTCAGCAGAAGAGGTGGGGTCCTTGGATCTCATTTCCTACCCCCAAAATTCAGACTTCTTCTCTGGAACAAAGAGAGGGCCCAATAATTTTATGGAGATTTTCCAGACTGTGGGGAAGTGGAAGGGCATGAGGAGTGAGGTTGGGAGGGTGAGGGCTGCGCCCCTAAGCTCCAAGATGTGGAAGGGATAACTGTAATTAAAGGTGGTAGGGGAGAGGTGTGTCTGACTGGTTCCATTTCCTTAGAGGCATATGAGAACACTAGGGGAACATTTGACGTGACTGGTTTAGGCAATCTAAAAGTATTAAGGATAGGGTAAGAGAGCCCAAAGTTAAGGTTTGATAATTTCTGATGAAGATAATCAGCTGAATTTTCTTTGGTTCTGCCTGCTGTACCTTTGGGGCTTCTTTTGATTTTTGGCATCTTTCACATCAGAACAAATGCTGCTTCATGATTTAGGGCTCAAGAAACTTTGTGATATCATTTTAAGTAATATTCCTAAAAGACAGAATATGAAAACACAGTAGTGGGACTTATTTTATATACACACACGTTTGTATATATCACTATTTCATTAAGGTACAATCAGGAAAAAGTAAACATAGTCAAAACAAAACTGTTGTATTTGAAGCTGGAAGATATAGGTCGGAGTCTCATCTCTGTCACTTAGTGCCCATGTGGCCCAGATCAACTGCAAATGTTTGAGAGCAGTGTTAGTGTTGGATGCTCATTCTGTTTTTCTTTTTTAGCATCTCAGACATCAGAGTGTCCCCAGGAATCATGGGTGGATGAGTTGTTCAGGGAGTGGACAGATCACTAGTGTCTATGTTATTTGGAGCAGGAATTCCCACCAAAGAGAGGCTGAAGCATGTTATTTTCACTTTCTTTCATTCTTTTTCTTTCATTTGAGTCTTCTTGTACATAATGAGTAATATGGAAATGTTTTACATGATTGTATATGAGTAACCTATATTTGATTGCTTAACATTCCAAAGAGGTAGGACCAGAAGGAGGAAGGAATAGAATTTGGAGCTTAAAACTTAAAAAAGAAACCCAAATGTTTAAAAAAAATTGTTTTAACATATAAAGAAAAAATAAAACAAATTTTTAAAAACATCCTCAGCTTTTAAGTCACATTAATTAGAATCTTCACAGAAGTTTAGCTCAAGCAACGCATTCGAGGGCACAGTAACCTATGTTGATGCAGTACCTCATAATTTTACAACTTGCTTTGAATACATTCATCTCGTTTGACCCACACAAAGAACATTGAGATAGTTGCCATTATTCCCATCTTATAGAGAAGGAAGCTGAGTCTCAGAAGAGGTTAAGTGGTCTCTCTGGGATTATGGAAGTGTTGAGGTGGGATTGAATCCAAGTCCAGTCTGTTATACTACATTGCTTATGGTGTGCAGCTGAAGAACTAGGGCTTTCCACGATGGCACTGACCTCTTTGATTTTTGTCTGTATAACAGGAATTCTTGTTTCTAGATCCCTCTTAATGTCTGTCATTCAGACCTACTAAAAATATACCCTGCAATATGTTAGGCAATATGAGACACGATAAGAGTCACAAAATAACATTGATATTAGCACTTACCACATAAGCGTTGTGTTAAATGCTTTATGATTATGTCACTTGATCTTCACAATAACCCTACAAGGTAGGTGTTATTGTCATCCCATTTACATATTAGGAAACTGAGGGAAATAGAGGCTAATTGACTTGCCCAGTGTCGCTTGATCGGAATTTGTAATCTATTGGGAAGACATAGCATATGAAACAAAAACTCTAATCAAATATGTAGCAGGGTTCTGGTTTTTAGCTTTCCTCCAATGACCCAGCCTACATCTTGCTTAGATCCCAAGGAATCCTTCCCAATAGCCTCTGGCAGATACAGGTCAGCAAGCATTTATTAAGCCTCTACAACATGTCAGGCACCCTAAGTACTGGGGATGCAAAAAAAAAAATACACAAAAATAAAAGTCCCTATTCTCAAAGAATTCACAGTCTAATGGGAGGGACAATATGTAAACAGGGTCAGCAAGGTGATGCAGTGGATAGAGCTCAGGGCCTAGAGTCAGGAAGATTCGTCTTCCTGAGTTCAAATCCAACCTCAAGTACTAGCTGCGTGACTTTGGACATGTCCCTTAACCCCGTTTGCCTCAGTTTCCTCATCTGTAAAATGTGCCAGAGAAGGAAATGGCAAAGCACTCCAGTATCTTTGTCAAGAAAACCCCAAATGGTTGGGATCATGAAGAGTTGGATATGATTGAAATGAATGAACAATAATAACAATACGTGAATAACTCTATTATGTAACTGGGATCCCAAAGCCCATTGATATGGGACTCTTTCCTTACTGATAGAGATCAATGCCTTACACCTGCATGAGGGATAGGAAAGGTTTGCTTTCTCCTTGCTAGGGAATCTCTTTGTCTCCTCGGTCTCTGACTTCTTCAGTCCCTTTTGGTGCTGTGAGAGAAAAGATGGAAGATGCTAATTCCATTTTGGGTTGCTGAAAGGAAAGATTCTGGGAAGAAGCTGATGTGAGAAGTGCTGACAATCAATCATGTCCCATCTGCAGCTTGCTACATGCTAGACTTTGGGGAACATCTTGGATGAGACCTAGGACTCTCTTGGTTGAGTTATCTTGCTTTTCAATGGGAGAATGTCTTTACTCTGTATTGTCTGGTAAGTATTCTTCTACGAATCCTTCCTCCGATTTCTATTTTGCTCTCTTCTTGGATGAATGGGTTACTTTACTACTTATTATATTATGGAACAGGTATTAGGTGGGAGAGAGTCAAGCCTTGGATATAAAACCCTCAACTAATGAAACAGCAATCAGAGGTTGGATTGAACCTGAAAACCACATTTCCTAGACTAATAATATTGAAAGGTATGGCTAGGGATAATTCTAGTTGACTATCTCCTCTCTCTTGAAGAGATCAGAATGGCCAAGCCCCCAACCTTCTGCTCCCCTTCCTGACAGGAAATAAATTCTTCTGTGAAGAAGAGTGAGGGGAAAGAAATCTAGATATGTCTATTCTGCCTCACTTTGAGCCACACAACACTGCCATGCCACATGGTGGGGAATGGGGTAGAGAGCCCTTTGCAACATATAAACGATATATACTGTACAGGGTACATTGGAGATGGACTCAGAAGGAAGGCACTAAGATTTAAGGAGACTGAGAAAGACTTCTTGGTGAGACTTTAACTGAGACTTAAAGGAAGTCACGAGGTAGAGGTTAGGAGGATTAGAGTTCCAACCATGAGAGACATTAAGTGAAAATGTCCAGAGCCTGGAAAGGGAGTTTCATGGGAGAGGGACAGCAAGGAGACCAATGTCACTGAATTTCAGTGTTCCTGGAGGGGGTAAAGAAGAGTGGAAAGGCAGCAGGGGTAGGAGGCAGGTTATGAAGGCTTTAAAAGCCAATAAGATCAGATTAAATAGAAGTATGTAGAGAATTATTTTACATATATGTGTATGTATGTATGTGTGTTTACACACATGCACAATATTTGTGTCTAATGGTAGCCATCTCTAGGGCAAGGAGAGGGGTGAGGGAAGAATAAAAGGGAAAAAAAAGAAAACTTTATTATATATTTAAAAGAAACAACAAGTTGTAATAGATTTGCCATTTCATGTGCAATCTTTTAAAAATTTTACTGTTATGGAAATGCTTGTTTTTTTTCATAAATTAAAAATAAAATGAAATAAAAAATCTTGTATTTTACCTTACTGGAGGTAAGAAGGAATAATTGGATTTCATTGAATAGCAAAAGGCCACATGGTCAGAACTGTACTTTAGGAAGATCAGTTTGATAGCTGGCTGCAGAATGGACTGGAGGGTAGAGAGACTTGAGACAGGGAGACCAATGAGCAGGTTATTGCGATCATCTGGGAGTGATATGACCAGGGCCTGTATCAAGATGGGGGAATCATTAGGGGAGAGAAGGGAGCACATAAGAGAGATGTTGACAATGGGTTGGATATTGGTGGTGAATAGTGATTGCGGTGGTGGTACTGTGGGACATGGCAACTCATTATTTCAGTGGTTCTCCTGCATGTATTGCCACCATATCCTAAGGATCATTAGGTCTTATTTTCTGTCCCATTGCTGTGCACATTAGATCACCATTCATTGACATCTGCCAGGTCAGGGGTACTCTTAATGACCCCTGGGACTTTCCATTCACCCTACTGTTGTACCTGTCAGGGTCCAAGACCACCTCTCTTTTTTGCTTCTTTCTTTTTACTATTAGGAGACACCCTGTTTTCCAGAGTTAAGGCCCAGCAAGCAAGCTATGCTCTGAACTTGGCATTACAAGAATTCTTTGAGCTCACCTTCTGTGTGAATGCTGCTGCCACTCAGTTACAACATTGATGGTCCCTGAGTTTGGGCAAGGGGAAGCTCTGCTATGAATAGACTTCTTGTCGCTGGCCAGCCTTGCCTTGCTCTTGCTGTTATGCCTCTACACTTTTGCTACACTATACTGTTTGATTCTTTGTCTAGCCATAAATATATAAGTCAAGGCCTAGCCCCACTGCCTTGGGTCTCCTACTCGAGGAGGCCCCAACACGGGTCTAATTTCCTTCCCCCAATGTTATAAAGAAAACTTTTTGCTTATAACTTGTGTGAGCTCTTTAGTATTTCTGAAGTTAACACTGGTTGCAAAGCCCCTGTGACTCTTTGGTCATTTGCTACCAAGAGTTGACATACCCTAAGACCCACCCTAAGATCCATTGCCCTATAACTGAACCTTACTAAATGTGTCATCTCAGTTAGAACATGAGTTCCTTGAGAACTGAGACTGCCTTAATATTTTATTTGTATTCTCAGTACAATAAGCAAAGTGCCTGGCATTTAATGAGCTCCCAACTACTGCTTTTTCGTTCATTTACTCAAGGTTGTTTGGATTTTCAGGCAATGGATGTGTTTCAAAGAAGGTTTTTTGGTTATTTATTGACAGAATTTTAAAGGCAAAATCAGTTAAATTGAGTAGGGGAGGAAGCAAAGTCCATGTGGGGTGAGATCATGGGATACTGGGGTCACTACTAGGAACACAGCTACTCTAGGGAGTAGGGGTAAACAGGGTGGTCCTTGATCAGGCAGGAACTCACCTAGGGTTTGGAAGTAGAAAGTCCCGCATCTGGTAACTTCCTCTTTTAGCCAATGAGTCTTTCTACAGAGGCCTTCATCTGTGAAATGAGTGGTTTGGACTCTAATACCTTATAGTCCCCTTCCAGCTCTAAATCCATGTCCTATGTAGCATTCTGATTCTTTGATGAATGCTACACTCTCTCCCAACTTGCCTCAGGGCCAGCCCATAGAGCTAGAGAAATAGAATAAATATTTTTATTCCCGCCATGCAGATAAGGAAATGGAGCCTTTCCCATGGTCACAACTAGAGTTACAGCTTACTTTTGAATGCAGGTCTCGCCCAGTGGCACATGCAGTGACATATCCACATCATGCTTTCTCTCTGAGGGAAAAATGACAAACTCAGGAAAAGATGAGCAAGCTGGATCGAATGACCCTAGAACAATATAGAAGGTGTCACAAGAAAGTATGTGATTAATTGCCAGGTGAATGATACGCACAGTACAAGCTGAAGTTTAGCAGAGGGTAAGATCTTGCTATCTCCTCAGGCCATCTTGTTAATGACCACAGTAATTAATAGGCAATGTAGTTTTTATGTTTGCGAATAAATTAAAATAAAATATTTTTCTCTCCAATCACAAATATTTTCACTACAATTTGTCACACAGAGGTGCACCTGATTCTTTCAGAACAATACATACATACATACAAAATACCAAAAAACATAGCACTCAGCCAATATATTCTGATTTAGGGTCTCATTCTTAAGGACACATCAATTAAACGAAACAAAAGGCAAGTCACTACTTATCCAACAGCATGCCTTTTCAAAGGAATGCATTTTCCCTTGTGCAGAGCTCTTTAGCCCTAAACAGAAGTAGATAAACAAAAATACTCTTCCAGCTCATTGAGTGTGACTGACACAATATTTGAAAATACCATTCAGCTAAGTCAGGCGAGAGGGCTTGTTCGTACTTCAGGCTATAAAACAAAACAAAGTCTCATTACTGCAATTTTGATTTGCAATCAGAAAAATCTATGGAGGCATCAGAAAGACTGGGTTGCTAAAGAATAATAGAAATTTGACATGAACTGTTAGGGCTAATCTTTCTCCTTCTCCCCACCCAACCCCCTGCCCCCATCATGTTAAGACAAAATAACCACTGCTTTAAGAGATGGCCACTAGATGGCAGTAGTATTATGTTTAAACAAAAGTGCTAAGGTCTGAAAAAGATGAAAAGTTAACAGCACAGGTTATGATAATTGGAAGTAGAAACTCAAAAGGTTTTGTGGGCAGAAAACTACTTCCTAAATAGATGAAGAACAGTGTCTTCATCTTCCTCATTATGATAATCTACATGGGGTCTAAAATAGATTAATTGAAAACAAGTATTAATGAAGGTAAATTAAATTGGCTTAAGTTCCAAATTTGGCTAGCATCACTTTTTACCAGCTAATCTTAATAACAGCTAGAGAGATCTGACTGATGATACATCTGACTTTGTTTGCTAGATGTATTTAACAAAGTTTTACCCACATACTTGTAAGGGCAATCATTGGTGGTTTTTAAGGTTGCTTATTTAATGATAAATGATAATTATAAATGATTTAAAAAATGATAAAGGCTGCTAGATGGCACATTAGATAGAGTGCTGGGACTGGGGTCAGGAAGACTCATCTTCTAATTTCAAATCTGGCTTCAAACACTTACTAGTTGTGTGATCCTGGGCAACTCTCTTAATGTATTTGCTTCCATTTTCTCACCTATAAAATGAGATGGAGAAGGAAATGGCCATTTTCTACCAAGAAAACCCTGAATGGGGTCATGAAGAGTTAGACATAATCTAACAACAAAAACAAAAAAACTCAATGATTTAATATTCCAATATTCTGTTTATCTTCTATAATTAGCCTAGTTTACCCACTCACCCATGAATTATGCCATATTTTTTATGTGTATATATCATATACTTTAAAAACCCAGTAGTTTCATTGGTGTGAACACTCCTACTTATGTACCTAAAATGCTGCCACACTTTACCAAAAGACATTTTTTAATGGGTGTGGTTAAAAGAAATCACCTCCTGCCTGACACGTGCTAATCGACTAATAACTGCTTCTGCACTTGAATTTACTTGATGTCCAAGTAACCTTCTAGCCATGAGCTCCTCCAGTTTTAGCCTCAGCAGTTCTTGGGTGACAGACATGGTCAGTCATCAGGTCCCTCATGTGGAGAGCCTTTCCATATACACACATATATGTGTATATATGTACAACACATGTATGTATATGTTCTATATATAGCACATGATATATGTGTATATGTTATATTTATGTTTTCTTTAGTAAGGTATAAATAAGGTTTTTAAGTGCTATTTTTTTGATCATTTGAGAAAAATTCTTCCAGATATAGCTGGGATCAAGAGTAAAGAGCAAAAAAGATGAATAGTCCTGGCCCCTTTCCCAATCCCAAGATGGTCATGAATGAGGCCAGGCCTGCCCACTAGGTCCCAGGACTACTACCATAGCTATCAACTGACTATTGATACCATCTGTCAGCTTTAGGATATAGCCAGACAGTCAAGACACAGAGACAGACAATCTGGTTAATTCAGGCCAGCCCAAGGTTCTATATTCCTGATGGACAATTTACCAGATAATTCTTCAAAATCTTCTCTTTGGTTTGCCTGCTTTCAATCTTTGTTAGGGAGAGCAGAGGTTCATACATGAGAATGTTTGCCTTATTTGCATGTGTGAAGGGTAGAGAGTAACAAGTAGGGGAAGGAGAGAGAATCTAGTTCATCTTTGTGTATAATTATAAATCCTATCAGCTTTTTTTACTGTGTAGTGTAAAAATTAAGCAATGGGCACTTTTAAAAGTCAAAGAATAGACAGTTCATTCTAGTAGCCTTTGAATACTTATCCTTGCGATGGTAGGTGTGATTTGGAAAGTAATACTGAAAATAACTAAGACCAACGGGTGATATCCCTAAGGTTTTTGTTTTGAGATTCCCAAATTTTAAAGGGACATGCTATGGTCTGCCTGTTTTTGGAACAAAGATTACAAATGACACTTAGGATTTGAATGATAGGTTTAGAGTTAGAAGGGGCCCTAGAGGTAACATTGAGTGGTGTCAACTCAAATATAAAATGATGCCATGGACTATATGTTGACTTAGAAAACCATTACATGTCAAGGTATCTATGTTCTTATTTTGTTAAATGCTTTTCAATTACATTTTAATCTGTTTGGGGTTGTATTTAGGAGTGGTACAGGCAGCATATTTGATACTTTAGATCTAATTCATACCCTTCTTTTTAGAGATGAGGAAATTGAGACCCATAGAGATTGTGACTTATCCAAGGTCATTTAAGTATTAAGTAGTAGAGGCAGGATTTGAAAAGAAGTTCTCTGACTTCAAATGTGGCATGTTGAGCTTTTGTTGTTATTCAGTTGTGTCCTATACTTTGTGACACCATTTGGGGTTTTCTTGGCAAAAATGCTGGAGTGGTTTGCCATTTCCTTCTCCAGCTCATTTTATGGATGAGGAAATTAAGGCAAACAGGGTTAAATGACTTACTCAGGGTCATACAGCTACTATGGGGCAACTAGGTGGTGCAGTGGTTAGAACACCAGTGCAGGAGTCAGGATGACCTGAGTTCAAATCTTACCTCAGACACTTGACACTCACTAGCTGTGTGACCTTGGGCAAGTCAATTAACTCCAATTGCCTCATCCTGGGTCATCTCCAGTCATCCTGAGGAATATCTGGTCCCTGGATTCAGATGACTCTGGAGGAGAAGTAAGGCTGGTGATCTGCACAGCCCTCCTTCACTCAATATAAAGTCAAGTGCAAGTCATGTCATTATTTCTTTGATGGCATGGTCTTCATTGGCAACGAAGGATGAACACACACATAGCTAGTATGGGTCTCAGGCTAGATTTGAACTCAGGAAGATGAGTCTTCCTAATTGCAAGCCAAGTGCTTTCTATCCATCTAGCTACCTAAGGCAAATACTCACATGGAGGTCAGAAGAAGCAATATAAGGATACTCCCAAGGTCTTTCTGAAGAACTTTGGAAATGATTGTGAGACAAAGGAGACACTGGCACGGGACTACCCAACGTGGTGTGCCCATAACAAAAAAGATGTTCAGCTCTATGATCAAAGCAGAGTTGCAGTAGCTCAAAAGAAACACAGGAAGTGAAAATTTAAAAGAATCTCTACTCCAAATGTTCATTTGGACTATTTGTGCCTGACCTATGGTAGAAACTTTTGAACTTGCATTGATTTGATCAGCCAACAGTCAGCCACACTGTACCTTTATCCTGGTATAATGAGGTCATTTTAGGTTCCTTCAAACATGAAGGACAACCAACTTAAATTTCTGGGCACTTCATCGAAGGGGCATTCACTAGGTGCAACATGTTCAAAAGAGAGAAGGGTCATGGTGTGGTGGGGACTCAAAACCATGCCACATGAACATTTATCAGAAGAATTGAGGATTTTCCCTTGGAGAAGAGACATTGTAGACATGGTAACTATCTTTAATGCTTTGAGGGAGATTCTTTTATTTTTTATTTATTTATTTTTTATTTTTATAAATTTATTTATTTAATTTTTTTTACATTCATTTTCACAAGATTTTGGGTTCCAAAATTTTCTCCCCATTTGT